>PTEX01000008.1:5199755-5219494 GCA_003342815.1 Eudromia elegans
GAGGAGAGGAGAGGAGAGGAGAGGAGAGGAGAGGAGAGGAGAGGAGAGGAGAGGAGAGGAGAGGAGAGGAGAGACTCTTGGACAGTGAAGTATCTTTGTAAGTGACAACAAGCAAAGTGGAGGAAAGGAATGGCAGCAGGATAGAATTATTATAAACAAGCCACTTCTGCACACTGCTGTGTCTTCGGTTCATCAGTGAGTCAACTGAAAGTCTGATAAGCTCAGTCACATCAAGGTTTTCAAACATCTGTGAAAGACAAATCTTCACACTTGTGTAGGTAAAAAACTGCCCTCACAATTATGAAAAAAATACACAGGGACAGCAACCCCATTCCTGTGGGTGTGTTGAGAAGAGAGAGAGAGAGAAAGAATAGTCTTAAACTGCCACTTCTCTCACTCTGTGAGGCTCAGCAGAACCTTACAGCAGACCTCTGGGCTGTGCTTCCACTCATCGCTGTCCAACACATGCGCTGTGTTGAAGGCTGACAACTCACCAAAGAGTTCCATTACATCTATCAGGTACTTTTATATAATGTATCGAGCTGTTTGGTCAACTATAGCACTGCAGAAGCATAACAGAAGCCAGAACTGAGCCCAAGAGGTAGACTGTAGTATAGTAGCTTGTATTTGCATATGAATTTTCTTGTCTGGCCAGCTTTTCAGGAAAATTTCAGCACCATGAAGGTGTGACAAGGGTGTTGCATTTATTTATGCTTTGGAAAACTAGTGACCCTAAACTCAAGAGGAGATAGTTTTAGGCAGAGAAAGGTGGAAATTATTTGTACAGTGTCATTTTTATAGGGTCTCGAGACCAAAACCCACAAAAAATAACAATATAAAGTGTGCAAATAAAGTTGGTTTGTTCAGGCAAGCTGGCAAATATAATGTTTAAATGAAAGAGGCACCAAAATATTTCCTCTCCTATTAAAACTTAAAGAATTTTAATTTAAACTTAATTAAAATTTCAAGTAAAACATTACACATTCTCTGGTCATCAGGAAACATACAAAATAGAGCAGTTCTAGAAGTTATTTTGAAAAGCTGCCAGCCACCGAACTTAAGTGTAAACTTAGTAGCACATATAAAAAGGAGGATAAGAGTGGACTGGCCTAGGAAAGATTCTATAGAATCCAGCTACAATTTTTCTGGGTGTGTGTTAGGTTGTGTCCCCACTACAAAGAACAAAAATACTATGGACTTTCTTAAAAAAAAAAAAAAATCCATTCCTATTGACGTTGTGAGCTCTTTAGCCAAATTGGTTCTCGTGTAGTCACTGAAGCTCATAGCTAAATTTTAGCAAGTCTGTTTGTTAGGCGTCTCATGGGAGAGCTGCAGCAACAATGGCACTCATTCCTCCAGTGTGGTGGGATGATTCACATAGGTAGAGGCTAAAGTCTCCTTCCTCTGTCTCCTTGTAGAGAAGAGAAAGAATTCCACGTACATGTGCACTTCAGCCTGTGTAAATCACAGTGCATGAAGGAGACATCCAGCTTTCAATGCCATCTGTCTGACTTCTCCACTTTTTATAACACACTTAAAACTCTAGAATTAGGCATCTAATGGTAGTAAGTCACTAATGCAGACTCTGTGAATGATTGCTAATGAGACGCAGTGAGAATTCAGTTTAATTAAACTATGCTGATTTTGGCTGCAGTACAGGATTTCTAGCTGAAACTTATTGCCAGGTCTCTGAATTTTACTGTGACATTCACAATATTTCACTTAAGTAGTAGCTCTTGAAATCAATGTTGCAAAAGAATATTGGCTTTCATACACAGAGTTTTTAATTCTCTATGTTATAAAGTTTAAAGCCATAAGCTCTCAAAATCTCAAATACCAATGGTGAATGAATGAACAAAAGGGTATTTTGCTAAAACAGGATCATTGCAATATAGCTTAACTATCATGACTCTTTGATATCCATCAAAAGCAATACAAAAACTAAATGTAAATTTAAACTTTTCTTTGTTAGGCTAAGTTATACACGATGTAAAATTCACATCTGATAACACTGCCTTAATTTAAGGTCAGAGTAGACTGAAAAAGTTCACTGGCATCTTAGTCTGCCTTTGTGGAAGGAGGAAAAAAAGGTGGTCATTTTTTACTGGAAGGTAGAGAGTCTTCCTGTCCCTCCTGACTTACTGAATTGACACTAAACTTCGGGAAAAGCAGCAGATCTGTAGGTAGGAAAGATATCATAGAATCATAGAATGGCTAGGGTTGGAAGGGACCTGTAGAGGTCATCTAGTCCAACACCCCTGCACACGCAGGGTCCCCTAGAGCATGTGGCACAGGGTGGTGTCCAGGCGGGTTTGGAAGATCTCCAGAGAAGGAGACTCCACCACCTCTCTGGGCAGCCTGTTCCAGGGCTCTGTCACCCTCACTGGTAAGAAGTTCTTTCTCAAGTTCCTGTGGAACTTTTGGTGTCTCAGACAAAGCTCTCTATGATAAAGCTCTGTTGCTGCATAAATGACTGAACAGTACTCTATCTGTATTACACAAATATTAAGTAATTATACTTTGGCCAAATAAAGTATCTGGAGACAATTTTATACACAATTTTATACACAAATTTATACACAGCTATAAAGCTATTCATTTCACTCTTAAAACTGATTACAAGTTACTTTTTTGAAGTAACACTTCTTTGCATCGTTCAGTATTGCCGCCTCGAATTGCCAAGTCCTGCTCCTAGTGACACCGCCTGCTGCTTGGGCTATTTGCCCTCAATTCCCATGTTATTCCATTTAGTACCACATGCTGGTTCTGGTATGTGGCACAGTTTCGTCATCATTTTTTTCTGGAATATTTAGGTGCTAACAGAGTCATCTGTGGTGTGTGTATGTTTACTCTGATAAGTGCTTGTGCTCAGAGTAACTTCTGATCTGCCCTCCAAAAATATTTTTGGAAACCAGTATAAATTCTGCCAGGTTTTTTCTGTTAGAGTTGTGTTGTAGCTCCGCATATTGCAGATAGTGTCTACTATGTATTTGTTGCCCTAAAAGCTCCACACAGAATCTAAGAATCAGTACTTGGGGAAGGTGTCACACTGACAAGCTCTGAAAGTGGAAGTTGTTGCCATCTGCTGCCATCACATTCAGTTTTGTTGACAAACTTGAGGAGCCTGATGGGCCAAGTGTGTGCTACCTGGGCATTGCTAAGAAGTGACCCCAGGACTGTAGCCCAAGCAAACACTCAAGTTACAGAACAGAAGCGCAGAAATTGTTGTTTTTCTGCTTAAGACTCACAAGCTCCTTAAGTATAGAGAATGCAGCTGATAGTGAGCAATCAGGACAGATTTTATCAGGAAACATTCCTCACAGGGCTGGTTAATGAGCTACTGCTCGTCAAACCTGGTCTGCACGGGAGCTTTTTTTGGAGTTAAAGGATAAGCTTGGTACAGTGAGTTCCACATTAAACATACAGATCTGGAATTAGGCTCAAAACTAAAAATTTCAGGCTTGTGAGGCATTGTGAGCCAAATGTGCTTGACGGAGCTCATGTTGCTACAGAAGTTGATTTTTGTTACCCTGAGCATCAGAGTAAAAGGTTAACCTGGGTTCTTTTGGATGTGATGATTGTCTCTCCTGTTACCAGTTGCTCATTGTAACATATGGGAGTCACAGAGAGGAAACTTTTCAAAGACAACTCCAGTTTTCATACAAAAACTCCCTTAAGGAAGAGAGCTAATACCTGTGGAAACAGAGGGGAGTTGTTTCATGAGGTCTTTGGAAGCGCAGGAAAGAAACTTCATAATGCCTTATGATATGGAACTGTATTGGGGAGAGCCATACCGTGGACTGTCCCCGTAGAGTATGGAGACTCATGTCGTATCACACAGTATCACACCAGAAGAGAAGAGCTGTACCACACAAAGTGGGAAGAGAGCTAACAGGTTCTGAGCTGATGAAACCAGTGTGTTTCTGGGGTAGAACAGACTCAAATCATGTAGGGATTTACAAATCATAATTAGCACCATGAATTGACCTGAGAGCAATTTAGAAATATGTGGGAGCAGGAGTAATGTGCTCCTTAGGGATAGCAATGCTAATTAGATGAGATACAATGCTCTGAACTACTCACACATGGTTAGTGGATTTCAAAGCTATCCCAGCAAGCAAGCCCTGAAATCATCCAAAGGAAGTCATAAAGGAACGAATAACTGCACCAACACCCATATTAGACCAATTAGAACAAAGGTTGCAACCTCTCACACAAATACAAACAATTATAAATCTCTGCTACCTTATAATCCAGAGACATCTGTGCTTTGCTTGCTCTGAAATTCAAGATGATCATGTGCCCTCTAAAGAATGTCTCCTGGATGCATTCATTTCATAGGCAGGAACATCTCACCAGGTTAGTGACAGACAAACATTTCCCCAGAAGTGCATTGTCTCAGTGAAAAGGAAAACATTTGCATCATTTGCATTGCACATTTCAGAAAAAAAAATAAAAGGACCTGGTATGAAATCACATGGATGACACATCCTCATGATTGACAGTAAAAGTATAATTTGAGAGACCTTCTAAAACTGTGTTTACATTCATGTATGTCCACTAAAGAAATAGTGGAAATGGTCTTTGATATACAGTTGGCAAGGTGAGTGGCTGTTAAGCAAATAGTGCCAAGGATTTCAAGGCCACAAACCGTGGTCCTGGATGAGGTCAAATAAGTGAATAATAAAGCAATGTGGATAGATATACTGCGTCAGATAATTGGTCTTTTAGCACATAGTAGGTGTGAATTTACTTACAGTCCATGCTCATAACATCATCAGAGCTGGATACTGTTTACTATATTGAAAAAATTAAAAACTGTGCTTAAAAAATTACAGAATCAGGCCCCAGATGGCTCTGACGACCTATAAGATATATATATATAGAGAGAGAGAGATATTTAGTGGTCGAAAATCTTAGCACTCATGACAAGTAGGAGGTCTCTTTGCTATGTAGAGATACTCTTGAAAATGTGAACCATTGCAAATGAGTGCAGACTGATAGTCCAATTAAAATTTGTAACTTTTTTTTTTCTGAAATTCATGAGTTACAAGACTGTTCTTGTACTGTCGTACTGTGAAACCCTAACAGTTCTTTCATTATCTGAGGGGAAAGAAGAAGCTGAGAGAAAGAAAAAGAAGAGCTGAGGAGCCGAACACTAGACTAATTGGTATTTGTAATGGAACTGAGATGTCTGGGAAGCCACTAATAATGTTAAGGCTTTCTCTCTCTCATTTACCATCCTGCAACTGAGCAACACTTTTCCCTTACTCTGATGTAAAGGGGAGAGAAGAGCAGATTAACAGCAAAAGTGGTTGCCCTATAGTCATTTTACTTCTCTCCAGCAGCTTTTCCAGTCCTCTGTAGCTGAATTTAACTGCTTGGTCCATATTTTCATGACTGTGTATTGGGGAAGACAACATTTATCTTCTTAATTGCAATAATTGGATTATTGATTATGAAATACAAGTAAAATGGTCATAAAATGCCTAGGTTGTAGACAGAGAAAGAAAGACAGAAAGCAGAATGAGATTTGAGAATGCTCTGAAGAGAGATGGAAGATTGCAGAGAAATAGAAACAGAAGGACAAGGAGATGATAAATGGACACCTGAAGATGGAAAAGGTGAGCAGAGCAGAATGGATGGGTAGCAGAGAGGAGGAAGAAAACAGATATGGGAAATAATGATGTTTCTTATAAAAGAAAAGCTCATTAGCAATCCTTCATCAGCACAGAAGAGCTGAAATAAGAGTAGCACCACCCACAACAAACACCTTTAATGGATTTTAGGGCTTGATGAGGAATGGAAATAGATATAGTTGTAGGATTTCTCCTCTGTTTATTCATTGCTTAAAATTTCCTAGAACTAGTTAATGTAAAAGAGATATTCATAAAAAACGTATAAAACTGTATGCACTGATAGCATAGAGGGTTGTTTATTTCAAAATGCACTTTGAAAGTACGTTATGCATTTGTGTTCTCTTGGTTTAAAATGAGAAACAGTGCGATGTGTCACTGAAACAATTATTTCTCAGAAATAACTGACAGTAAATAGCTCAAATGAACAAATAATAGGAAAATTTGTGTTTTAAAGTATCCTTTTAACTCTTTATTCTTACTGATGCATTATTGGGAGTGTGTATACAGCATTCTTACTTAAGTGAGTGAATGAGATATCTCCACGCCAGTACCATTAGGTGTCACTTGACCTCACTGAGAATTAAATGTGTTCACAGGTTGAAGTAGGGATCAGATCTGAGGTTTTTTTCATCCAGGTCAGTACCAGTCCAGGCTTCAGAATCATGTTTCTTCTTGTTCGTGCTTCCTGACTTGGTAGATCCATTCTTCACAGTAGGGAATCTTCAACCAAAAGGATGTAGGATGTCTGTCCATTTCCCTATTTCCTGCTCTCTCCATGGGAATAGGTAGCTGATTGGAACTCTCTTGTTGACAAGAAGGGCTGATATTTGAATCTTCTCATGTTCCTCTGGGCTGAGACCTATATTATATTTATTATATAAAAGGAGCCTGAGAGTAGCAGTTAACTCTTCTTTCTACAAAGACGTGAGCTTTCTATGTTCTCTTGTTTTTGTTTGTTTGTTTATCTTTATGTAATAGGATCTTTTGCTCTATTTTTTTCAGAAAAGACCAGTGAAGACACCAAGCTGTGGGTCCCAAGTAGACCAAAGTGCTTTCCTACTGCCATGGCTAGATAGCTTAAGATATGAACAGAAAAACTATAGAATATCTTATAGTTTTTAAATGTTTCTGCTCTTGAGTTCTAACCAATTCTTTGTTGATCGTGTTGACTGCAGGGAAATCTGACTGTGATGGGCATCATTTGGGTTTGTCTTGCTAAGCTGAGATACCCGATCCAGGGTTCCAGATTTTCCTTATAAAAATGCCAGAGTTAGGGAGGGCAACATGTAACAGTTGTAGCTATTCAGTATTTTTGAGCTAGTCCTCACCGCTTTTATGTGAATAAGCATATTCAGCAGGTAGACCATAGAGCTCTTCAATAACATGGAACTCAGGAAAAAAAAATACATTTCGTCATGCGTTCTCTTCATGCCTGCATTTTGATCTTCTAAAACTCACCTCTTGTGCCTTTTCTGTTTCCCCTCCTTCCCTTCGTTGTTAATCTCGATTGTAAAAAGTTTGCATCAGGACTTGATTTTGAGTAACAGGTTTGTCTGGTGGTTAATTCACTGTATCTTGATTCCCAGTGCATGTTTTAGTGTGGTGTATAGGACAAAGAAAACTACATTTCATAAAGAAAGTATAACTGATACAACCCTTGTACCCTTCTGGTACAGCATGGATGTACACAGCCGTATCCTGGGGCCTGCTCTGGCCCCATTCCAGTCAGGGCAGTGTAGAAGAAGATTAAGTATTTTAATCAGCCAGATGCATAGAAAGCTGAGTGAAAGCTGGCTCTAAGACATGATGGAGAGGCACATTAAGATACAAGAGCCTGAAAGGAAGACCCAAAGCCATAAACCACTCCCCATGGTTGCACTGAATAGGGATTCTTCACAGATGGAGACAGATCTGGATGTGTCTAAAAGGGCAACTACTGCATTTTATATATACTAAACTTTCTAAATGAGTAAATGCTTCAAAATGAACCTCAGCATAAGACAGTATCTGCCAGTTCTTAAGTTTCTTGGAAGTCTTTTTTGTATCTATGTTAAACAGATACAAAAATATGTATCTTGGTAAGTTATAGGTCATCTGTAGCCCATATTCAGGCATGACTTCACCAAGACTATGACCTCCAGCACATTTACATCAGGGTTCAGTTCACTTCTGCAACATAAGCAATATCAATGAATCAATAGCAATTTTAAGCTAAGTTGTAGGACTGTCCCTGATATTTAGTGTTTACGGAAGTAGTTCCCCAAAAATGTGACTCTGTGACACATGCCCTGTAGTACTTCTTGCCTTAGCTCAGTGGCTACTGAGGATATTTCTCCCCTTCTTAACTAGTTGAGTTGGTAGCAGGCAAATTAATAGACATAACAATCAATTTGCCTATTTCACTTCAGTTTGTCTATATATCCCTGCATTACCTAGGCAAAACAAGGTACCTATTGGAGACGTTCTGTATTTCATACCCAAAAAAAGCATGCCATGGTTTTAAGACAGTTTCACGATCTTGATGTTATACAAGCACACTCTTTTGTCTGTGAATGTAATAGCTCTATTACTAACATTTTAGGGGAAAAAAAGAAAAAGAAAAAAATAAAGCTTCTTTGTGAAAGCCTACAATTAATCAGTTAAAGATCTAGCTGCAAAGTCACAATTTATTGATGGTTGCATACAGGAGACTGAAATGGTAATGTTAGTGAGTTGGTAGATTTATGCAAATTATATGTGTTCTATTCACAAGAACTAGAGCCATTTTGTTCCTGTTTGTTTCTGAACATAATTGTATCAAGATGTTTATTTGGTGATCCAAAAACTTTCTTAAAAATAATATGGAGTAGTGGGATTATCACAAAAGATAAATATTTAGAGTACATAGAAAAGCAAGCTCACTCTATGCTGGAAGTTCTCTAAAGATCTTGTTGATGTTGGCAGATGAATTGTGTATTTGATTGTATATTTTTTTAAAAGGACAGAGCAAAAGTGAAAAAAAAAGAAGTACAAATTAACCTTACTCCCTGTTTTGGTTTCTTTTACTAAAGTTTTTTCTTTTGTTTTGTTTGTCCTAATTATATAATATTCTATCTCCACTAATTAGTCACAAAATGTTCCTTCTACTAAAATCAAAAGATATTACAGTTTATGAGCTACTCCACTAAGTCGAATCCATTCCTTGCCCCTTCCTCATTTCTTTTCTCTCTTGTTTCTATGCCATCAGAACTTGAATAGGAAGACATTAAAGACTTCATAAAATTATACTTCATTTTGAATATATGTTTAAGCCTAACAATTCCATTTGCAACAGTATTTTGACTGTCTATAAGTAATTTCCATTGCTCATTTTCCTTTCTATAAAACCACTTTTGTTAATTGATTTGAATAAATTTGGGTTTGTCTTAGGTACAATTTTATGGAACTCATATAAATTTGTCTCTGTAACCGGACATAGATTAGAGGTGTACTTCCAGCTAGTGATGAAAGGAATTCTAATGGCTGTGATGTGCTTGATTTAGTTAATTTCTGGGGAAAAAAAAAGTCATCAGTAATGTTCTTATTAGATGGGGAAAATAATATTTAACCATGCAAGCTTTTTCTCACACAAAAGTTACACTGATTTGAACAAAATAGTGTCTTTGAGTAAGGGTACTACTACAGAGACCTGTACTGATTTTTTTACAATAGTGGTCTTGATTTCTGGAATAAAACCACACATACCTGTAGTTTGATTGACATCACTGTCACCGATCACCTAAGTAAGGTTTTGTTATTTTAAGGCCCAAAACACATGTTTTTATAGTTCTAGATTACTCCAGTCATCCAGACTCTAATTATTCTAAGTTCTGCTTATGTAGCTTACGTACATTCAATTGTGTATTTCTTCCCGTTGAGCTATATTGAATCTGAGTAATTCATAAGAAGAAAAGGTTATAGCATGAGAAGCTGAAACGTGTTCATAAAACAGGAACAAGCTTCAAGAACTTCCCACAAGTTCTACTCGATTTTTGACAGAGTCCATGAAACTCTTGATCTGTCATTCCTCTAAAATTCCCATGTTCAAAGCTGAACTTCTCTTTGAGCCCTTGTATAGCTTGGATTCACTATTTAAAGACCATAAAGTTTATTTTTCTTTCTTGTATCCACCAACCTAGCTTAGAAGGGAGGCTAAGGAAACTGGTGAAGTTATACCGGGACGCGACCATTTTATATTAGGACTTTAAAAGTAACTGGTGCTCTTGACCTACACAGTGGTAAGAATGTAGATGTTCAGAAAGGACTTTTTTGTGGAGAAGACACTTAAAGACGAGTCCTGGAGAAAAGTTCCCAAAATAAGAGCTATTAACCAATTCAGCCTATGCATGCTTAGAACAAAGGGCAAAATACTTTTCTTCCTGGGCAGGAATGCGCTTTGTAGGACAGTTGGGAGATAGGAATGGAATACTTAAGTAAATTAAGTATCTAAGTTAATACTGAAGTAAATTAAGAAACACCTTGGTAATCAGGAGATAAATTACTTGCTCCAATACATACTAACAGCTGCAACAGTTTTCACTAAAATTCATACTTTTCCAAAGAGCAGTGGAAAGGCTGTCATCTCTCCCACTCTGCCACTGTCCTTCCTCTCCTCACTGAGTTTTTACAGGCAGAGGCAAGGTTTTATCCCAAATCGCTAAAATGGGCCCTTTGTGGTCACGATAATACGTGACAAATCCTGTAAAACAAATAAAGGTGGCAGAGGTTCAGGGAACCACACACTTTATGTGCCTACATTTAAACCTCTGCATGAAGCAATTTATGGCAATGGACTGAATCCAGTCCTTAAAGATAGGCACATGCTTAACCACTTTACGAAGGGAGCTCTTAAGTCCATAAAGAGTCCACTGCATAATAAACAACCTCAGAGTCAAGGGTCACTTATGTATACTGTAAAACACATACCGGAGAAAATACTGTCCAAAGTTTGGGGATTTTTTTTCATTTTATAACTGCTTGTTAGTAAGCAAGAGCATCTGTAAGATTTGCAGATGTTGTTGGAGCACAGCTGAAAACATATGTAAAAAATTGGGGGGTTATGTCTGCTTAAGTATTAAAACTGATGCCCTAGACTGTAACATATATATTTGTTTTCCAGAATATAAAGATGCAGAGGCAGCATTACTTGGATTAAGGCTGAGAAAAATCTCAGATCCTTGCATTTTAAATCAACTGCAGCCTCCAACTGACTACATTGACAATAGAATTTGGCCCTTTTTCACATGAAAGAAGGATGAGTCTATTCGTAAAACAGGCATAAAGATTATTGCCTCCCTCGTTATATTGGTTGACTAAAACTCCTGGCTTAGTCCTGCAGGTCTCTCCATCACAGATATTCACAACTCTGATTATTATTAAGGACTGAGTCCTCAAGGTAACGATCATGGTGCATCCTGCAGACTCTGAGAAATCAATAGAAGATCATAGTATTACCATTAAAGCCAATAATTATACCATCCTCACCAAATGTATTCTAAAACTATTTTCAACATTCCTTCCAGACAAGAATCTCATGCATCTGGCTTCTTTTTCTTTTTTCTTTTTTTCCTTCATTTTTTGGTCTTGAAATTTTTACTATTTGCTAGACTTGTGAGTCACGGAGACTGTAACTGTTGATATCAGCTCTGTCAAGAGACATCGCCAAAGATGTAACCAAGTTTTGAGGGTTAGGAAGGACTATTCTGATCACCTGTTCTGACCTTCTGTCATAATTGGCATAATTAAGCTGGGTCTTTTTAATTCTCAACACATAAGCAAATGTTATCAAACCCAGCACTTTCCATATCAATAGAATAATATTTATAGTGAAGTCTAAACAAAGAGACAGGAGGCTTAAAATAAATAAGGCTGACCCCAATTATCTTTAAATCCAAGTACAGCGAAATGTACACACACCATAAAAACATCCTTATCTTGTCACACAGAGGTGGAAGATGGTTCATTGCAGCATGTGGTGCCAGTATTAGGGTTTGTAATGTCACACAGCAAATCACTTTCTAAATTAAAAAAAAAAATTAATAATTTCAGGTTTTAAAAAATCTGATCAGAGTTCTCCATCTGCCATGTGCTACAGTTGACAGATGCTTCCTTCTGCATAGCTAAGATGAACCTGACCTTAGTCCATCAGCCTGTGTGGGTACACAGGCACTGGTGAACATATTAGTGCAAAAGTATTAGGGCTTGGCAGAATTTTCTGTTCTTTCCCTTCTGTCTTGTGCTCTGATTAATACCTATCCTTCTCTATACTCTTCCTGCCTGTCTCATATTTCTTCACTGTGGTAGATGCCTTTTAAAAGTAGCTTGGTTCAGCTGTACATGACCTTTTGTGGGGCATTGCTGACTCACATCAAGTTTTTATAGACCTGCCCGTTTCTGCACATGTGCAGAGCAGGGATCCTCTTTGACCTACAGGAGTTAAGGACAGAGGGAACATTTGCAGGGGGGAGGTAGTTTTGTGCTTTGTTCTGAAATAGCAGTGCTTTACTGCAAACAAACAAATAAACAGAAAGAAAAGTAGAGAATATTCCCTTTTTAAGAAAAAGAAAAGCTATGAAAATCCAAGAGTGTAAAATTAAACAATTAAAGTGAGTATAAACATACTCATTTATTGTCACCATATATTAAGACTGTTTTAACCCAAACAGAAAAATATTTTTATGAAGGAGAGAGAGATTGGAAAATTCTTGTTGTCTAATGCCAGATTGTCATTACCAGCAGCATCTGATTTGTCACAGTTCCAGTGTCAACACAAAACACAAACACTCTCTCCCATAACCTGCAGCTTTCCTTTACTTGTTTCCCTGCTCCATTCCCATCTTTCCTCTTTTTTCCTCATTCTGCCATGTTCTTTCTTTTCACTGTTTTTTTCCTTCTTCCTTATTTTCTCAGTTCTCTATGACTCCGAGTTTTCTCTCCTAAAACTCTTCCCCTCTGTAGTTCTACTTATTCCTCCACACATTTTTGCTTCCTTCTGCATCTTGTGCCCCTCTTTTATCCTTTTCCTATCTTTCCTGTAACCCTCATGTTCACTACTGCATTCACTCCTTGCATGCCTGTTTCTTCCTACCACATGGCACAGACACATGTACTGTTTAGACCACATCTAGCCTCATTTCAGGGCCTCACTTCGTTTAGGTGCTCTTGACAACAGCACAAATGACACAACCCATTGCTGGTTGCACTCAATGTTGCCCAGAGAACGTGTCGTCTATATAGTCCAAGACTAGGAATGCCTTTATTGACCTGCATCCTCCAAACGGATTTTCTTTTCAGCCTTTCACAAAAACAAATGGACTAGTGCATAGCAGACAACCTATAGGAAAACTGGAAAATAATCTCCGAAGTGTAGAGCATAAAGCCATCAAATTTACCCAGATCTGCAGTTTAGATATATTTTATGTACTGTAGAGATAGGAAGCTGATACTCGATGAAGTTGATTCCTGATGCACAAAACATATTTGGCAGTGGAACTGTTGCAATATACACCCTATCACAGGGTCTTCTAATGCTGATTTCACCTGTACATGTTTGCTTATACAGGAAAACATAAGCTGTATTCAATAGAGTCAGAAAAGTCATAATATGTGGATGCAATAGCCATAGGGGCAGAAAAACATATGACAGAGAGAAACAGAAGAAATGTTGACCATTAGCGCAAGTCTTGCTATGCTTACTCACAGTACATTTATTTCCATGAGCCAAGTCCAAATACAGAATTCTGAGCAATACAAAGGAAACCACAAATAGCTTTAATAGTGATTACACCCTCCAGATGAATGTTACAAATGTGTAACATATGCCTTGGTGGTGTGCACCACCAATAGCAAGGGCTATTGCATTACTACTCTCATTCTCTTTCTATCTGTATACATATATAACCTAATATTGCATGATATACCTTTCATCTTCGTAAGTAATGGATGGCACATGTCCCACCAGTGGGAAAAATGCTAAGCCGTAAGTTTGTGGTGTGTGCTTCTTCTTAATATATGATTTATGATTTATTGATGGCTTTTATTTGCCCTGTTCAAAACAGAGACCACCAAACAGTGGACAGTACATAAAACTCCCTCTTTTCCTCTCTCAGTCTTTTTTTTTTCTTTCTTGCCTGAAAAATGATTGTATGAAGGGTCACGGTCCATCTTTAATCCATCCCTCTACCGTGCTGATTGCATTACTTTCACTCTGGGTTCTCCTGTTCTGTACACAGCCAAACTTAGCAAGTTTATGTCTGCCGTTTTGAGAGTCACAGGCCAGGTATGATGCAAATTACTTTTTTTCCCTCTGCTGTAGTGAGGCAACCTGTCCTCAGAACAAATATAATAAACTGTATTATGTATTGCTGGATCTGCAAGGATATATATATATGCAGACAGTGAATTTGCAGTGTTTATGTACATGAGGTAAATAAGTTCTATCTGTTTTGTGTTCAAACCTCAGCTGGTTTTTAAGTCTCTCTAATGCTTCTTTGCTCACTTACTTTGCAAGATTTGTTTTTCAAGCTCTGAGTCAATGATTGCTAATTTAAAGGGATATATATTGCATTGAAGTTAGCTAATTTGACCTATCTAACCTGCTTGCAGATAACTGTGTGTTTGCTTTTAGGATAAATACTTACATGCTGACAATAGAATATGTTTTTCTGGGTTACTGCTGTCCGTTTTACTGTTCTTTTGAGGGAGGCAATAAATGTACCTCGTAATGACCAAGGGCGGGTGAATTTCCTCTGTAAAGCCTAAGGCAGAGCCTTCCGTGCCTCGACGTCCAGAGGGATTCAAGATGCCCGCCGCTCGTGGCTGTGGCAAGAGAGGTCGGGGGGGTGGCCCTGTGCTTCTCGCAGCAGGGGCTTCGCGTGGGCTCCAGGAGCCCCGGGCAGGGCTGAAGCCCCCGCTCCGCCCGCGCTCCTCGCGTGGCCCCTGGGCCGGGGGCCGCCCCGCAGACCCGCTCGAGGCCGCTCTGCGCGGGCTCCGCGGGCTCCCCGGGCCGGGGACGCAGCCGCCTCCCTCCTCGCAAACTTCATGGGCTGCTTTTCTAGGCGGGCCGGGGCGGCGGCCGCGGTCCCCGCATCGCCTCGGTGGCTGCGGTTGTTGTTACTCCTGTTATTATTGCTCCTATTATTATTGCTCCTGTTGTCATTTCCCTGCCACCACGCTCCAGGGCCGGGCCAGGACTTCCCTCCGGGCACTTGAGAAGCGCCCCAGCTCCGCGGCGCCCGCTGCCTGGGGCAGCCCCGTTTCCAGCGCGGAGGAGCGCGGATCCGCGGGGCCTCCCCCGCTCCGCACCGCTCCGCTCCGCACACAGGCGCTCCTGCTCTGCGCTGCCCCCTGCGCCTGCTCCCCTGCGGCCGCCGCCCGATCCCCGCCCAGGAACGCCTGCTAGGGTGAGGGCTGCAAACAGGGCCCCAAACTCTCTCCCTGCCGGGGGGTTTCTGCTCAGCCAGGAGACACACTCCTCGCTGTATTTCCTTTGCCCGTACACTTCCTGACATGGGGAAGATAACAAAGGGGAAAGTTTAAAGCAATAAATATCCCCGATCCGGCTCGCCCTCGGTGTTGGGCTGCATGTGCAGAGCTTGAGGCAAGGCTGGAGAGAAACGAGGGTTTCCAGCTTCTCGAGCAGGGTCTCGACCAGGAGCACTCGCTCCCGACCCGCGCTCTGCCGCCTTCGTTGTATCTTTGGGGATTTCCCCCGCCCCCTCTCGTTTCCTTGGGCATTTATTTTTCCCCAGCTGCCAAAGACCCGCCTATATTTCCCGTTGCATTTTGCCCATTTCTGCCTGGATTGAAGCGGGGCCGGTGTAGCTGGCTATTCCCATGATAGATTTAGTGCTCTCAGATAGGACTCCGGGCGGGAAAGGATGGCTTTTTTTAAGAGGTAACGCGATTTAATAAGCCAAAACGTATTATCAAGTCATGAAGGCTTCCTGGCCGCGCACAAACCCACTGACAGGTTTTCTTGTGTTTTGATAGATTTAGTGCTGTTATGGTACAATTCTCCCTCGCATTCGGTAGCTAAGACTCGAAGATTAAAGATCGCACACCTCTAGATGATTCAAAGCCTGCACTGCGGAGCAGCTAATACATTTCGTGATTGATTTCCCTCTGCCCTGCTTCCAGGCTCAGCCTTGTGCGAAACCCTCTCCCCTCTCTGCGCCCTGCTTGGCCCAGCTGCGACGTCCTCGCCGGAGCCCGCAGAGCCGTCAGAGGAGGCTGTGTCTTCGGGAGAAGCTTTCCGAAAATCACCTTTCTGGCCCAAAACACCCCCGAGAAAAGTTTTAAACCGAAGGCGGCTGAAGTGGCCGTTCCGTTTGCCCAAGCGGGGAGACCACTCCGAATTATCAAGATATCGTGGGGCAAAAAAGAGCCCCGCGAGCGAGTCAGAAGAGCCCTGTGTGCGCAAGGACCTTGCTGTTCCTCCATGCCAGGTCCGAAGGGCTGAGCCCCTGGGGCACTAACCGGCCGTGCCCGGGATGGGACGACGTTTGGGAGCTCCCTAACGCTTTCACGTCTCCTCCAACCCCCCACAAGCCGGGAGGGGTCCCCGCTCCCTCCCTCACACCGGGATGTCGGCGGCCGCCACCCGCCTCGGGCGCCGCAGCCCTGAGCAGCCCTGGCCGGCAAAGGCGCCCAGCCCGACCCGCAGGCTCTGCTCCTCCCGAAACCTGCGCCGCTCCGTTTACCCCCCGAAGTGGAGGTTTTTATCATCATCGTGATGATTATCATTATTTACCTCTTTTTCTTCATCTCCTTCTCTAGCTCTCGTAGTTTTTATCGCTAAGCAAACTCAAGACAAAATCAATGATTTTTATACACGGAATGGAAAGGGTTAATCCCCGTTGTCGGTTTGGGGTTTTAGTCTTTTTTTTTTTTTTTTTCCTCCAATGCATATAATCTCATTTGAGCCCTTGGACGTGGTGAAAGCTATTGATTGCTGTACAGAAACACCGACTTTTAGCAGACTCCCCACTACCCTTCCAAAAAGCAAATAAACAAGAAAAGAAAAAAAATCAAGAAAAAGATAGAAATAACGTATACTTTCGGAAGTGTCTCAAATCCCGTACAAAACGTACAAATCCCGTTATATGTCTTCCCATTCACGTGTATATTGATATCATAAAAGAGAAATCCTCCGGCAGTTTTTTTTTCTCTAAATACCTTATTCATTGAAACTGGCAGTTCCACTCATTATTCCACTCCCTTAAACTCGACTCTGATGCTGGCTAAATATAGAGCTTCGCCTTCCTGGGAACGCGAATCGAATACACAGTAAGCAAATCAGTAGCACAGGAGGGGGAAGAAAACCTTGATCAAAGCCCTCCTTTTCTTCCCAATCCTGGTTTGTTGGGGCGGAGACAGGTTTCTCCCTTATTGCACATCATTTGCAAAGACCAAGTCTCAAATGCAATCACCTCTCCTAGAAGTAGTGGGTTAAAAAAAAATAGAGAGTTAAGGAGTGGAGGTTAATAGAATCAAAATCAGACCGAGTTATTTTCAAACAAAGGTGTATCGCTGAGAATTAAGATGCATTATTTCACAGCTGGGAGGGGCAATATAAGATGTATATATATGTGTGTGTGCGTGTGTGCATTAATCGGGCCTCATATTAAAATTAAATACAAACATCTATGGGAAAGAATGCATAGGATACAGTGCAGGAAAACACCTTCCATATTTAAGTCTCAAAAAAAAAAAAAAAAATTCTCTTCTGGACCCCTGAGATTGGACTCTTGTCAGGATTAGGCTCATTCGTGGTTTTGTGCCAGTTCGCAGCGTCCCCGGCCCCGCCGGGGCCCGGGGCGGGTGCCTCTCGGCGCGCCCCCTCCTTTGGGTTTATTTGGGCGGAATATCGCGCAGAGAGGCACAAAAGGTCAGAGCGGCGGCCGCCCCGGCGGGGCCGCGGCGCTGCCCGCGGCCACCAGAGGTCGCCGCTGCGCGCTCGCGGCCCGGGGCGCGCTCGGCCGCTGCGCTCGGGCCGCTCCAGGGGCCGCGGGGCCGGCTGGGCTACGGGGGGAAAACCTGAATCCCCCTCGCCGCGGCCTGGCCGAACCCCCCTCCTCGCTCCCTCTCGCACCCGCTCGTTGCCAGCAACGAAAATACCTTCCTGCGGAGACCGAGCGCGGCCGCGGCGCGGGGGCCGGGCACGCAGGGCAGGCAGCGGAGCGCCGGGCGAGGGGAGAGGGATCGTCCACTGCTAAGGGTTTGCCCCCACCACGGGCAGGCTGCCGGGAATTGCCCGTAATTCGTGGTAATTCCTCCTGGGTTTACTCAGCTAAAAAACAGTCAAATAAACTACATACGTATATATATATATAATCCATATATTCCAATACACACATCTATATGCATGTGTTCACACTGCCGGTCTCTTCGGAGACAAGTGAGCCGCTAGTAAAGTTGCGTTTCCCATTGTTTATTTAAGCGTCGCATAGGTAAAGGGGCTGCGTGTGTTTACAACCATATCTCTGCCTCCTGACACTATCTTGAGATCATTTCAAGGAGGCTTTAGTTATCTCTCCAAGTGGCAGTGCTGGGTCCCACTTCTCGCTTGAAATAAACCGGAGGGTGTTTCGTTTTCTGAGTGTTGCAAAAAGAAAACTAAGTTAGGGCTCCACGGATCCCTCGTGTTTAGTAGCTGTCACATCAACAAATACAAACTTTGGAACTTTTTCTTGGCTGCTTCATTGCAACAAGATTTGGCCGCGGGCGTGTGTCGTGAGTAAATATGGCTTTGCCTCTTGCAGCAAAACTGTAGCCTCGTCGGTTGCTCTTAAAAACAAAATAGGACTTGGAAAAAATATATTTTCGTGATGAAAACTGATTGGAGGGCACTTACACACCACGTTGATGACGGCAATGAAACAGCCTCTGTGGAAAGGAACATAAAAATGGGACCTACACAAACTCTGGAGGGACGCTGAGGATGGAGAAGGGATGGGAAGGGTCCGCGGGGGCCCGGTTGGAAGCGGGTGCGTCTTCACTCCTGGCTTAAGGGGAGTAGCTCAGCCTGAGGAGGAGGATTTGAGCCGGTTTGGGCAGCTCTGCCCCGGACCGGGCTGCAGGAGCGCGCAGCGGGGCGCAGGCTGCGCGCCAGCCCGTGCGCTGGGCTCCCCGCGCACCCCGAGCTCGGCGGCTTCGCCCTCCTCCTTCCCTCCACGGAGAGAGGCAGAAGTTCTTCACTTTTTTTTGTCTTTTTTTTTTCTTTTTGCACGTGCCTCTCAGTTCCTGATCATAAACAGGAACATAAGATACATTTTAAATTTAAAAGAAAAGAAAGATGAAGGAAATAAAGAGAGAAAGAAAAGGTGGGGGAAAAGGTTTGGGAAAGACACAGATAGAATGGAGGGAGTGCTGACGGACAACTTAAGGTAAATATTTGCACCTACTTCTATTTTGTGTTTAACAGAAATACCCGAAGCTTTTACCTACAGCCTTAAGAGATCAGGAGCCTGCAGGAAAACATAAACATCGCATCGTGTAGACCTATCCAGCTATACCCAGCCAGTTCGCTCTGCCACTGCCTGCTCCCAAATAGGAGCTTTGCCTATTCAAACCGGAGCGACTAGGAGCAAATCTCCCGCCTCGGAAAGATAAATGCTAGGGAGGGAAATTGCTGGATGAGCCCCCTTTCCGCCCACCGTTAAAAAAAAAAAAAAAAAGGGAAATTGTAAATAGGGCACGGCAAAACCTGGAGAGGGGGAAGGGATGGGGGAGACCCAATGGGCCCGGGGAGGAAAAAGAAAAAAGAAGGAAAAAAGAAAAAAAAGGAAAGAAAAGATAGGAAGAGCGACCAGAAGAAGGAATAAAAGGAAATACAAAGAAGAAGGAAAAAAGGAAAACAAAAAAAAGGAGGAAAGAAAAGTTGTCGCCTGCACCGCGACTGCCAGGGCGCCAGCCGCGGAAATATGATAATGAGGCAGCTGCGCGGCGCCGCCCGCAGCCAATGGGCGCCGGGCGGGCTTGACGTGGCGGCGCGTGACGTCAGGCCAATGGCGAGCGGGCTGAGTTGGAGCAGAGAAGTTTGAGTAAGAGATAAGGGCGAGGCGAGCGCCGGGCGAGCAGCCC
>PTEX01000008.1:5219735-5252007 GCA_003342815.1 Eudromia elegans
TTTTTTTTTGTTCTTAGCGGCAGCTCTCAAAAGTCTACCTTGGGGTTCTTAAAACGCAACCGTACACCATTTCACTGTGGACATTACACCCTCTCACAGATATGGGAGACATGGGAGACCCTCCAAAAAGTAAGGCGGAATTTTTACCGTTCTTGGAATAAATGTGCTCTCTGTTGTGATGGTCTCAGGCAGGCGAAGCGCTAAGAAGCGGAATTTCACTTGAATGGTAGAGAAGGTGCCTTTGTTGCCATGCCTGCATGTTTGCTGTGTTTTAACCTCTGTGTTAGTAGCATAGCCTGGGGTCCTGCTCTATTGTAAAGTTTGGGGAGCGGGCAGGACCTTAAGGGGCTCCCCAGCCACGAAGCCTTAAATTGCCTTCGTGCTGGAGGGCGGATCTGACCGCCCAGCCCGGCCGGGGGATGAGCACGGGACTTGCCAAAGAGCAAGTGACAACCGTAACGATGCTGCTTGTCGCCAGCAGCCTGCAGCCCCGTCCTCCACGGCCAAGGGCTGCATGGGAAGCGCAGCCAGCCACGCGTTCACCGTTCCCAACCAGAGCCTCTTAAAAGTAATGCGGTCAAACGCATAGATGCTCTCCTCGTGAGGAAAGGAATCACAGCAAAGAAACAGAGAAATAAAAGATAAAGCGACGAGGCGGATTGGAGTTTTGATGCCATGCGAGGCTGGCGAAATGAGAAGCTGCGCCCCGAAGACGGTTCACATCTCCGTTTTAACATACGTTCCGCCTCCTCTCCGAAAGAGGCAAGGTTTTGATGGCACGCTGCAATTACCATCCGAAAGTGTAATATGCTTAAGAAAGAAAGAAAAAAAAGCAGGGAAAAAAACCCTCTCAGAATACGCCCTATAAGGGAACGACACTAAAAGTGTGTTTATCTCTGTAGGAGAGTAAACGGTTAGTCAATCATGTATTTATTTTCATTTCAGAAAAACGTCTGATTTCCCTATGTGTTGGTTGCGGCAATCAAATTCACGATCAGTATATTCTGAGGGTTTCTCCGGATTTGGAATGGCATGCGGCGTGTTTGAAGTGTGCAGAGTGTAATCAGTATTTGGACGAGACCTGTACGTGCTTTGTTAGGGATGGCAAAACCTACTGTAAAAGAGATTATATCAGGTACGCCATTTATGTTGTTTAATTATTCGATGAGATTTCTTTTTTTTTAACTTTATAAATGTAAGAGAGGCAAGAAGAGAAAAAAATACTGAGGAAGAGGGTGAAAGGATGGTTGTGATATTTTTAAGTGAATGCCCGAAAGGTAAACAGATGAAGGGGGGGAAAAGTTCGAGCCGATAAGTTTTTAATTGCCTAAATTAAAATGCAAATCTCTGTGTAAATAAAAACACATTCGGAAGCAGCTAGTGAGTGTGTGGGACCCTCCTGAGGATTTTGGCAATGTTCTCTGCGATTCTGACAAAGTGGGAAACCCCACGAAACGGCCACTCTTTCCTCTGGTAGTAGCGATTAGGAGCAGCACGGGACTGAGCGCGCTCAGCCCCAGCCTGGGAAAGGCATCTCTGTGGGTTTTGCAGAGGTACAGGGGCTTTTATAAGGAAGGCACCACAAGCATGTAAGAATAAATCCGTGGGCAAGCATACCTATTTAAAACAGGCCTGAAAAAAAGCGCCACCAACAAAACAAGCAAAATCGAAGTTTCTTTTAGAAGGAGGGATCCGTTTATGCGAAGGTTAAAACCTGGCCTGAAATGTTTCTTCTCTAAAATAACTGACATTTAATCTTTTTAAATATTAACCCCTTTGGTGATATCTGACTGCCTTTTCTTTCTTATCTTATCTGTACTGATGAATTAGACAGAGCAGATCAAATTGCCCATCATCTGTTCGCGAACAATTGGGTATATTTAGATAATGGAACCGCTTCCTTCCTCACATTAAAATCTGGTAACTGATAAAATGTGAGAGTTGCCAATCCTGACACTACAGAGAAACCAAAGCAGGAATTTCGAGTGTGTTTATTATTTGTACTCTTGGGTCATGGTGATCCGTTTTAGTAGCGTCTACTTGGTTTGCCAAACCAGAACTTTGCATTGGGGTATGGACACTATTTTGTTTACGGAAAGTTTCAGGAGCAAATATCTCCCACCTAAGGGATCTTTCTAATTTCTTTGTAATTCTCAATTGAAATAAAGAAAATCTTTCCTTCTCCATCGCACAGTTCGCAAGCAGATCATTGCTTTGAGCTATGTTGTGAGGTTATTCTCGAAGTTTTACTATCACCAAAAGCAACCCGCTCGCTTTCTTTTGCATTACTTTTAAGTGCACTCCGCAACGCTGCTTTTAAACGCCGTCCTTTCGCTGAGTGCAAAAGAAAGGAGCACGTTGGAAAGTGAGAGGTACTTACTTAACCTATTGTGAGAATTCGGCACTCGTAATTCAAACAACAAAAATTGCAACTTTCTAAAGTTTCCACTCAATAAGTTTCGTTTGCTACAATATTTTAAATAGGAGCTATAGCTTATGCGCGAGTCCACTTTGAATAAGACTCTGATCTAACATAGAATTGTCAGATACATTGGCAATCCCCCCCACCAACTTTTCTACATTTTAATTCATAGACATGACGATGACTGTTCTGTTGCGCTTTAGACGTCTTTGGTTTTGTTTTTGGTTTTTTTTTTTTTCTTCACAAAACGCTGTATTTTGGAGGTTGGTGCGGCTGAAGAATATATAGAAAAAAGCTCTAAAGTCGCGCCTAAATAAACACCTATGCCCACAAATACATATCTCAGACTATAGCCCTAGTGAAGTGCCATGCGGGGTGTATGAAAACTGATTCAAATTTAAGGGCAGTTCTTGCGGGTATGTGGGTTGCCTCCAAGTCTGCGTGCGTGTGTGCATGTGTGCACACATTTAATTGTGGATTGATGTTAACGGTACTAAACGCCGAGGAAGCTGAGGTGGGAGTCGAGGCTGTGCAGCTGTAGGAAAGGGAGCTGGAGCAAATCCCCATGTTCCCCCAGTGACGGGTGAGCTGTCCCCCCTCTCCTGCACGGGGAAGAGGAGCCCGCCACCCCCTCCAGCGTGTGACCCCAGAAACACTTTATTGGCTGCGCAGAATTGTCAGTGAGAAGTTTCTCTTCCTTTCGTTCAGGAAGGCTCAGTTCAAGGTGGGAGAAGGAAGGAGGAGTTGTGAGGTTGAATTATGAGAAGGCTTGTAAAGCCAGAGCATTGGAAACGCATTTTAGCGAGGGAGATGGGGGAGAAGAATTGCACTGATATATATGTGCGTGTGCACATATAGAGAGGGGTGCGTGAGTGTGTGTGTGTGTAAATAAAAAAAATTGCAAATAGGAAAAAATGCGGTGGAAAAGGGTAACGGGAAGGGTCGTGGTTCCTGGCAGAGCCACCGTGTCGTGTCCTAGAGGGGGAGCGGCCGGGACGCCCAGAGCCCCCGTAGAGGCGCAAGTCCCGAGCGGGGTCCGCACAGAAAGAGCAGTTTTTGGCTGGGCTGGCGCATCTGTGAGAGGGGGAGCAACGCAAGGGACTGGCAGCTCTGCCAGCTTCGCCTCTGCGGAGCCGCTGCTCCCGGGCGGTTTGGCCAGCTCGGGGCTAAGCTGGGTCAGGAGTGTTCTGGAGGGAGGCAGAGCGCAGGGATGTCCCCTTGTCCTGAGCAGCCCGGGCTTCGGGGGGAAAGCCAGCATCTCTTGGGGAAGGGGCAGTTTCGGGTTATGGGTTTCTCCTCCCTCTCCCGCCGCTCCCCTCCTTGCCCCTCTCGGCTCACCGGGGTGACGGGTCCCCGCTGCCTTTCACAGCAGGGGACATCGGGGCACTGGCAGCAACCGCATCCGTTTTATTCCTTCCCCCTCCCGGCTTCTGTATTTTAAAGGCTTGTTTAACTAGTGAGCTGCGTGTGGCGCGTCTAAGTGGGGCCACGGGGCTGCCCAGGAGCGGGAGTGAAAAACCTCTCTTTCTTTTCCCCCTCTCTTCCTTTCTTTCTTCTCCCCCTCCTCTCCCCCCATCCTCCTCTCCTGCCCTCCCCTTCCCCCTCCCGCGCTCTCCCTCCTTCCTCTCCTGTGGGGCCGGGCCCTGCTCAGGTTATACGGCATCAAGTGCGCCAAGTGCAGCATCGGCTTCAGCAAGAACGACTTCGTGATGCGCGCCCGCTCCAAGGTCTATCACATCGAGTGCTTCCGCTGCGTGGCCTGCAGCCGCCAGCTCATCCCCGGCGATGAATTCGCGCTGCGGGAGGACGGCCTCTTCTGCCGGGCGGACCACGACGTGGTGGAGAGGGCCAGC
Organism: Eudromia elegans; assembly: GCA_003342815.1. Taxonomy (NCBI): domain Eukaryota; kingdom Metazoa; phylum Chordata; class Aves; order Tinamiformes; family Tinamidae; genus Eudromia; species Eudromia elegans. The sequence continues at coordinate 5,224,011 of PTEX01000008.1, forward strand.
CTGGGCGCGGGGGACCCGCTCAGCCCGCTGCACCCCGCCAGGCCTCTCCAGATGGCAGGTACTGCCCCGGCCCGCCCGGCCCGGCCCGGCCCCCGGCGGGCCCCGAACCGCCTTCGCAGGCGCCTTGCGGGGGGTCCGGGCGCCGGAGCAGCAGCCGGGCGGCGCCCACGCGTGTCCGCGTGGCCCCGTGGACTGCTGAGCTGGCATGAGGGGGGAGCCTCCTGCGGGCGGGACCCGCGTACTCAGCGCCCCCAGCAGCGCGAGGTGCCTCAGTTTCCCCCTAGGGCCCCGGGGCAGCAGGACACCAGGGACCCTTCCACCCAGCGTGTGGAGGAGCTGCTTTAAGCCCTGGTGGAAGCTGGTCCGAAGCAGACAGACTTCATAACTACAGGCGAGCACTCAGGCTGTAATTTAAAACTGTCAACAAGCTAATCTTCAGTAATTGCCTTTTAAAGTGACTCTGCCTTCTTGAAATGTATTATGTGATTTGGTGAGAATTTCTTCTCAAAACTGGCGTTGTTGCTTGGATCCGACACACCTTCTATAAGTTTCCTTGCACTTTTAGCTCTCGACGTGTACGTTGGACACTCAGAGAGGCTCAGCTTCAGGAAAGGGCTCGTCCCTCAAGGCAGGGATGGCAGGAAACAGCGCTGTGCAAGTAACTGTATCTGGAGAAGTTATTTACAAACACGGCCATATTTAAACGGGAGCGTTTCCCGCTTCTGAACTACCTTGAAGTAACGTATCTATATATAGCAAAAAAATCACACAGCTGGTGGGTGCAGAGTTTTAGAGAGATTGTGCGTGCGCCCAGGAGCGGGTTTGCGCACGTCCCAGTAAGGCAGATCTGTCTGCACGTGGAATATTTGAAGCATTTTTATTGTCTTCATTGAATTTACTATTTTACTATTACATATCATCAGAGGAGTCGAAACACGACTGTGTCCATCACCTTTGAATATTAGTCAGACAAGCTTTTAGCGGAAAAAAGTAATGTTTTTATTTTCCCCTTGCCCGGGTAAAATTACACCTAGATAGCTGTAGCTACATAATGCACTGAAGAATAGCACGATTATACGAATATATTTAGCTTCTGATGAGACATTATCCCTTGGTTTGCCCTTTCTGATGGTTTCCGCGCTAGGCTTGCTTCCCTTTTAAAGCGCGGGCTAAACAGACGTATTTTGCAAGTGTACATCAAAAGTTGACACAGATTCACCTGGCACCTCCGCTTTCTAAAATAGAGCCCTGCCTCCCGAGCTCCCGGATACGGGTCCCTCACGAGATTTTCGATCACGGTGCAGCGGATTTTGGCTTGCTTTGCTCTGGTTTGAAAGCATCACACCGCTGTGAGCTGCTGCGAGTTGTTGTAGCCTCTGGCAAAACCGAGTTAGATCCAGCATGCAAGAAGCAGGCTGGAATTAAGATTAATTTTAAAAGTATTCTTTTATTAATTTTCGGGCCAAAAATCTGCTTTGGTGATTTGTCATGAAATAAGTACAGAAAATCCTCCCCTTCCTTTCCTAGCGCACGCACACTTTAGCGAGCACTCCCTCCCTCCCCTGTCAAAGCTCACACAGGTTCAAGCTTCTGTCCTTACGTGTGGGGTTTTTTTGGGGCGGTGGTTGGGAGGGAGGTTGTTTTTGCAAATTACGTTAGCTCTGGAGACAGAAATGTCACTCCTGTCACTCCACGGGCGCATAAAGACGGGGAGGTTGCAGGAGCCCCGACGGAGCTGCCTGCTTGAACGCCCTTTGCAAGAGGGTTCATTACCCCTCTTCCGCCCCCCAAAACCACCTCCCCTTCGTAGCCTCCGCAGGCTCCTGCCTCCTACTTATGGGGCTCCTCTTCCTCCCTCCCCCTTCCCTTACAGCAGAACCTATCTCTGCCAGACAACCAGCCCTGCGACCCCACGTCCACAAGCAGCCCGAGAAGACCACCCGAGTCCGGACTGTCCTTAACGAGAAGCAGCTTCACACCTTGAGGACCTGCTACGCCGCCAACCCCAGACCCGACGCCCTCATGAAGGAGCAACTGGTAGAAATGACTGGCCTCAGCCCGCGGGTCATCAGGGTTTGGTTTCAAAACAAGCGATGCAAGGACAAAAAAAGGAGCATTATGATGAAGCAGCTTCAGCAGCAGCAGCCCAATGACAAAACTGTAAGTGGCTTCAGCCTCTGACCCGTGCGCCGCCTTCCTTCCCGCGGCAGAAACGCGTGGGCTACGTCCACCCTGGCAGCCTCCCGGGGCCGCTCTGGCGCTTTTGATTTTGTGGGAGCTCCGCTAAAACAAACAGCGTGATGCAGCTCAAAAAATATCTGTTGGGTCTGTTATCAAGTGCAATTAAAACAGACCGTAGCGAGAAGCCGATATAGGCGGCTCAAGTGAAAAAATATCTTTTTTTTTTTTTTTTCTCTCTCTTCTTTTTGCGGGGCTGAGAGGTCGGCGTGGATTAGAGCAACTTCTCTGCAGCATGAATCGTGTCCTGCAGAGCTTATGAAATGTAATAAGCCCAACCTTGTGTAATATTTATATTGCAAATGCGAAGGACTCCTTGAGGGGGAAAAAGAGGGATTCGCCCTCTTCAGTGGCTTTACAGAGGAGTAAACCCGGGAGTAAAAGTGAAATCTGATGTATTTTCTCAGCACTTTATATACTGTAATTTGTATGTGGGTGTCTGTCAGTGCACATAATGATGTACTGTAGAAAAAGAGGAATGCGATAGAAAAGTTTGGATTTATCATCGTGCGTACAGATTTGCATATATATATATACACACACACACATAGTTCTTACGTAGAAATACTAAGATCTTGTCCATGGACATTCGCGAGGGGTACAAATAGGTGGAAAGCGCAGGATTCAGCACAGCAACCTGGCGGTCTCCATTTTAAACCAACTTTATTATTATTTATTTATATTTTTTTCAGTCCACTCGAAGAAGAGTCTCTCATTCTCCCTCTGTATATTGACTGACCTGAGAATGACTATTAATTCATAAGGCTGCCTAGTTAAGTGGAATTTAAGGAGTTTCATTTTACTCTGTTGGAATGCAATAAAACACGGTGTTATTAACTCGCCTGAACAATCTATTCGCCGAGGCTCGGAGTTGTTTTGTACACACTGGCCGCACCACGGGGCATACTGGGAGGGCTGGGGGGTTCTTTTTCCCTGTGTTTTTCTTTTTGGAAAGAGAGCGGTATTAACGCACCCCAGGTTTACCGTGCAGGGGATATATGATCCAGTTAAGGTCACGTAGAACAAAACCAGCCGGGATGCAAGATAGAAAGGCGGCATTAACCATTTCTTGTGCTGAGCCCTGCATCGGCGGCCGAGACGGAGCGCTCGCGGTTAAGAAGTCCCTTTTTTAGCCCCCTTCTTTCTTTTTTTTTCTTTTTTTCCCCCCTTTTCCCCCTCCCCCTTTTTTTTTAATGTCTTGAGAAAAATACGAGGATTAAAGGGAAAGAAAGTAAACTTCCACAGTGATAAATGCAGCGGGTAGAAATAGGCTGACCTAGAGCAGAATAGAGTAAGACATTCACAGCAGATTAACAAAGCAAATACAAGCGACTGTATAGATAAGATAGAAAGCAGTTTATTGACTCAGCGCTTATATACAATAAAGTTAACCAAGCTCATTAACATCTTTTGCTGGGCTGTTTACAGAATATCCAAGGGATGACAGGAACTCCGATGGTGGCTGCTAGTCCTGAGAGACACGACGGTGGTTTACAGGCGAACCCAGTGGAGGTGCAGAGTTACCAGCCGCCTTGGAAAGTACTGAGTGACTTCGCATTGCAGAGTGACATAGATCAACCTGCTTTTCAGCAACTAGTAAGTGTCAGTTCCCAGCCTGAATAGGCCAGTGTCTACCCGGGGGCAGAGCCATGGGGGATTCTCTAAAGCTGACGGATGCCCTCAGAGAGACGGAGCAGGTCAGACTAGCTGAGTTTTCCTGGAAGTAGGAGGTGGGCAATTATGATAATGTGAAAATGCGTAAATGCAGCAAATTCAACTGACTGAGAGCAGGGCTCCATGCAAAACCAACCGCGTCAGCCTCAGAGTTCTTGTTGGCTTAAGTAGAATCTGGGTAAGGCCTGACTCAGGCCTGATACTGCTTCAGCTTACTCCTAAAAGCTGAAATCACCTCTAGCCCGAGGACAAAAACATTCTTCTTGTGTCATTTAGTGTTATCTGTTTTTATGAAAACAGTTTTAAAAAATTGATCTCCAACCAATTTCAGCTTTATAATACAGGATGGATTTTAATTATATGATTGCAAGGTCACCCTGTGTCCTTGTTTTCTCCCACAAACAGCAATAATTTAATTGAATTGTTGAAACCTTTGTTCTACACATGTACCTCTGGAAATAACTTTGTGTAGATATAAATACAGATACATTCACATATGTATGTGTACATATGGAAATATATATATATATACACACACACGTATGCATCTCTGATTTATATGTGTTGTGCCTTGGAAAACAACCTGTTAATACTTAGTCACATGCAAAAGCAAAACAATATGATGAACTGCCTTAAGCAAAAATAAAACAGTCATTTTAGGATAATTTCTGTTCTTAACTCACTTCCTTATGCCTACGTCATTTGGCAGCTCATATGGGACCATATCATCTGCAATACTTAGGCCCAACAGTGAATTAAGGACAGAAGTTCAACCTTAACTCAATTTCCTGGCCTAAGTGTGTTTAAACCAGATCTTTAAAATAATAAGGTACGTTGTGTATGGTTTTTCAGTGATTCAGAATAATAACTAATGATGCAACATTACTATATAGACCATTTTTTGATTGACTGGGTGTTTTTCTTCAGCATGAATTGACACAAAATAAGGATTTGTAGCCATGCCAAGAAGGGTTTTCAGGCTATTCCAGCTAAATGTCCCATTCTTTCCAGGCCTTTTCTTTTCTGGGCTATGGCTAGTATGCAGGGTCCCCGAGCACGGCGCGTGCTCCGGAGCATGGCCACTTGCACCACCTTTCCTCCAGAGCAGCCACTGTTTTTTCTGCTTTAATCAAGCTGTCAAGCAGACCCAAGAAAAATTGATCTCTTTTGGTTACCTTATTTATTGTGCCTTAACAAGGCTTTAAAAGCTTTGATGCAGTGGTTTCTGCAGAGTAAGCCTAAAAGCAGAAGTCTAAAATTGAAGGTGGATATCCCGAATAGACGCATGCATAGGGATCGAGATGGATGTTGATATATTTTGGCCCTTGTATAGACAAATAGTTAAAGAACTGTGGACAGAACAGATAGCTCAGGGACTATTCACGCCACTGTTTGCTGGTCTCTAATCTCGAAAGGGCCTTAATCATGGGATGGGCCAGCTAAATAGGTGCCAAGAAATTGCATGTGGATTAGGCAGGCTATATCCTTCAAATCTTCCTTTCCAAGGCTGAGCCTGAACTAACCTGAGTTGTGGGGCTTGTTAGATTGGAAAACACCCTTTTTTTTTTTTTTTTTTCCCTCTTTTGTTCCACAACTACTGACCCTTGTTAGAAAGAGATACCACCCTCTCCAAAGAGCATTTGAAGCAAAGGGATGTTTTACCGAAAGGAAGGTATTTTCTGCTCCTGAATATTTGCCCCAGGTTTAGTGTAGTATGGCAAAAGAGGAAGAAATAACCTTGCAGTCTCATGTCAGAAAACACTAGAGCTTCTAAATAATTGACTAGAACATCCTGTTGGGACTGCCACTCTCTCAAGACATAGAAGAAGGCCTCATTAAAATGGTTGTTTGTTTATTTACTCGATTTTTTTTCCTGATCTGATTTCTTCAGTTATTTGATTGAAGGCCTGAAGAAGATTCTAGTGAAGTCAATGTGGAAACTAAACAAAACAGCAGTGACACAGCCTCCTCCTGAGATGCACCAGGCCTTTTGGCCTGTGTATTTATTTTTGTTATCTTCTTTGCTCCTCTTGCTACTTTTCTTTAATTGTTACAGTTGTAACAATTGTACTTTTTCTTATTTTTCTCCCTTTTTTTTTTTTTTTTTTTTTTTTTGGCAGGTTAATTTTTCAGAAGGAGGACCTGGTTCCAATTCCACTGGAAGTGAAGTAGCATCAATGTCCTCTCAGCTCCCAGATACACCCAACAGCATGGTAGCCAGTCCTATTGAGGCATGAGGAACATTCATTAAGATTTCTGTTGTTGTTGTTTCTGCCCTTACCCTCACCCCTGTTGGAGAGAGTGGGAAACTGATCACATTGGGACTCCAAAATGTAGGGGGAAAATTATTTAACAACCCTGTAATGAACCTAGCAAAGAAGTGCTCCATGAGATGAACGGAATCTTGTTTGAAATGACAAGGTAATATGGTAGCAACACTGTGAAGACAATCATGAGATCTGACTAGAATAAATATAAAACAAAAGCCCACGCTATTCAGTGATCAGAGGAGGATCGGAAAGACGATTTCAAAACATAGAGGATTTGTGCTCATGGGAAAGAAAGAAAAGAAAGAAAAGAAAGAAAAGAAAGAAAAGAAAGAAAAGAAAGAAAGAAAGAAAGAAAGAAAGAAAGAAAGAAAGAAAGAAAGAAAGAAAGAAAGAAAGAAAGAAAGAAAGAANAGAAAGAAAGAAAGAAAGAAGAAAGAAAAAGAAAGAAAGAAAGAAAGAAGAAAGAAAAAGAAAGAAAGAAAGAAAGAAGAAAGAAAAAGAAAGAAGGAAGATAAATTCTTTTTTATTTGACTGCACGTCTTAGAGAGAAACCATGGTAGAGGGACTGTCTATCTAGTCCATCCCAATCTGAATGGTGCTGTTTCTATATTGGTCATTGCCTTGCCAAAAGGAGCTCCAATAGATTTTCCATCATCAGGAAAGAGACGATGTAGCCCCGCATTGTTGAAAGATTCATTGCAGGAAGGTGGAGCTGCGTTGGTTTGGTTTGCCTTTTTTTTTTTTTAAGTTGCCTCTCAACACGGCGTTGTTTCTGGGTCTCTTATAGCATGTACTGTAGCGGGGGTTTGACTTTTTGTTTGGTTGAGATCCATCCTCTATCAAGTCTGAAGCGATGAAAGGGATAGGTTTTTAAATTCCTCTTTCCTAACCAATTTATAAAAGCATTGCAACAAGGTATACCTCTATTTTGCCACAAAGCGTCTCGGGATTGTGTTTGAAATGTGTCTGTCCAAGAACCTTCTCCTCCCCCAAAGATGTGTATAGTCATTGGTTAAAACGACTGTTTTTCTCTCTTTCTCTCTCTCTCTCCTTCTCTCTCTCTCTCTAGAAATAAAGAGAAAAAAAAAAGAAAAAAAAAGAAAAAGAAAAAAAGAAAAACCCCACCCTATTTGTTTGCTCTTGCATTGCAAAATTATAAAGTAATTTATTATTTATTATCGGAAGACTTGCCACTTTTCATGTCATTTGACTCTATTTTTTGTTTGCTGAAGTAAAAGAAAAAAAAAAAAAGAAAAAAGAAAAGGTTGTATCGTGGTCTTTGAATTATATGTCTAATTCTATGTCGTTTTGTCTTTTTTTTTCTTAAATATTATGTGAAATAAAAGCGCCATATGTAGAATTATTATATCTTCAGGACTATTTCACTAAATAAGCGTTTGGAATAGAGAAAATAATAATATTAATATTAATATTAAATAATGAACAAAGTTCCCTCTTTTAAATATTTACAAGTTAGCAGCTAAAATACCTGAAATAAAATATTGCATGCAAAGCAGGTCGTTATTAAATGAAATCAGTGTGATATTTTATTGCAAGTATTAACGACCAGCTTGTAACTTTCCGTGTCAACAACTGTATCAGGGCTAGTTTGATGCCTTAGCTTTCAATTGATAACATTAGAAGCTCTCTCTCCCCACCCCTTCATCCCTTGCCCTTGAAAGTGATATTACTCTAGGCATGACCTGACATAATGTTAAGACATCTAAAGAACTGGGAGCTCAGGCTTTTTGCTGGGCTCTGTTATTTTTTAAAAATAATAATAAAAAGAAAGTGCTGTATACCAAAGCCTCGTTGTTGAGATTGTTGAAGTGACCTGTACTTTAAGTATAAGCTCCTGATAAAAGGGACGCTTTTTGCTTAACAAGTCAAGTATGACCATTATTTATCGGTGTCTGCTGTCAAAACGATTGAGAAATGCTGCAGGAGGAATAGGGTTGAGGGGATATTGCTGTGAAATTGCACGCTCGGTGTTCCCTGTTTTCTGTCGGCTTCCCTCTCTTCGCTCCCTCTTTTCTTCCTTTTTTAATTTGCGGGGGAGGGGGTGGTGAAAGCCAGAAGCGTGGGCGATTTCTCGGGGAAAAAAAGAAATAAAAAAGTAGGGGAAAAAAAAAAACCCCCAACATAGAAAAGGGTTGTTTTTCCTCCAAACCAATGTTCCCTAGTGCTCCAGGCCAGCACCAGACAAAGGCTCGCTTTAAAAAAAAATCCTTAACAACTGGAATATACAGAGATTTTTAGTCTGACAAAGACAAGTTGCTTTGCATGACAGTTACTCCAAAGGCTAATGTTTTCTTAACATAACCTTCTTTTTCCTTCCCTCCTCACCATCTCAGCCCACCCTGAGCAAGCTCAGCTATAGAGACAAACCATTTCGACAGTAGAGAGAAAACTAAAAAAAAAAAAAGAGAAAAAGGTAAAAGTCTAATACGAGGATTTCAATCATCCTGATTAGAAACTGGATTCATTTTGTATGCTCAAGTGTAATACATTTTTTTGAGTACTTGATAAATATTTAAATAAATATGAAATCTACCTTAAACTGTGTGCCCAGTAACCCTTGTGTTTCCACGCAGGCTCCGAGGCTCGGCCGACGCCACGGGGGGCGGGAGGGCGCGGGGCGCATTTCTGCGCTCACCTGTGAGTTGTCCGAGCCCTCCGCGCTGGGGGGAGCAGCGGGACCCCCAGCCCCACGGCTTGTGGGGAGACTCTCGGCGGGGCCCCGTGCGGCCGAGGCGAAGCCGGGGCCGCTGCCGCGGTAGCTGCGGGCTCCGGGTGCGGGCGCGCAGCGGGACAGCCGCGTTTCGGCGCTGACCGCAGCGCCCGCCCGCGCCCCGCGCCCGCCTCCGGGGCGCTCGTGGCTGCGCGGCGTTCGACGTGAGGCTGGACGGCGCCCCCGATGTCCCCGCGAGCGGGACGGGAAGACACCGAGGGCCTCGCGCGGGGCCCGGCCGCGGGGCGCGCGGCGGCTTCAGCCCGGTGCGTCCAGGAGAGCCGGGGCCGAGAGCGGGAGTCCTGGCTCTGCTCGACCCCTCCGAGGGGGCCGACACCCCGCGCCCTCGGGGCTCCCGCGGCAGCTTCCCCTCTGAGGACCAAGCGCTACTTTGTTTTCCTTATTATTTTCTCTTCTTCTTCTTCTTTATTTCATTTATTTTCAAGTTTCGATGATTTTTTTTGGCCTTGCGTTCCCTTTTTCATTTAATTTATTCGTGTCGTATTTACTCATTCCGTCTCCCCTCCCCCCAAACTTTGACAGTTATCTGCTGTACGACGGAGACAAGATTTTTCAGCAGTCCCTCCTAATGTCTTCAGGAAAACACCGTTTGTGAGATAGGGCAGCGAGATTAACGCAAGCGAGAGAAAACCTCCCTTTGGAAACGCAAGTCCTTCTACTCTTCCCCTGCGTGTCCTCGTGCTGTTCCTTCTTTCGAGTGCGGGGGAGGGCGGTAATTAACCAAACCCTGTGCCCTGGTTTTCTTCTCGCTGCAGCCTCTCTCAGTAACAACAAACAAGGTCTCCTAAGGACTGCTATGATTTCTCTGCGCATTTTGTTTGTGTACACAGAGACCATTATTCACTTCTTCTCATTTCAATATTTTCACCAGGTTAATAACAGCCCTCCGCATCCCCAGCCCGTTTAGAAGTGCAACGCGGGAGAGCGGGAGCGGTGAATTCCGGCGTTCAGAGCTGTCACGTATCAGCGGTGAGTACTTGACTTTATATACGCACGTATATAAATAGATAGAAAGATAAATTCACGTCAGGTCACTCAAAAGCGGGCGGGAGGGGAGAAATCAGAGCGGCTCTGCCGCGCTCTCAATTCAAGGGGGGCCTCGCTCGCACTTTTGCCAAAGCCCCAAGGTTTGAGTGCCCCAAAGCAGGACCCGCACCCCAACGGCCTCTGGGGAGCAATGGTCGTCACGTGCTCGCCCACTTCTGTCCTTTGTCACGTCTGTCCGGCCTTACCCGCGTCCCCAGGGCGCGGAGCCGCTGCCGGGCGCTTTGGGCGCTGCGGCGGAGCTGCGAGCAGTTACCAGAGGGCCCAGGAGGAGATCCCGGTTACTGATTGTCCCTGGTTGTTGTTTTCTTGATAAAGGAGCGAGCCACTGAATGGGGGGTTGAGCCGAGGCGCCACAAACACAAACTTCGCAGCTGCCGCGTCCCGCCCGCGCCGGGATCACTCCGCACCTCGCGGGGCACGCGGGAGGGGGGTCGGGCCCCTCCATGGGCTCTCCACAGGGCTCTCCACAGGAGACCGTCACTAAGCGGGGCGTGGGGTGCGAAACTAAGGGGCGCGTTGCCAGAGCCGGAGCATTGGTCTCTGCGATGCACTTCATGGGGCTGAGAGAGAGGATGAGGCTTTTTACATGATGTTGCTGCTTCACTTCGTTGAATTTTCTGCCCGCGGCTGAGCGGCACTGAACAAGTGCTCTGGGCTCGTGTGGGGCGAGGGCTGGAGCGGAGCCGCCGGGCCGGACCGGACCGGGCCGGGCCAGGCCGGGCCGACTGCACCGCCACCAGCCGTGCAGGGCTCCGCGCTGCCCCGGCGCTTCGGAGCTTATCTGCAGCCCGGGATTTCTGCCGGGGTGGGGGGTGCAGGGGAGCGGGGAAGGAAGGCGGAAGGTTGCAAAACAGGATTCTTGCTGCTGAGTGTCTTTGCTTTTCTGTTTTCTTTGCTGCCGGCAGACAAAACACGCCAAGGTGTGTTTGTGGGAAAGAGGGGGGGCGGAAGGGCTTTCCAGAAATAAGTGACACGAAGCAAACCAGAGCTCGGCTCCTATCTCCAGGCAGACCCCGAACGGCAATAGGAAGAGGAAAATAGGGTGTTACGGCGGCTTTTCTTTGGGAGGGCTGTTCAGGTCGGTAGATCTCCAAGGCTAATCCAAACAACCCGCTTGACTTGTGAGGTCCGGAGTCTAGACAGAGCTGGTGGCTCGGCGGCTCCTTATCTGGGTTTGGGATCAGCCCAAAGAGACTTTTCTTAATGTCCACAGCAGCACTGGGATCTGCCGGGGCCGGGGAGCCACCGCACCTCGCAGACAGCACAACAAACACAGCCACCACCTGGAGCCTTTACAGCCGCTTTGTTGTCGCGGGGCCAGCGCGGCGGCGGCGGCTCCGCTCCCTGCCCGCCCGCAAAGCTGCCCCGCTGCCCCCGGCACCAGCCCCTTATCCCCCGCCGCGGGCGCTGCCCCGCACCGGCACCGTGTGGCACCGTGTGGCGGTGAGCGGCCAGGCTCCGGTCCGGGGCCGCGCTTCGCCTTGATCCGCTTACTTATTTATTCCTCGTGTTTGGTTTTATTAGCACTTTTCTTCTCAGATAAAGTTTTGCATAGAATAGAGAGGGAAAAATATCCCAACTCACTCTCGCTCATCAGTATTAAGGGCCGATCGAAGCAAATCAATTAAAAGGGAGGAAGTCGGTTTAGATACGAGATCTTCTTTGGGAGCAGAAAATTGCCTTCTGTATTAGGCTCTTTATGCCGGGTGTGTGGATACTGCAGGCTGTAAAGCTTGTTTGATGCAGCTCAGATCAATAAAAGCATTTAACTCAATAGCAAGCGGTGTTTTGGAAAATAGGGAGAAAGAGGCGTCTTTTGGTTGGATGTCACTCTTTTTATTTATTCATTTGTTTTCTTGCGCTTTTAGCTCTTGGCAAGTTGTGCTGGGAGATGCTGGATTTCCAAATTTCTGAATAGAGAGTGAGCCCATCCTCGGTCTCTGCTGTTTCTCTACCATAACACAAGACGGTTTGCACTGAGTCTGAATGATCCCGCTCCAAAATCCATGCTGTTTCTCAGTGCAGTTGAGTTCAGAGCTGTGATACCACATTCTGGAAGAAAGGAAGCTGATTGCTCTAACTATGATGCACTGATACGCTATTTGCAGCAGATATTGTAATTGAGTCTGCTAATGTGGAATTATGAAATTTGCCAGTGGGTAGGACTCTTTCTCTGTGCAATTTAAAAGGTTTGTGGTTTGTGGCTAAGTGCTGTTTTCTAGATTTAGTAGTTGCAAATTTCTTTGTGTACAGAGCAAAGTATATTGCAGCGCTTTCGTAATAATTTTCCATCAAACACATTTAAAGCATTTTAAACTTCCAATAAGTCAGAGAATTCAGGACCAAGAGAGCAACACTTCCCCAGAAGAGGAGTCTTAACGGTGGTCATGGTACTCCTCTTTTTTTTTTTTTTTTTTCTTTTTTTTCTCATGGGTAAAACTTAGTGTTTATTTTTATCTGTCACAAATACAAGGTGTTGTTTGAAACGTGTTAAACTTAGCAGGTATATAGAGATAATACTGACGTGTCACTGCACATGATAAAGTAAAATATGGTGGGAATTAACTTGAAAAGTTTATGAAGGCTTTAACTACAGCCCATAAATTACTTCTTTTTCTTTTTTTTTCCCCCAAAGATATGATGCTATGTAGAAGATCTTATAATATATGAAAATGAAAATCCCTCCAATATTCAGAGCCCAAACACTTTTTCTCTAAGTTGAGGATATAAGCTAACGGTCCCATTCCTGCAAATGCTGCCTGTAAGTAGAAATTGTTAATATTGGACAGTATTAATATTGATCAGGAATTGCAGGAGTGGACTTTCTAGTTCACACACACAGTCATCTGTGAAGTTAGTAAAAGTTTTGCTGCTAACCTCTTGTGAAGCATTCACACAGCATTCAAGGGCAGAGGCCAATTCTCACTGATGTCAGTGGTCAAAATGTCCTGGGCATGCGGGTATAAAACTGATGCTGTGATTTTTGCGGTGAGGAAAAAGTCCTTTTTCCTTCCACCATCTTTTATATATATATTTGACTCTAATGATCGTGTGGTTTTCTGTTATAAGACAAATACCCTCTTAGGATATCAGTGCATCACTAAAAGCATCTTGCTTGGAACAGTAATTAGAAACATGAGCCAAGGCTCAAGTGAACACGTAGTATTTCATAAAATAAAATAGCCACTCCCTGCACCACTTTTGGCCTTCTAGGAGAAATCTTCATATGTTACAAATTCTGGAGCAGAAAAATGCATGCAAATTATTTACACAATATTTAACAGCAAAACTTATTCCCCCAGCAACTTTTAACTTGTATTTTATATGTGCTTTCCTTTTGCAGTATGAAGCAAAAAGTTTTTTTTCTGTATTTGTCTCTACTTAGTTAACTTGAATTCAGGTTTATTCTGAGCACTCCCAAGTTAACTGATATAAAATGATCCTGAATTCCTCACCCATTTGGACATTTGTGGTGTGCTACAGATGCAGTATCTGATTCAGTGAAAAGAACTGAAAACTTTTGCTTTACTCAGGTATCTTTTTCTCCAGCAGTAAATTCTTGATTTTAGCACTGAAAGATTAAGAGTAATTTTCCTTATTCAAGGAACAGTTTTCAGCGTTGGGCCTTTCGTTTTCCTTTCAGTGTTGAAAACCAGGGGGAGTTTTGATAACCAAGGCAGGATGAGCAGGACTCATCCTGCATTCCTCCTTGGCACTTACTGGCTGGAGACCTCAGATTGCTCTATCACTTTAAATAAAAGTGTTTTAGTTCAGTTTTCACTCCAGATCTTTTTGACTTACTGTTTAATGTAACTAGGGAGACAAAAAGAAAACAGTGCCCATACAGAAGCCATATATTCAGCACAGTTAGATGCTTCTGCTTCATCACTGTTTTTTTCTACCTTTTTTTTTTTTTAATGTTAGGTTTTAAAAACTCTGCCATGGGTTCACATACTGTTTTCCTTTTAAAGAATTGGTTTTCAAGGCACATTTCCTGCCAAGCATAGCTGCAATATGCCCTTTTTTTCTTTCTTTCTTTTCCCCCAGCAAAGCCCCTTTGTTTTAAGAGACTTCCAGAGATTCATGTGTGCTCACATCAGTTTTAGCCCATCCCTTCTCAAAGTCAGCTATCTCTGCCAATTATGTAGTAGCAAAGGCAAGAACACTTAGGTTATTGCGATGACCCATCACACACCATATTTCTTTGTGGTAACAATACTATTATGAGGTACTTTAGAGCAGAGGAATTGGCCATTAAAGTAGTCCTGGAAGTGAAATGTCATTATCTGAGGTCTTGACTCTGCAGTTTGTAGGCTCTTCAAAACTGATTACATAAGGGAAATATGTTCGCAATTTTAATTTAAGTTAATAGATCATTATCACAGGGAAAAAAAACCCATGGACAACTAAGGAGGGCAGGTACTACTTCTTACAACTGTCACACAAAAATGACCATTAAGTTTGAGAAATTGTCATTTTTTTCTAGAGAATATTTTGTTTATAAAAAGACATTTCTTGCTGAAATAATTAGACAGACCAAGGAGTGATTTATATGGGTGTGCTTACTGTTCCTCCCTGTTTGTGTGTGCATGGCCCCATTGTAGGACCATGCTCCTCAGAGGGCCTTAGAGCACTGCTGTAACAAATATGATCAATAACAGTGAATCAGGCTGACTTTGTATAGTCCTATACTAGTAAATGACTGATCTGGAGATAAACAGTGGTATCTCAAATATGTTTATTTCCTCCCCTTCCTCCTCTGCAATCCCCCCAAAAGAAAACCCTCAAAAAACACATCTCTCTCTATATATATATATTTTCCTATACTGTGCTCACTTCTGTTTCTATGGCAAAAGTCAAGACTTCCAGATGACAATTTGGTATCTTCATTCAGTAAATGCCTCAGAGAAAAATGGGAATTAAGAATGAAGTGAAGTGACAAGCGGCAGCTTTGCAATTAGCAGTACAAGTTTAATGCTGCAAGGATTGAGTCTGCGAGGGAAAAAAAAAAAAAGAAAGCCAAAAGTCCTGTAAAGCGGTTCAATTCTTTGGGCTGGCTATTATGGTCAGTAATACAGTATGTTCATTCTTGAAAGTTTTATGTATTTTCAACTATTTAGCAATTTTACTCTTATATCTCAGAAAATACTTTTCATTTTCTTATGCATTCAAATATATCCAAAGACAGGAATTAAGCAGCTGTTGATCAAACATAGAATCAGGTCATGTTAATGTGAGCTGCTCTTAAGTTAACGATTGCTTTGCTCTTCCTTATATTGTAAGTTATTTCTTATTGTGGGCTAAAAGTAAGTCATGCAGAGATGCAATCATTTGTCAATATGAGATCTAAAAGGACAGACAATTAGTTTTTCCATGCTGAATTTAGATCAGTGAGTCTTCCTGGGTTAGCAAGGTGGCAAATGAAATTGTGGGTGCAATATGGAAGAAAAAGGATGGAAGACGGGGAAGTTTTATATTTACCTGTGACATGATACAGAGCATGCGGTAAATTAACCAGTCCCCCTGGTGTTAGGAACCCCTGTTAGGCAGCACAGTCCAGCCTCATGTGTTTTCTTTTCTAGCTTGTGAAAGGGTGAACCAGCAATAACGCGCAAAAATCCCATTTTCCTTTCACAGATGTTGAGGAACCCTCATCTGCTGTTGGAAACCAGGTCTCTCCCTAGTGGGGATCTTGGAAAAAAAAGACTTGTAGCAGAGTAATTCCCAAGGTTCCTTGGGAACTTCCTTCAGGCTTCCTTCAGTTCACATCCATGCAGGAAGGGGCAGGAATGACAGAGTGAATTGACCTCCTGATGATGGATGGAGAGCGGGTGTCTCTCACGAACCTTCTCGTGCCTTGGTTTTAACTGAAATGTCACAGTGTGAACTGGTCCGCAGACCGCGCGGGGGGACCCAGGCCTGGGTTTCTGCGGGGACTTTGTCTCTGTGCAGCCCCGAGGAGCAGTTGTGGGCAGGCCTGGCCTGGACAGAGGCCAGTCCCGCTCGGCAGGACTGGGGCTTGCCGGTTCTCAGGAGCTCAGCCGCCCACCCTGGCCTTAATGCGCTGCTGCTCTCCGCCCTGCCCCGCTGCGGCCGTGACCTGGAGGCCTCTGGATGTGGGAGCGCCCGTCTCGGGCCGCTTCCGACTGCGAGTTCCCACACTCAGCAGCCCTGCCTGCAGCGCAGCTGGCGGGCGCTGTGGCAGAGCAGCCCTCCTTCTGGGCAGCGGCCTCCGCGGGCCTTCAGCCGGGCCCCGGCGTGCCTCCCGCATGCGCAGCGCCGCACACGTGCTCCATGACAGCGCGTCCAAGCAGCTGGGACGTGAGCCCAGCACACGGCCCGTGACGCAATGGGGAGAACGTGCTCGTGCCGTGCGAGTGCAGCCCTGAGCGCGGCGTGGCGCCTGCATGCCACGTGTGCTGCCTGCCCGAGAGCAGCCGGGCACCAAGGCGCCCACATGGGGCCCGCCAGGGCTGCCCACACTTGGAGGATGAGCTTTGGCGGGCCCCGATGTGCATCATAACAGCTGATTTTAGGCACCGAGCTCTGTTATGGGATGCAGCAACCTGTGCTGTGTATGGTGGGTGGGGAGAGCCAAGTGCTTCTGAGCGGGATATGCAGCAGAACAGCTGCTATTTATTGAGCATAAGGATATATCACAGATGCTACTCCTCTTCAGGATGTAGGCCCCAGTGCTACTAGAAGTCATCTCTTTGCTCTCAGAATTTACAGCCCAGACCCTTTCTTAATAGCAGGCACTTATGTCCCTCTTTCTTTCTTTTTTCTTTTTTTTCTGAGGGATGCAGGATATCAGTTTTAGCTTTCAGAAGACGCCTGGAGCTGTAGCTCCCCCTGTTCTAAAAGTGATCAGTGCTTAGAGCATTTGCTTAGGATGTGACAGACCTGGTTTCAAATTCCTTCCTTGCCTGAAGGGATGCAGTCATGCATCCTTCCCCCAGCCCGGAGAACGCCTCAATCCTGGAGCTAGAGGCTATTCTGAGAGTGTATGTGTGTAAGGAGGCAGTTGTGGGGGCTGTTTCCATCTTGTCTGCTGAAGCTGCTCTGCAACGCAGAAGAGATCTGAGAGAGGAAGTAAGAATATGGCTGTTGGAGCCTGTGTCATGGGAAGCACGTTGGAAGATTCAAGTGAAGGGCTCCAGCCCACCAGGAGCCAGGCAGGTCCGAGCATATGTGAAAGCAGAAGCATTTGAAGAAAAGTGAGGCATCTTCGGAGACCAGGTGCCTCTGGGACTGGCCGTCAGCAGAGCAAAATTTTGAGGATCCCTTCTTTTGGTGTAGGTGCTTAAATTCCACCCAAGCACCACAGCAGACACCTTAGTCCCTTTGGGGAAGGCAGGCACTGCCGAGGGTGTTTATAGCGTGCTGACAACACCCACCAGAAGGGGCCCGGAGTATCTACAGCAGAAAAGATCTGGCCCATTTCCAGCTCCTTTGCAGTGTCAGAGCAGCGTGGAGTGGGTCGTGGGAGGGAGAACGGCGACCTTCGACTCTACTGTGTTTACCTTGCTCGTTGCTGTCAGATGCCTTGCCCGGTGGAGACTGAGACTGAGGAAGGGAGAGCTGAGCGCTAGCTGGCCACGGCACAGTCTGGATGAGGCTGGAGGCAGTGCTAGGAGCCTGGAGGAATTTGATGGGAAAGATGGTATCTGTCCTGCTTGCTGAGGGATCTGCCAGCTCCCAGGCCGAGGCTGTGGTTGCTGCTGGGTGAACCCTTGCAGCGAGGTGAGGGAAGGCTTCCAGACATGGCTCCCCTGTCGTTTTCTGACCTGATATCTGTTATTGTTTCTTTTGAAGGTAGACCTTGCTCTTGGGATCTGCCGCTTGGATTCTTGCAGTGGGCTCTGTGTTATCTCACATAAATCAGCGGAGCTGCTGCTTGAGCAAAATGCCACCACTGCTCGAGAGGGAGTGTGTCCTGCTGGAAACGTGAGACCTGCGTGTCTTGCACTCCACTAGCCACTAAGTGGTTTCCAGGTGGGGCTTTAAAGAGTAATTTTCATTGCCAATGGCCTGTGTGACAGCATGTCCATCTCTCTGCACAAGCTGTCCACAGCTACAAACTGCACTCATTGGTGCTAAACTGGTGCATCCACAATATGAAAAAAGGAAGAAAGAAAGAAACAAACAAACAACCAGAAAGTTTGCCCAAGTCTTCTTCCTCTTTTGAACCTATCCCTTGGTTTTGCCTGTTCTGAGCCAGAATGCTTGTGTCAGACTATGTTGGCCTGCAGGACAGGATGCAGGAACACCAAGATTTTCAGGGTTGTTAAAGAGGGAGTTGCAGCGGAAGGTTCATGTATTTGAGCAAGGTGGGAATAGGTAAGGTTTTGAGCATATCACTAGGAAATTATTTGCTAAGATAGAGGAGATTTTTTCTTTTCTTATTCATTTATTTATTTTAATAATGTATTTGCGCCTGCAATGGCTGTAATCCCAATTTTTGGCTTCACAGCCTGGGCATAACCGTTACATCCATTCCTAGAATACTGAATTTCTCCCCTAAGGGAGAGCTGCCTATAGAGGAATCACAGGGGGATTTTTTTCTCACATGGATCT
The DNA here is from genome assembly GCA_003342815.1 of Eudromia elegans. NCBI lineage: Eukaryota > Metazoa > Chordata > Aves > Tinamiformes > Tinamidae > Eudromia > Eudromia elegans. The sequence goes on from PTEX01000008.1 coordinate 5,242,569, forward strand.
TCTAGTCACCTGCTCTTCAATGTCACTGGGTGAACATAGTTAACTCTTCTTGAGCTGGTTAGAAACTCCCTGCCATGTTTATACCAGGAAAAAATTGTTTTATTGAGAGGTTCCCAAGCTGTTGTACTATGGAACCATTCAGTGTAGTATGCGAATAACCGAGCAGCTACTGCGCGAGCACTTGACATAGCGCAAAGCTCTAAGGTACTCTCTTACCTCTTCAAATTAAGGTTGTGGATCCTCACTCTATTCAGTTCTATAGAGTTGAACACCAACAGGCTCTTATTTATGAGGAGACTTGTCTGAAAAGCACACTGTAAATATAATTGGGATAATATCAATTTGTAAGGCAACTGTCTCCATGATTATCAGGAGAAATCTCTTAACAATGAAAGATGGTGTCAGAGAGTGTGAAAGAATCTCACTAGGGTTTTTAATGGAAACTCTGTTGCCTGGATGATTTAAAATTAAATGGAAAGTAGAGGTGAGGAGTAAATGCTTAATACAAAGATTCAGCTACATGTGGAAAGAGATGTTTTATTTTCACTATTATTCATTCAAAATTAAAACTTCAGCTTTAAAGATGGTGACTGTGAGGGCAGAACAGAATAGAAACTTTTTTTTTTTCCCCCATAATAGCCTTTAAGGATTCTTAGAAGCACTTTTTCTCATTCTGATCATGTCCTTATCAGCATGTAGTAGACGTGTGGTGAAATACTTGGTGCCATCTAAAAGCATATTTTTTAACAATAGTTTAGATCTCTTGGACAGGCAACATTGTATAAGAGTATACAAACTAAATATACACTCATTTCTTGTTTGGGAGAATTTTCATTTTCAGTCTTCTTTATTCTAAAATTGAGGGCAGCACATTCAAAAGTTTAGCTCCCTTTTTATAAATTTATATGTTTGGATCTCAAAATAGTGGGAAGAATTTTTGCGAATCTTTACATGCAAACTTTGATACTAACATTTAACAAATTTAAAATAGGGAAATGAATCATTAAGATTTAGAAATCTTCATGTGGGAGTGCAGGCAGAGGCAAAGTTGTAGGTCATCTCTGTGTGCCTCTGATACTGAGGTAATCAAGATGAGATAAAGCTTAGGGCAATTTAAAGATTCTATTGCTTTACATAATAGCCCCTTAGGTGTTATTATGCAGGTGAGGAAACCAGAGCGGGTTTCCTTCCTCTTCTATCCTGATTACCTTGCTCTGTGCTGAGACACAACCTACATAGCGCAGACTCGTGGAGGTGTGACGAAGAGCCTCTCAAGAGCAGCTTTCTGGCTGTTGTACCACACCCACGACACAAACAGGCCAGAGCACGGCCTGAAGATCCGATCCAGGATGTTTAAAAATACCATATGTCTAATGACTAAGCTCACCCTCCCCAAAGACGTTTTGAAAGAATTTATCCTATACTTAATGACCAAAACGTTCTTGCTGCTTGCCCCTAGCAAGTTGCAAGGTCGTAAGAAAAAGTTAGGGATTTTCTCACAGGAAGGATATCTTTCTGTGTTTGGGAGTCTACCCAATATACCATTACACAGCAGAGCATCACAGTAAGGAACACTGTGCACTTATTTAAGGAATGACTGAAACTCACCCAAGCTGCAAGGCTGTTGTAGGGCTTAATTATGTTTTGCCTGCTCTTTAACATTCAATAAATTTGCAGCTTTTTCTTCTTCCAGCTAGCTTGTGTGTTCTCATTTGAAAACAGTTTGCTTTTCTTAAAATATTTACAGTGTTTCTATCATTTGTCAGTGTTCTGACACTATTAATTCTTTGTCTTGATGACTTAGACTCCAAGTTTACTCAAATGCACAGACTAAAGTGACACATTTTAAATAGAGCTACACAGTCAAATACATCCTAATTTCTTTGTGTCTGTGCATCTACCGGAGGCAAATGGTCACATACTACTTTGACTGCCATGCTGTTCAGTTCCACTGTTTGAAATGTGGTTTAATTAGGTATAAATCAGTATTTGACACTGAAGTATCCCTTAGTTGTCTAATGAAGCCTTATCTGTGTGTATAATGTAAAACATATGTTTTTAGAGACTTTTATTTCAACAGGCAAGAAACAAGTCTTTCCCCCCAAGAGTGGCACTTCCCCAGCACCCTGCAGAGCAGGGAGTAATCATGGTTCAGCTCCATTGACCAGCAGCAGAATAAATCCTATTTCTTGCATATAGTGCTGGACCTGATTCATGTCGTTGGAGAAACCCTAAGAAAGTCACTGAAAGACAACAGCCACGCACTGCGATGCCCGGTTACCATGTAACCTCAACCTTTGACTCTGCAGGCAATGAGGCCTGACAAATCACAACTATAACAAGAGTGATAAAGCATTGACTTGCCACCATTCCATCTCACTTTGGATAATCAGTTTTACAAAATGCTTTGTTGGAAACGGAGCTGCTTTAGGTTCCTGAGGAAAAGACGCACAAGCGTATATTGCCCACAACCCCTTTTTCCTTGCATGAACAGAGGCCCTGGACAGCAGTTACTAACCCCAGGGGTTAACATGCTTGTGTCACTGTAGATGCTGGGCTGGCCTGACCAGCTGTGCTTCCCTGTGAACTTGGAAAATGCATCTGCAGGGACATATCTATAACTGAAAGCAATGCCATCATCCAATGCACATGGATATGGCTGTTTTGAATGGGGGAACAATGGCTGAAGCATCTTTTGAGGTTGTGGCAGCAGCCCTGAAGCTCTTTACAGAAATGAAAATAGAATTAATTTTTATTTCTTTCTGGAAATACCTGTAAAAGCAGAGTACATTTGTGTTTTTAGAAGATACATGGGTTTTGTGCCCACATTTCTCTATGCTGAGGTTTTAGTAACAAAACATTTTGCTTCAATAGTTTTTTGCATTAGAAGAAAATAATACTGTGCTGAAGTATTGTGTACAAAGCAAACAGTGACCATGAAAGGTCTGCCTTAAAGCCACAACATATATTTAGAGGGAAGCTACATTTATCTCAGCAAAGGCAAGAGCTGCTAAAATATTCTTATATGAAGACACTGAGAGCTCTCCCACTATGAAATGACGGGCTCACGTTATGATAGGGGAAGATAAAGATAAAGAATAAAAGCCTATCTATCATTTGAGCTACTCCAACGTATCAGTAAACAAGCATAGAGGCAAAGAATAAGAAGCCCTTTTTTTTTTTTTTTTTTTTTTTCCTCTCCAGGCAACATATAATTGATGGCTGTGTTGTGCTTGCTGATGTTACCGATGCTGAGATGTAAATGGGCTTCAGAAGGAATAAGATCAGTTCATGCACCAACTATTAAATATTACGGTCAAGGCACAGCCTCTGGAGAGCAACTTCGGGAAGCTGGAGGTGTACAACGAGGATGTATTACTCTGTATATGTCTTGCTTTCTTCTGTGTTACCCAGAGACGGGATAGAAGGACATTTCTCTGACCTGGTCTGGTGGTCCTTAGATGTTGAGGACTCAGTCTTGTCATACGGAATTATGCAGGAACTGAACTCACTGGCTTCACTGTAAAAATGATTGAATTCTTGGTATTTATAGGCTCATCCCTCTGAATTCAAATAGAGTTTTGGTACATTTTAAAAGAGGAAATGGTATTTGACACTGACCTATCAGTGACTGTCTTTCACTGCAGGTAATGGTTCTTGTTATTTCTTGGAAGTTCCATCTTTGTAAGACTGAAAATAATAACTACTTTTTTAAGATATACAGTTCTCATTTATCTGTCATTACATTTTAAAAATTCAGTGTAGTAAAATGTCTAAATTGTCTCAAAAAAGTTGTAACACTGTAATTTGTAAACAATCACCTTAATCAACATTTTTGTATTTTCTGATATATGTATTTCTACGCATGTATATATTACAAATTAACCTTATTTAATTGCCCCTGGAGTATTAGTTTGAACTCTCCAATCAAAAATAAAGTTGAAGATCAAAACTTGCTGTAATCTCTCTGCTTCCAAATTCTGAACAATTTTAAAATAATGTCTTTGTTACTTCTATATTTAGCAGCAATGTTATTGTTCTGACTCCTTTCTTTGATTTTTCTTTCTAATCAAGTGATATCAAAGTTTCTAAACACACTTCTGGTATGCTGGGTTGTTTTTCATTCATGTCACATCATATATTAACAACTCTATGCAGCTCTGTTAAACTACAAAGCCTAGTCTACCTTGTACATATTTTCCAAGCCCTGCATTGTATATAATTTATTAATGACTCTGCTCTTTGTATGTGTAGAATGTACCCTCAGTGAAGGTCATTCATAAGGAAATCGTATATCAAAAGCTGTGATAAGGGAAACGCCTCCTTCTTATCATTCAGGATTTTGTCCAAATGCTTGAACTTAGGTATGAACTGAATTAGCACGAGCTAACGGAAGTGTGCAGATGGAGGAGTTTGGATGGCTATTGCCACCGCAACATATTAATCTGATTCTTCCAGGTCAAGCAAAAGACTGGACTGGAACTAAAACAGTGGGAGATGAAACCCAGGGTGTGTGGTCATATTCACCATAACATAATGCTACACCTACTCTGGAATTTTTCTACACTAACTACAACAATATGTTCTCATGCATTGCAGCAATAAAACACGAGGACAAGAAACAATTTTAAATGAAAACTGCATTTTCCCTCCTATACCCCCTGGAGAAAAAAGAAAATATATTGAATTATGGTAGTTAGAACTCAACTAGTAACATCTTTACAAGAGGCCATCATCACGATAAACCACCCCAGACTCCTTACAGATACACTAAGGACAATTCTATGGCAGTTCTTGTTTGTTACTGCACTCAGCCTTTGGGATATATTCCCCTCCAATGGCTGTGACAGTTACCAGGATCACTCCATTTTCCTGTCCTGCTGCAGGCTGCAGTGGAGGTGGCTGTGACTACCCGTGGTCTAGATGGAGAGGCTGAGCAAAGCTGCTGCATCATCACAGGGTTCTTGATGCTGAGCTGACGAGCTACTGAGGTAAGGTCAGGATAAGAATTCAAAAATGAAAGAAAGAAAAGGCACTCCCTCCCCAAAACTGTAAGCCAAAATCTTCCCCTTACTGTGTAGGAGCAGGGAGCAACAGGAGCAAACCAAGTATGCACTGAAGAAGAGAACCAAGTGGGAATCTACCTCAAAGACTTAATATAATCATGCAATAAAAATGCTGTTTCCTTAACTCCTTATCAGACTTCTTCATTTCTCAGTATTTTAAAGCTTTATTAGGCATTTTGTTAATTCTGACACTTACACTTGTTCTTATCTTCTACTGAATCAAGAATAGTAAACCATCCTAAGGAAAAGATGCCCTAGAGTGTTCTCCTGAATCATGCTTTCAATGAAAGTTTGTGTTTCCTTGAAAATTTGTGGAGAACGCCAGGATTTATGAATCAAATTGGTTTCCAGCAAAAAATATAAGGAATATATGTGTCTTTTTTATTATTTTTATTTTTCTTCCAACATGACATTGACTATTTTGTATCCTATGAATGCCAGTGATATTTTCCACAAAGAGCTTGAGCCCATCTCCATGTATGCATATGGCACAACACTACCGGAGTCACTCCAGTCAACCACATTCAGGCCCCAAGTGAGTAAAACAGTGGAAAGAGTAATTAAAGGTATATCATAGGGACCACACTTTATTAATCAGCAATATTTATGACTCTAAGTCAGTGCTGCAAATTTTTACTCACCCACTTGCCCCGTGCAGGGCTTTTTCTTCTGACAGGGTTATAAAACATCATTAGATTATTTTTTATTAGCGTTAATCACAATGGTAAAGGGCAGTCAGGTATGGTAAATTTTAGTGACAGCTGTGTGAAGCTGGGTTAAGATGAGTACTTTTCAAACATTGTTTGCAAAATGATTTGCTCAATGATTTTCTCTGCCTTTTGCTGAATACATTATTCGTGAATATATTTTCTGTTTCCCCTAGAGAGACGATCAGTTATTCTTCTTATGCACTTCTTGTGCTATTTTTTTCTTATCAATATTGATTATTCACTGTGAATTTTCTCTTGCTACTGAGTGAGATTAGCTTTTTTTTTTGTATAAAAACCAGATTCTGAATTTAGCATATGCTACAGAGAGAGCATGCAATACCTTCTCTATAGGCCGAGGTAGGAGTTTTGGATGGCTTCAGCGTTTACTATCGAGATTTAGGAGCATGCAGGGCCAGCCGTGGAGGGCTACAACTTTGCCCTTCTAATTTTCCCTGGACAGCCATATGTGTTCTCTTGTGCTCTGCAAAAAACAGTTAAGAGGCCAGATTTTCTTGTGGAAATCATACATACCACATTTAACATAAATTAGCTTGCACTGAGCTCAAGACTGCAAAAATAGACAACATTTAATATTGCTATGCATTAAATATCACCTAGGATTCTTCACCTAACATTCCAGTTTTAATTTCCCTTCATAAAAATTTTGATATAACTAAAGCATATTGAGAGCTGAGGCACTTCTAGACATTTTTGGAACTCATTGTATCACAGTATTACCTGGCACACAGTTTTTTGACTTTTAATTATATAAGAATCTGTGCTCTGTATGGCTATGGTATAACTTATACTAAAGAACTTAATGCACATATGATATACACACCTTTGCTTGAGGTTTTGATCCCACTCAGACCTCCCAAAGCCAGGGCAATTTTCTAAGAATATATAAGCAAACAGTTCTCCAAAATGGTAGTGAAATCACTTGATTAAAAAGGGCTATAGAAATGGTTTTCAGGAAAAAAAAAAAAATTAATGTACCTTAGCTGCTAATGGCAAAATTTATTGGCACTCTGGCAAGTGACTGGTAAGAATTCTTATTGCTGAACTTATTTTTTTGTACAAACATTGATGAAATTTACTGAACAGTTTGTTGGGCCTATTAAAAATGGTGAATCTATACTGTGAATCCTGTCAAATTTCCTATACTTGTATATAGAAACTCCCTAAATTTTCATTACAATTTTATTGTGCTTGCAAGCTTACACAATAACAAAAATGCACAGATAAGAACAACAGAATCCTCTGAGACAAAGAAGCAGTAGGTAGAATTTTAAAGCTATCATCTGAAGTAGTTAAAAAGGAAGGAAATAAACCAGCCCTGAAAAAGCCTGACACTACGGAGATGCTGTGTTGTTGGAGGTGAAATGGACACTTCACCAAATAGAGAAGTTGAAGCTCTTTGAGAAGTTTTACAGAAGCTCCGTTTCACTTTTCAGTGTCTATTACTGTAGACTGACCATATTTTGCAGCAAATGTAAGAGGGTAAAAGCGGATCTAAGATGGACTAAAGATTTACTTTTAAATGTAATGCTGTAGATCATGGTCCCATTTGAAGTTCCCTTGCTTGCCATCCACAATAAACTGTTTAAAAATGAGATGCTCACGCATGAGGATGCTGTACAATTGGATATTTATCATCTGTTAAGTATCACAAAGGCTCTACCTTTGGTTAACCCTGGGTATCCCAATGGAAATTGCCATTACAATCACATGTGTAACTGAGAGCAGAATTTGGCCCTGTGTTGAAGTTGCTCCTTTGAACATCATCCCACCTCCTTTGGCTCAGTTCTGCTCCACTCTTACATGACTGTGATGTGCCTCGAGGTGCTGCTTGATAACTGGAAGGGTGCTCAGAAGCAAAATAGCTTAAATTCGGAGATTCAGTATATGTCTCTCCTGTTGTAATCACATGAACATTTAAGCCAGATGGTAAAGAACATGTCATTTTCACATATCACTTTTATGCTGTGGGGAAGGCTGATGATAACAGACCATAAACATATTTTCTCACGTACTTTAAATACTTTTTCGATTCCAGAAAGTAAGCATAATCTTAGAAAAAATATAAAATCTTCAAAAGTGGGTAGTGATCAGTATTGTATTCAGAGATTTAAGTGACCAACACAAAGTCTAAATCTGCATGCCACCCGAGAGTGAGAATATCAAAACAAAATAATCACTTAATAATTAAAAAATCATTAAAAGTTTGGAAGAGGCCTCTGTAGGTCAGATGCAGTTGTCCTATAGATCTACTGCATCCCCAGTATTTTTCTCCCATATTTTTGCATAAATATGAATCATTTAAACTACTTAGCTATTTGTTGCAACAAATACAATGTCAGATTTTAATTTATGTCAGACTTAAACATAACTGGGTGTTTAAATATGGTGGAAAATAATAATTTTTGAGTGGCTTATTTTTTGTGATTTAGGTTCCAAAATCATTTCAGTACGGAGGGACAACTAGAATTACAACAGGATAAGTAACATGAGCTTAAACTATCTACTTCAGGCTATGAAAATATAACGAAAACTGTATCATGACAGCTATTTTTCTCTTGTGCACCTACTTTTTGCAATTGAACATTGAATGTCTGTAGTTATATCCTACATAGGACTCATCATCAAGAGTAAACTCCAAAGTTGTGTAAATGCAACATCTTCTATTGTGAAAATCCAAATATGGCTATGAGATAATGGTAGTCAATAATGCCGGGTATAAGGCTTGAAAAACGTAAAATTGTAAAACTGTTAAACAGTATAAAACTAACCTGGCAGGTATCTAAAAACCTTTTAAAAAGGATAATGTAAATAATATGTGATTAAGATGTTTTTTCAGAAAAAGAAATATAGAAAAAAAGTAAGTTTTGGTGAAGTGTTCTGGTTTTGTCCAAAGAGGTTTTGTTCTTTTTTTTTCTTTAAGAAAACATTTAAATAATAGGCAGGCATTTATTTTGGCATATAGATTTCTTTCGAACAACAAAAAGAAAGGTTAAGATTAGAGTAAATGCATCTAAGCTGAGGATTGCAAGTCCTTTTTAAAGTGAAGATGATTTCACAGCTAGGGCTGAATGCACCAATGAACAGGCCTAATCATGAGAATATGAATATGCATAAGATTACAAACATCTCTCTCTTGAAGAGAGCACAAGGCTGAGAGCAGTAGTTGTACAATTCCGACAGGAATGCAAATCTCATCCTTGTTCATTCCACTTGCTTTTCCCAGTTGACTTGTTTGTGAAGAATGGTTTTCTGGCAAGTAGGTGGTGGTTGGGCATGATGCCAGTTGCTTCATTTATTTTTCTGCTTGCTACAGAAATTGCCCTTACGTGCTGTGGCCCATTGAGCTGTTTAGGCTAAAGGGAAAGCTTTTGACCCTTTCTTCTTCTTCCTTTTCCTTTTATTAAATCCTATTGAATCCATTTCTGAGCTAGGTGGGAGTGGACAGGCAAGTAATTTAGGTACTATTTTTCTTATGCTCATGCTTTCTTTCTTTCTTTCTTTCTTTCTTTCCTTCTTTCTTTCTTTCTTTCTTTCTTTCTTTCTTTCCTTCTTTCTTTCTTTCTTTCTTTCTTTCTTTCTTTCTTTCTTTCTTTCTTTCTTTCTTTCTTTCTTTCTTTCTTTCTTTCTTTCTTTCTTTCTTTC
>PTEX01000008.1:5252691-5576934 GCA_003342815.1 Eudromia elegans
TCTTTCTTTCTTTCTTTCTTTCTTTCTTTCTTTCTTTCTTTCTTTCTTTCTCTCTCTCTTTCTTTCTTTCTTTCTTTCTTTCTTTCTTTCTTTCTCTCTCTCTTTCTTTCTCTCTCTCTCTCTTTCTTTCTCTCTCTCTCTCTTTCTTTCTCTCTCTCTTTCTTTCTCTCTCTCTCTCTTTCTTTCTCTCTCTCTCTTTCTCTCTCTCTCTCTTTCTTTCTCTCTCTCTCTTTCTCTCTCTTTCTCTCCTTCCCTCCTTCCCGAAAAAGGACTCTCTTATCTTACTTTTTTTCTAAGCGGGAATTTATCTCTCTGTGAGAGATTTTTTCGAGGGGTTACATTTAACCCCCGCACAAGGCCAAAATCAGACAGGCAGGTAGGACTTGGGCTGTTTTTTCACCTCAATCTGAGCTTCACCAAAGGCTTCAGTCCCTCTGTGTAGTGGACAGTATCTCACTGATTGCACAGACAGAGAGGCATGAAGGTCCGTCCTAGGCTAGAGAATCCCTTCCATTTTCTGTATTAGCTTTGCTATGACTCAGTTGTGCCACTAGAGCTCATTTTGACCTAGTGCTGACTTTATCTTGCAGACTGGCACATTTACCATCATTTGATAATCAAAAGACTAACAGTAAAATTTTAATATTTTGTCAGTTTAAGGTGTGGTCACTTTAGGACAATAAAATGCTGCATTTTAGTGAATAGGAGATTTATGAACTTCAGAGACGGAGTTTCACTAGCCTCCCAATTATGTTATGTCTTACAGGACTCAAGAGTTCTTTCTTATACCACAGATTGCTTTAGATATTTTTCCTGGATTATTGGCATTTATTCGTCATTCAGCCAAGCAATATGCAAGCAAACAGACATAAAACCCTTCGGGTTTTAGTCCTTATGGTTGTAGAGGAAAAAAGGAAAAAAAAAAGTGACATGACTTAGGAACCAGAAGTCCCCTACAAAGACACAAGCTTTATTCAATTAAAAAAAATAATGAAAGTCTCGTAATTTGTATTGATAAGGCACCAGAGGCAAGACTTCAGGCACCAAGACTTCATTTCTGAAGGTATGGAGCTGGCAGTACTGGCGAACATTTAGGTTAGGTTAAACATTAATTGTGTGCTGGACAGAACTTCAGATAAACGGGCTCCAGAACTTGATATTTCACATATCTTAGTTCTTGAGTAATGCCAACATATACAGAAAACTATACTTGTTTTGTAGCGGGCGGGTTGAATCAGTGTTATCACCCTTATACCTACCAATACACGATGTTGTTTCCTTCCTCTCTGATCTTGTTTTTTCACAAAACTCCTATTAGTAAATACCATGTATTTTTAAGGAAAAAACAAATTTCTAAAATATGTACAGCAGTCCTTTCTTTTGTACGTATAACAGAGCTAAGAAAACTCTGTGCATGCAGGTTTGTGCAAGTAATAGCAGAGTCAAAGACTCTTGGAAAAGGCTTTGGGAATCCCCGGAATTCCAAGGGAAAATAATGAGTAAGCATCCCAGGACCAGAAAGGCTGCAGGAAAGGGTAGTTATAAAGTAGCTTTAAAAATCCAGTGAGACTGTGGAGCACCAGAGGGAAATGACAGACTCTCTAAAAAGACATTTATTTAATTTTTTTTGGAAAAGGCAAACAGCCTTCCTGCTCCTGATTGCTCTACTGTGGCAGCAGGCAGGAGACCGTGAGGCAGTCCTTAGAGTACTCATTGTCTCCTACTGTTCGCATATAAGTTCTGAACAGTAGGAAGCTCACTCATTTCCAATGCACGCTTTATGATAAAAAGAAGGTTTTCCTCCATTTTTGTATTCTCACTCCCATAAATTCCTTTCCTATGATTTGAAAAATATCTAAGCAAATGTTGGCAAAGGGATGTTAGTCTTTGTAGTGCAGAAAAAAGTGAACAGCTTAGATGGAAATCATCTTGGCACTTCAGATCCCTTCCTTCCTATTATGAATGAAGGAACTGGAAAAAATCTTTGGAGATAATGGAACACAAAATAACCAAAGGGTTCAAAGAGGAGTGTACACAGTATCAGCATGCTCCATGCTCTGTATTACCAAATTAACAGTTTTATGTGTTAAAACAGTTATAATACCTACTATGTATGAATTATCAGCACAACAAGAGACATTTATTACCTATCACTATCTCTGAATCTTAGTGCAAGGAAAGGCTAATCTCATTTGGTGTAGTCAGACTCTGTACTAAAGGATTATTTCTTGGTTATGGCAAAAATCCAGGGCTCTACACTTGCCATGCTCTGAGGACAATTTCCACATGGGGAAACATGCTACCTTCTTTTTAAAATATAAAAGGAAATATTTTGATTGCATTATGATTTCTTTTATGGAGTTATTCCTGCAGGTTGTGACTGGACGTATGCCTGTCCTGTGATCATGATGAGGGATACCTGCATTTGCTTAGGTAAATTCAATCATTTGAAAAAAGGGAATGTAAACCATTGGGAGCAAAACTAACAGAGACAGGATCTTCAGGACATTTCATCTGGTTGACAGCCAAACAATTTCCTGCCATGAAAGAAAGCATCAAGAAGAGAACCACAATTTGGGTAATTGTTTTTGGATTTGGTCCAGTTTACCAGTCTGATATTATAATCTGATTCGTAGTTGCTTGTTTGTTCATTTGTTTGTTTCAATTCAGTAACTCCAAGTCAAACTTACCAGCTTATAGGAAAAAGATAACTTCTTTTGAGACCTTTGTTAATTTTCACTTTCCTATCTTATTTCTGTTTCTTTCCATAGTTTTACCCTCAGACCAGTCTAGGTACTAAATGAATAGTTGTTAGCAGTTATGGTGATGCTGAAATGTAATTGTTGCTCAGTGAGACCAAACCATTCACTAGATTAGTAAAAGTCAGCTATAAACCACTGTTCCAGGCTGTCTGCAGATTCAGGTGGTTTGGCTAGATTGCTGATAATCTTCAATCTAAGAACAGATCGCCTTTGCAACCAAAGGGCTTGAGATCATTGGATCTTAAAGAGCCTGGAACCTGGACAAGCTGCAGAAACACAGGATGAGGGTCAGATGTAGTGCATGTGTTTTCAACACTTGCTTTAAGAGCTTATAGGAGCTCTTTGGTTTACTTATGGATGCAAAAAGGCTAGAAGACTACACAGTAATCTATGTTATCAATACTGCTACCAAGACTGGTGAGAACAACTGAATGAGATTTCCATACTACCCCGTTTGTCATATTGAAACCTCCCGGAGCCAAAAGTAACACCTCTCATTCTTTTTTCTATGATATTTTCACAATTTCTAGCAGAATTAGGAAGAAACTGGATCTGCTTAAAAAATGCAAATTCACAATTATTTACACATAACTATGATAGGATTTACAGCTTGTGTGATTAACATAAATGTTTCTAATCTTAAAACAATTTCCATCAAACTGTTCTCATTTAAACTAAACTAATTCTCAAAACAAGATTCATAGATGGGCACGGTCATGGTTTGAGAACAAAACTAACCAACTAAAACACTGAGTGGAAATAGTAATGTTAGCTGTGCTTGTTGATGACAATAATTCTAGTTATTAGAGAAGGTTGGCGTGCTGTTTTCTCTTTTAGAAACAACTAGATACGGAAACTCAGTGAAAAGATCATCGTTGCCCATCATGCTTGTGGTACAATAGAGACTAGACAGTGGATCCGCAAGCTCATAATGTATTAAATATCATAACATCTTGTTTGTGTGTGATGCAGACATAATATGATATAATAATCAAACTAATTCTCAGGAACTGCGCTAGATTACTTCAGAATAACAAAAAATAAAAGGAGAACAAAATAACTGAAAAAACTCTGGGGCCTTCCCTAAATGAAAATTTTTGCCGCTGTAGAAAGCCGTGTATAGGAAGGGCTGTATTTGGGAAAGATTTGAATAGAACAGTGACCAAAAACTCATCATCACCAAAAAAGCTGTGAAAAATAAAAAGGAAAACAATGTGATTCAGATCTCTAAGAGGTGCTGGCATAAGAAGAACCTGCAGTGACACAAAGCTCTAATGATTTTAGGTAGGTATAGATGGTGATTCATAAAGAATTAAACTACTGTTTCCCAAAATAATTTTGTATGCAAAATTGTCTTTTCTATATAAGCAGTATTTTACAGCTAAGCCAAACCTGGATATTACAGAGGGACTGCAGTGTAAATTTTGAGGAGTCCAAATCTACAACACCATAATATATGGAACACCATATCTAAATAGTCCAACCTGTCTTTTAAATGAAGTCTAAATTCAGATTTCCAGGCCTGAAGTCTCTGTGTTGTCTGTTAAGCTTTTTTCTAGGGATGCCTGCATGCTTGAATTCAACAGTCCAACACGAAAGCTTATCAAGTACCCTGCAGGGGTTCCTATAGCCAATCATTGACAATGTTTCATTGGTAAGTTAAGAAAAATACAGGGAATAGTAGAAGGGTATTATAAAGCAAGATTATAGAAAGTACAAAAAAAAAACCCACCCCAAAAAATCAAAAAAACAAACATATAAACCCACCCCCCCATGCAGAAAGAACAGCCTGTCATAAATTGCTTAAAGTAATCTAAAAATTCTCACCTACAGCCGGTACTAATTAAAATTAAACTGTTCTCTCTCAAGAGGTGTTTGTATCCTTTTTTTGTTTCTTTTACACAGCTTGTGCAGCTGATAGGCTGTCATGGGAGGCTGCATATACACCCCCCATACTTACTCTCCCTAACTTCTGCCTACGCCAGTGAGATCTGCCTGGGGAAGAGAGGGGTGGACAGAACCCGTCACTCCCTGATTCATCAGTCCTGCAGAACTGTAGGTGTGCAGAACGTCCCGGGGGAGCAGACTGCAGTTCGTGTGCAAGATACGCAAGTAACAAGAAGCGGCTGGAGCAAAAGTGGTAGCTTGAAGTCTTGAAAAGAGGTGTTTAAAATTAAAAAAAAAGAAAAAAAAAAAAAGGAGGGGGGGATCATATATTTTGTATGGAAAACAATATTGTTCTTAATAGCAACATTATTTTAGTTTTAATATGTCTTTACTAAGACCAGGCCAAGGCAAAGATGAATAGAGGTAGGGGTTTTGCCAAACACATTTCCTTTCTCAAGACAGGAGAATTGCATGTTTGATGCTTGTGGAATTGATGAGTGATCAATCAAATCCAGTTTTCAAACTGGAAAACAGTGAAGAAGCTGAGTGCTTCCAGTTCCAATGCAGCATGTGAACACCTGTACACACGGTTAGAGATGAAATGGGCAGCAACGATGGGCAGATCCTCACGAATTTCCCTCCACCTCAAGGGCTGCTTGGGATCCAGGTTTGAATGCCCTAGAATTTAGCCATCTTCTCCAACACAAAGTTTCCCACAGTCCTGTGTTAAGTCTATCTAAAGCCTGTGGGAAATACTGCTTGGTTACGAAGCCATCATAGGCATTCCCAAGGTGGTTTTACAGTGATGAATCAGCCATGCTCAAGACCTCATTCCCTAAGCAGGTCTGGACTTCACTGTCATCACCCTGTCAATGTGTAAGACAGAGTCATTGTAAGTCTGAATTCACAGCAGTAAGAATCATTAATATTCTAATCATTAAGAAAATGCATGAAGATATGCAGGACTTCATTATGCTTAGTAAGGGTCTCTTGTTCTGCTTCACAGAAGATAATTATGTTTTCACAACCCGTTTACTGTACACAGTTTAAAAAAAACCACCCTAAAGAGCTTTAGAACACCTAAGAAGCAACAATTTGCCTCCTGATAGGGAAATATGACCATTTTCTCTTGTCTTGCTAAGCTTTCAACAAGGATGACCCTATACTTCATTAAGGACATATGCAAGAATGCAGCCCTTGAATTTTCAGACCTGTTACATGTTGTGTTAACTCTTTATGCTGCACAGCTGTGACCGCTACCACCAAATACTGATTTATACTGATTTTCCAAAGAAAAAGTCTCTGGATATTAAAAAAAATCTCAATAAATTTTATGTCCAATAGAGTATGAGATTTCACAAAAAATCTTTATCTTAATATATGCTAAGACTCATTAGGTAAAAAATGCAAATGTTTATATTTTCCTTGTCAGAAACAAAGATTATTTTATGGATTATTTTACTTTCAAACAACATAAATTCAAAATTTTGTTAAAAGAAAGAAAAAAGTCATATGCCTCCTTGAGGGTTCTAGCATTTCCTAATATAGCATGATTATATTTCTGGTAAGTGAAGTTTTATGGGATGGATGTTGGTGTAGAGACGTACCCAAGGGCATGCAGAAAGTGTCTGGGTGAGCTACGGTAGGGAGGCCCATGGGCTTGGACAAGCTGCACCCGCCTCCCAGCAGTGCGAGTCCCAGCCACGAGGTGGCTCTGGGCCATCCTGGGGAGACCCCGCAAATAGTGGGACTGGTGAGCAAAGGAGCAAGGTGGGAGGCAAGATCGTAACTCCAGGTTTTAATTAATAATCCTTTGCATAAATGTTGGATGACACGATTTTTAGTTTTGCTTCTGAAATTAAGCTGTTTTTTTTCCTGCCTGTGCAAAACCAGTAACCTTGCAAGAACCTTGCAAGAAGGGATGCAAGTTGGCAACAGGCCTAAATGCCATTGGGAATACATTGTCTGGGCTGGGTTTGTATTCTTAAATATTACCCTAAAAAGCTGTATATAATGATTATTGTAATGACCTTGAAAATATCAATCAGAAAAGGAGCTAATAATTACTAAGCTTGCAGCAAAACATGGACTAATTAGACTTAACTGCGGATTTTCTGTGTATGTTTGTGTAATTGATGAAAACACTTTCATTGACTTGTCTGGCATAAAGAAAAGCTGCTTGTTTCTGTTAATAAGATATTTAATGGAATAAAGAAAGAAGGAGAAAAAAAAAGTGAATGAGACCAATTATTTGATTACATTTTGGAATCTATATTTAACATTGATCTCTTTTATAGACAGAATGCATGCAAAACTCTTACAATATAAGACTATTCCTTTGCACATCAATTAGGATTAAAGCAAGGTCATTTCTGAATCGATGATTATGAATTTTCCACTGAAAATATGTTTTCTGTGGAGTGGATTTTGCTATTGTGTAGCACAATATATGTCGTTCTCATTGAGAACCTCTTTTCTTCAGAAAGATTTGGCATGGTACTGGATAGCGCGAATCGCTAAAAAATTGGTTAAAATCCTGTGAGTGCTTAAAACTGGTACAGATGAGGCTCTAAATATCTTTGGAACCTCAGAGCTAGTTATGATTTCACCAAAAAGTCAGTCATGCTTTGCATGTTTCAAATTCTCTCCCAAAAGTCATGTGTGGATTTTGTGCCCAGGTAATTCTGTTCACTTGGGGTTCCATATTTATTATAGTCCATTACAGTCATAATAAATTTGTCAGTTTTATGCTTAATTTCTTTTTCTATTGTATCTCTTAAGTATTGAAACTAACATCTAGGAGTCATGCTAGATTATAATTTTTGCCTCACATTTCTTTAGAAATATTTCTAGTTCTGTAAGTCAAATTTCACTCCCCATTGTGTCAATGGATATGGTCAATGGATACAATCGATAGATACTTTTTTCTTGGCTTATATATTTGGTGACATTTATGTAGCCTGATGGTTTTCAGCAGCATTGCTGCAAAACTGCAGTTGATTATGCAAAACCTGCCTAGAGTTACAAGTCTGAGAAGGAATAGGATCCCACTTGTTCTCTGCTGTGCATGCTCTGCAAGACTAAAGGAAGAAAATTATAGTAAAGCTTAAATTTTGTTTCTGCAGGCAGCAGATATGGCTCTACATTTGTTGAATCAGAAGGTGTCATTTTTTATATCAGCTCTTGTCAGAACCAAACAGCACTTTGAGACCTGTTGGTAGGAGAATATTTTGAATCTGCCATCTCCTCTGCTTGTTTTGGACACAGTATTCAAAGTAACACCCATTAAATGTCCTGTAACATCAAAAGAGTAACATAAATTCTTTTCAGCTCATGTTCTGACATCATTGTGGGAGATAGTGCCAAGTGTGGAGGTGATGTGTAAGTTCATGTAAGTTCAATTCACTTGAGCTAATTCAGACTCTCCTACACTTTTCTAAGCCCAGCGGGCACAGGTGAAGTGTAAGTGAGGGGATATAAATTACAAACTTGAGGTGGCTGTGAGTCCTGGTAGGGCATGTTGGTTAAAGTGAATATGCAAGAGTCTAACAGAGCTGAGAAAGTTACAGAAGATCTAAGCTGCTCTACCATAATCTCCTGGGGCCAGAGTTTAGATGGACTCATGTTTCTGGAGATGCTTGCTTAGTACCTGTATAAATGAGACATGAATTTGAGTTTATGATTATCTGACACAATTTTTATACACGGAGTACTGAGATTATTGTTTCTGTCCTAAACACACGTTTTCAATCTCTGCTATTATCCCACACTGTGTAAACTGAGGGCTTGAGGTTATTTAAACTCTACTACAATTTATATTGAGGTCACATAAACAATAGTAAAAAAAATCAGATGGAATGTAAAAATTAATGAGTGGATATTTTCATTGTGCTATCAGTGGTTTTGTAATTATTTTCCTCTGGTAAGTGTTTATTACAGAGTGCAAAAAATCCAAAAAATGCAGAGTCAGACTAATACAGAATAAAATCATTTTCAATAATTTATATAGAACCTTATTATCAAAAATATAACATAATCTTGGCACTAGGAATACTTGCACAGCTGCATATGGAAGTTCAAGTGAGCATCAGCATTAAGAGAGCTGTTATCAGAATCACTGGCTATGCCTGTAGTATTAAATGAAACATGGCCAAAGCATAGACCTAAGTGCTAGACTGCTCATACTGTATATGTATTAGTATGTTCCCTTGCAGTGTTTTGTCCCAGCTCAAGGTTTCATCCCAGCCCAGTTAAGAGTCCCAAACAATATCATTTATTTGTGAAAGAGCTAAAATATAATTTCAAACCTGTGGCCAAAGCGTTGGTTTGAGTATGATATTCAAAGCAGCTTTGGTCTGAGGATAATTTGTGTGTCAGACTGGACACAAGTCACTTTTTCTTTTTTTTAATGTCTTTCTGTCTAAATGCAATAAATATTGGTAAGCAGTAATGGAAAAAAAATAGTCATTGTTTTTCTGGTGGTATATTTATACATATGAGATTCACTAATCACAGAAACAGCATGATTAGTAGATCAAGTTTGAATTGCCTAAATTCTAATCAAGATCTGCTGGTAATGGAAAATTTCAAATTGGTAGAGTAGTTTAGACCCACATTTTATATTGAGAGCCACAAGTGAGACAGATCTGCCTTTAAGCTTTTAAATTTTTTTAAAAAAAAGGTATTCAGAAAAAAAAAAGTTTAGTGAAGTAATTTTACAGGTACCTCATGAAAAAAGTTTGAAGGCAAATTTGTTTTCCTTGAATGTGTAGATAACCAGATCTGAATACTTTAATATTTCAGTTTCGATCAGTAAAATATCTTAAAACATTAGACTGATTTTTACAAGCCATAACTGGGTTCTGTAAGGCACCACAGGTTTATTTTGAGGGGAACAAAAAAAAAAAACCCAACCAAAATCTAAAGAAAGAAGAGAAGAAATCATAACGCTTTGAATGGTATATATCCTAAGTATTATTTAATATAGGAATATTGTAACTGTGTTACATGTTAGTTATATTAGGTGTGGATTCCTATTTATGGGTAACACATGTACCATGTGATATTAAAAAAAAATTTTGCAGCAAATAGCTCAAGACCTTCTACAGAAAATTAATTGGGTGCAACTGTGTCAATAATATTATTTTAAGATCGTTCTAGACCACTCATATAGTCCTGGGAAAATAGTGTTTCTCTGATAAGATTTTTGAGACTAATTCAGATCAACCTGAAAGGTTTTCACAGGATGTGGTGCTTTGTTCTGTCTTCTCTGTTCAAAGTGCCTACAAAGAAGAAATGTTTTCTTATACTCTTCTTGGTAGCAATGCTAGAAACAGTCGTGCAAGATGCGGATGAAACAAAACAAGAGGGACCATTTGTACAGTTACTGTACTACTGAGCTTAGAACAATAAATCAAACTAAACCAATCTCATATAAGCAAATCAATGCTGCGTATTCTCCCCAAAAGAAGAATTATTCCTTTTTCATGGAAATACGCAAAAGCAGACAATATGCATAACAGACAATTGCAGATAATCCCTCCTTAACACCCTGTTGTCAACAAGAGTTGGTTCACATGACGAAACAAGAATATTTAGTTGTATTATATTTTTTATTCTGTTGGATAGAACTATATAAGTTCTCATTACTTATATAAATGTCTATCCTCTAACTTTGACTCAGATATTTGTTTTGGTAATGCCTTGTGCAAATAGTTTCTCCAAATTCATTATAGTTTATTGAAACAAAACAAAGCAAATCAAAACCCCTTCATTTGCTCCTTTCTGATTGTCTAGATCATGCACTGTTGATTCATTTTGAGGAAAACACTTTGTGCTTCCTTCCTATGTTTTTTTTTGTCTTACACAAAATACCTATTTCTTAGGCCGATCTATCAACCCTTATCTCTTCCACTTTTCCTCATATCTGAATATCTCTCCATTTTCTTATTTTTGTCAATAAATTCTGCATTAATTCTCCTGGTTTTTTGGCTCACACTTTTGAACTTTTGGCTAACTGAAGTTCCTGATGTGGAACCTGCAATATCCTTGACTTTTTCTATGGTCAGAGGGGAAAGATTACACCTGCGTAGGTACCTTTCTGTAAACATTGACTATAAGGGAAAGTGTGTGATAACAAGTCTCATAATTTTCATATCTCAGAGATGCATCAAAAGCTATGAATTTGGTCAAGGAAAGAACAAGGAAAAGCCATTTTTAATAACTATCAGTTAGCAGTGATGTAACCTGTTGCTCTAATGCAATCATTGGTAAGCTTAGAGCCAGTGCTACACTTGGAGCAGAGTGGTAATGAGGCAGAGAGACCTACCAGCCCAGATCAGGAACTTATTTTTGGTAATACTTTTTTTTTTTTTTTTTTTGGCTATATTGTCAATAGCTTGCCTGGTACTGGTCAGGGCAAATTTTTTAAATGAAGGCATTAATGTTACTTATGACACCCACTTTCCTATTAAGCTTGAGGAATATTCAGCTAGAAAACATAAACGATATCAGCTGAGGACATAGCTCTAAACCTCTGATAAATACAAAAAGCAATTCAGTAACTTCTATTGTAAAAACAGTATAAGATGAAATATTACATATATACTTTCTTTTGTGGGAGGATTATGTCTTAAGTATAGAACTCGCAGGAAAAATATTTTTTCACTCTTAGGGATGAAAACATGAGACATTAAAGAGAGCATTTTCAAGCTGGCTATGAAGATCTGAACATTCAAATTAATGTATATGCACTTGAAGAAATGTTCTACATTTCAGGGTCATTCACAATTTTTAATGCAACCATATGAAGTCCTTAGAGTTTGGGGAAAATACTGTTTATGTACCTTACACTCCTCCAGATATTGTTCTGCCAGCCTAAAGCAAGGGTGCTTTTAAATTAAAAAATTGCCATTTGGTTTTTTTTTTTCATTATTGTTGAATAACAAAAATTTTTAATATCTGCCAGCTGCTTTGATCTTGTTCTTTTTTTCACACTCTTTCATGCTTTCCCTTGTTTTAAATACACTTAGCATCTATATTTTAGCAATAATCTAAGCCTCTTATTTGTCTCTCTAAACACATTTCAAGCAGTGTATACCTCTTCTGGAAGAATACCGTCTACAGATTCTTTCCAGTCAATTTTACTACCAAATCCTGTTTGCTGTACTCATGCAAGTATTCCTGTAGAAACCCATTGGGCTACTCGTATGAGAAAAGCAAGCAGTTCTTGCCTTTATTTGGTAAAGCAGCAGACTTGAACAAAAGCAGTACTGTACCTGCTATGGGCAGCCAGAAACAATGACAAGCTCCTTGATAAGATTAGATGTAATTTTAAATGCAATGGGGACAAAGAATCCCTCCCACCAACTGCAGCTCCTAACTCTCTGCTGCAATTCCACCGCAGTAAGCAGTTGAAGAATTACTGACAAGAGCCAGACTGCCCTGTAAGCACCACCTAACAGAGAGAGAAACATGATCTGCATCATTTTTAGGCTTGGCAGACATCTTGTGCTTCTTTCAAAAAAGAAAAAAAAATCCTTTAAACCAGGCACACTTAAAATTTTTACATTCCCAGCTTTGCTGTTACAGGAAGACCTTAAATTTGAAACTTCCTTATAGATATATGCTGAAAATAGTTCTGTGAAGCAGCTACTTATAGGGGATTTCTTCAAAATAAGTGAATGTTCTTCGTTGTCACTATATATGAGCTAATTGTTCTAATTTTGCAACAGCAAATGCTCTCTACAGTCCCAGAGTAACCACCAACCTCTCACTCCCACAATTCATGCCAACAAAGCCGGGGACTAAGCCTGCAGCTCTGGAATGGGGTGCAGGACTATGCACAGCACAGACCCCCTGTCTGAGTTCCCATTTGTTCTTTAAAGTAATGGATTTGATTACTTCTGTCGTTAAGAAGGGAGAGAAATCTCCAAGGTAATGTCTAGTTATATCTCTATTTGCAGTCCTGCGATAAGCGCTATGCAAATTCACACACAGTGAGATTCAGATACGATTTGCTTTTAAGCATAAATTTAATTCTGTACGCTCTGTTTTTTTTCCACACTTGCCTGTCAAAAATTATTATGCTATATATTGGTCAAATGTATTCAAATTGTAACCGTCTTTGTAATAGCACATGTTTAGATGACCAATCAGTAGCCTGATTCAGAGGCTGTGTAAGCCAGTGGAATAATAACAATAAGGTTTGAATCAAACCCGGATGGAGAAGGAGAGAGCAAGATTAGTGAGTCCAAACAGCATGGGCAGTACTTCTGAAAACTGGCAAAGGTGCCTAAGCAGCGCAGGAGATAGAACAATGCACAGACTCACTAATTCTTCGCTCCAGAATCTGAGCTTTGGTTAAAAAAAGAAATAAAAAAACGAAAAGAAATCCCTGCTCTCTAAAACATATGAGGAAGTAGTGTCTTCTGCATCTGGGACAAGAGCTCGCAGAAGCCTGCACCGTGCCTCCCAAGGAAGAGATTCTTTCTGAAATGTTGCAGGTTAAGTGGTGCGACTGCTGCCCTCTCACTGATGATGAGCAGGTGGTTGGATGCCGAGGGATGCATGGGATGGAGCCACTTCCTCCACAACTGTCTTCCCAAAGACAGTCACAGCAAGAGGTAGACATGCTCTAAAGAGGGTAGAGGACAACAGCTGGGTATTAAAGTTTCATTACTGCCAGTCAGAAAGTTAGGTTAATGGAAGCGCCTTCTCTCAAAGGAGAGGTTTTCAGCTTTTCCTCAAGGCTGACAGACTTCATAGATGTATGTTACCCTTGACCAAGTAGGCTTTGCCCTTGCCTATCGCATACTTTGTCCTAGACTTTGTGATCTGTGCTCTGAGAAGCATGAGCCCTCACTAGATAGATGGTCTTGACACGCATCTGTGACACATTTGACTCTGGTGCAAACATGTGCTGCACTCTCTGTTCTCAGTTAACCTGGCCCTCACTTCTCCACCTGAAAAATGGAGATAACACCAATCCTCCCCTATCGCAGAGAGGCAGTGGGAGGATGAAAAACATTAGTGACTGTTAAGTGCTAAGATATAATCATGATGAGGGCCACATAAGTGCCTATACAGATAGCAGGTCTCAAAAGTGTCCAGGGCAAACAAGACTCTAGTTCAGCCGTGACTAATTTTCTTGCCTTTCACTTTATGAAACTTAAGAAATTCAGAAAAGTTTGGAATCATAGACAGTAAAATTACTAGGAGAGAAATTAATTATAAAAATTTAGCAGTGTTGATTGTATTAATCAGAGACTTCAAGGTCATTTGCAAAACTCAACATTTTTATCATCCTCTAGGAAAAAAGGAAACCAAACAAGGGACATTAAGAGACAGAATCAAGGTGAGGAATTTAGCTGTGAATGGAGTTGAAATACATTGCCTGTCTTGAAATACAACTCAGAACCGTTATATTTCAATCTGGCTCTCCAATTTAAGAAATCATGGCAATTTCATGACAAGACAATTTTCTTATAGTGTTAGGAGTTTCCTCCTAAACTTGAAATTCAGAGTGATTCTTTTCTGAGATCTGCTTTTCATCATAATATCCAGGAAAGTAAATATGTTCTTCAATGGATAAAAGATGATGTAAAATCTGAAAGCAGCATGAAAATCCAGCAGTATGAAAATCCAGGGTTTATGCTTCTTGATCTGGAAAGTTATATGCTGGTTTTTAAATGGGTATTGAGTGATAAAAAAAAATTCAAATTATTCTTCTCCTGTTATTCAGATTCTGACACTGGATTATCTGCTGCACATGTTTCTAATTGTTCATTTTGGTGGTATCTACTGTTTGTCATTGACAATGCAGGGAACAGACCTTTGGTCTCTGAATTGCAGCTAATTAAAGAGATATTTACTAAAAGGTAAGTAGTTACTTGAGCTTCAGAGAAATATCAATAGGTAAGCAGACTTAAAGCCACAATTTATTCTACAAAACCCATCAAATGATCCTTGGGTTCAAATGATTGTCCATCTCTGCAAAACAAGTGGAAACTTGGTGTGCTAGGTCACAGCCCTTATGGCCATGTTTATCTTGGTTTCAAAAGCTTGCTTGCATTCACATAGAACAAGCTTCTGGAGAACTACCTGGTTTATTTCAGACATGAGAAAGAGCAAGAAACAACATGTAAATAATATGGATGATCCTTGAAAACCTCCTGTAAGCTAAAATGACTTTACAGACTAAGTGATTGAACTACTAAGCTGACAGGACAAATGTAGCCAATCTACCCTTGTAACATCAATTTTTGTTACCTCAGATTCAGCCAAATTTCTGTGAATACTAAAGTCAAGATTTTTCAAATGGATGCCCAACTTCAGATGTTTAGTTGTGGACTGCTTTCAGAAGACTGATTAGCCCTTGTGGATAATTAGCACTTTCCTTACTGTAGTAACAAACACTCCAAATCATGAATTACCCAGAAAGCATCAACTTGGATCCCTTTTTCCTTTGAGAGGTGAATGCATATTTATTTCTTTACGGACAAGCTATATTCTGCATAAAGCCAATCTGAATTGCAGGAGCTACAAAGAGTTAAAACAGTGAGCAAAACATAAAG
The DNA here is from genome assembly GCA_003342815.1 of Eudromia elegans. Classification (NCBI taxonomy): domain Eukaryota; kingdom Metazoa; phylum Chordata; class Aves; order Tinamiformes; family Tinamidae; genus Eudromia; species Eudromia elegans. Next base: position 5,267,915 of record PTEX01000008.1, read on the forward strand.
TGCCAATAGATTAGAAGCCATGCATTGCTGAGACATGCCTCGTCCTCCGGTATCATTCTACGACAAGGTTATCAGTGGAACTTTCTACATTCAAAGAGCTGCATTTCACAGCTAAGCTAAAGTGACCATAGCACAGTGTGAGATGACATGTTGGTCTTTTTATTTTAAATCTTCCCTCGACTGATTTTAGTTGTCTGTCATCGGGCAGCGGCACGGTGTGGCCAGACCAGGGCTGCCTGGAATGTGTTGATGAAGAGGACACTCCAGAGAGCACAAAGCGCTTGTCTGCAGCCCGGGTGTGAAGAAGAATGCTGAGAGGCTGCGGCAATATTGCTTCCTCCAGCCCGAGGCCCACAAAAGCATTGGGGTTGCATTGGAAATGAGTCCTGGTGCTGAAAGGGTGCACTTCAAGCTTTCAGTTTGTACACAAGTCTCCGTGTAACGGCATTATCTGGCAATCGGCCTTCTTAGGCCTAGTTTTCAATCCACAAGTAGGACCTAGGTCATTGAGGATATCCTCACCATTAGAGTTATTCAGTTGCATAAAGAGTCTACTTAGCACTTGAGCAAGGAGTGCTGATTTTCCAAGTGTTGATTTGATCTACAGTCACTGTTGTGTACACAGCAAGTCAGCAGTCCACCAACAGATGACAGTTTGTTTATGATTAACTGAAAGAAAGGCCCATCTTAGAAGTGGGCAGATCTGTGAGCAAAATATGAAAACTTCTACAAACACAGAGCTATCGGCCTAGCAGTTAAAGATTGTGTTCAGCCTAGTGCTATGAAGAGCTCAGAGAACATGTTGTAATGATTATTGAGGCAGGCAGTTACACATGGGAAAAGTAGACACCAATTAAAATAAAATAAAGAATGGAATGCATCAGAGTTAGTCGCAAAAATATATTTATTAAGTATAGTGTTTGAAATGACAGTTTCCCCTATTCTTTAAAGATCCTAACTTAATTAAAAGATTATTAAGAAAAGCGTAACTGATAAAATGAATGAAAATTATTAGAGCTCCAAGAAAGTTTATGATGAAGCTGAACATGAAAACATACAATCATTAGACCCCCCCACACCTTGCTCCCATTAGACGCAGCACCTTGCTCCTCTTTCATACTAAGGTTAAGTTCAGTCCCAAAAGTCCAATGTTGAGTAAAGATTTAAGTAGAAATATCTTTTTTAACTTCAATTTGATTTTCATTTTTCAATGTATTGATATGAAAACTGGAGAAGGTCATTTTATTTACAACTGCCTTTATAATTTTCAAGCATGTTAACTAAAGGAGATACAATTCCACTCATAAAAGTTCACTGATATAAAATTTCACAGAGGTTTTACTCACTTAAGAGTATCCATTCTTCAGCACATAAAGGGAGTTATTCTACAATCTTAATATTAACAGAAAATGGTCCAAACTTAAATGATCATCACATGATCATCCAAAAGTGGAGAATGTTTTTATCCAAGGTTCAGATCTACACTTTGTACATAAGTTATTTCACAGTACTCAAACAAACTATGTGCTAAGTCTCACTCATGGGTTGCAGAGAAGCTGGGTTCTGTTCCTGGTTCAGCTCATTGCTGGTGACTAATAAGTGGGCTACTGTTAACACTACATTTTTACCTGCCAGAGAATATGTAACCGTTGACAGCTAGCATTGCTACCCTTAAAAGGACGCCTTTTCTGTACCTAAAAATAGATCTGATGTGGTTACACCGTATTTGTAAATTCCTGCTATTGACTGAAATGGCTGACATTTGTAAAGCAGAGCCCAGACCTTGTCCAATTCTCTATGTATTGTTAGGCTCCTATAAACAAAGATGGGCTTGAATTCGTGAATTACTAGTTTACACAGAAGCCCTATTTGAAGAAAAAGCTATGTGCTTGCAGTTCTGCAGCTTCCTCTTTTATTTTGTGGTTGTTTCTACACTCAGGAAATAAGCAGTTTCAATGCAGGGAAAACATGACAGGAAGTGTCAGGTGCTAACACAAAATGCTAAAATTTTCAAATCAAAACACAAGAGCTGTGAAGTCTCCATACTTTCATAAGTGAGAACAATGTTACTTATTTCTTCTATATAGGGGTGAGTATCTTGCACCAGCTTGTTGCTTTGAATAAGAATTCTCTTTAAATGTACTTTTGATAAGGCTGGGAACAACCATAGCTAAGTGAAGGAGGGACTGCACTGTTATTGTTGAATCAGATAGCCTGGAACAGGGGTTATATGGAAAATAACAATGTGGAAATGTAATAGGAACAATACATTTCAATGCTTCCTATTGCTTCCAAGGCCGATGTTTATAATATGCACAAAATCAGGAAAATGTTCTGATTTTAAGTTATTCTCATATGGGTAAAGAGATTTCTTCCATTAACATACTTCAAATTCTGTGCTTGTTTACTGCTTTGTTGATACTGCAGAATTACTTTACCAGTCACCAGAGTTTCTCTAAACACACAGCAGGAAAAGAATACAGACCAAAGAAATTATGTTAACCTGCTGTCTCACAGACATGCTCTAGGTCCTTAAAATTCCTTCTTTTCTTCAGTATGAAGAATAGATTTTAATACACACCGTCTATAACATGCTGAGAAGTTTGAATTCTATGCTGAGAGGTTCAATTCAGGTGTCTCTCTTGCCTCTGATAACTGGCTGAGTTTTATAGGTTTCCTTTCAGTAGACAGAGACCATGAGATCTGTGCTCATTCATTGCCTACCTAAGAGAGTGGAGCACAATCACTAGGACTTCAGGAAATATTGCAGATAAGGGATTTGATCCTGTTAGAAGTAGTATGCCCTCTAAAAGTTGCTTGGTATTTTTTGAGGAGTGTGTGTGTACTTTGCACATTATTGAAGTCTTGAATTAAAAAAAATATACCTATTCTGGTCGTAATAATAACATAGAATGTGAAACATTTCTCAGAGTGAAACACAGAAATAAGTTCACTGTTTGAGGACATTTGGAAGAAAACAAAATGTTTGTGTTTGAGAGTAGATTTCTGAACATGCTCTGTTCAGGGTTCACTGCAAAGTTCATTATTAAATTGTTCACAAATAACGGGCTAAAATGTTTATTCATGTGGTTTTGGAGAGGACTGGATTATTCTTATCTGAATTTGAAATATGGAAAGTTTAAAATTTAAGTTTACTAGAAATTTTGATGATTGACCTGGTTGGAAGTCTGGAATTTTTTAAAAAAATCATGGTGATTGTTGAAATATTACAATGTTACATTGTACATTGAATTGTAATATTGTAGCATACATTACAATGAAACATTACAAAATTAGAAACCTTTTTTTCCTATTTATCATTACTCTGTAAGGACCTAATGAGATTCTGTTGGCATGAATGGGAAGTCCCCACTGATCTCGTTCAAAAGGATGAGATCTCACTGTTTAGGAAATTCCTGTTCCATGGTTAGAGACATCACAGGGAGACAGTTATACAGGAATACTGGCATCAGCTTATTTATAATGAGACAAATCCCAGAGGTTTGTAGTTACCCAAGCAGGCGAAGCTGCTTCCTCCTCTGTAGCCAATTTAAAATCTCTGATAGTTAACTGTCCTGTGCTAGGTTTGTCCTTCGAAATCCATTCAACCATACCTTAGAGCAAAAAAAAAAGAAAAAGAAAAAGAAAAAGCAAAACTAAGCAAGAAATCAAACAAAAAAATAACAACAAAAAGCCCCCAAATCTTTAACTGGTCCTTACTTTACAAATCCACGGAAAGATATCATTATTGAAATGTATGTAATAACTGAAGTGTTTCTCAGGGCAATAAGAGGGTCAAAGCAGATCTATGACTGAAAATTTCCTGGTACTCAATCCTATTCAGGGGCCAAGTGACCAGTGTCTATAAAACTGACTTGGCTCCTGGCAGTGGTGGTGGTGGCGGCATGTTTCAAATGCTTGGGAATAATATATAGAATTCAACAGAAACTATCTTCTTGGAAAACAATTCTTGTTTCTCCAGGCTGTCATCATTTATAAAGCCTTTAATAGAAGTTGACATCATGTGCCATTTAAGTGTCAGACTGGTTAGCAAAATCTTTTGATATGTAGACTTATTTGTCAGGTAGCAGATTCCCCATACTCCTTTTCACCTTTAAACTGTAATATCCTTCTTTGGTCAAAAATATCTGAAAACACTGCTTCGGCATGAATCTTGTCACATGAAGTTGGTATTTTCTTCTTCTTCTTTTTTTTTTATCAAGCAATTTATTTTTAAATACCTGTCATGTTCAGCTTGTTACTGCTGCTCTACTTGACCAAGAAAAAAACAAAAAACCAAAAAAAACCACGCTAAATGCTAGTAATTCATGAAGTAATTTAGTAACTGGCTTTGGAGTTTTAGGAGGAAATCAGCTGCCATGATTGACTTGTGCTTAAAGTAAATATTTGAAATTATTTTTACCATGAAAATGCTCGTTAGTCTTGGCATTTATGAATTCTTTAGATTTTTTTTATAGTACTAATAAAATATAGCCTTTATGAATAAGATCTACCTTGTTAACCCATAAAGTATGAATTTTGAAATGCAATGAGTTCAGATTGATGGATTACAATAATATCACTATATGCTCTCTATATATTGTTTTGCAAATTAGTATTGTTTTCCAAAAGTTGCTCATAGGTTTTTGGGTTGGGTTTGCTTTTGGTGGGTAGCTTTTTTCTTTAATTTTAAAACATACTAACTAGCAGGAAGACTAAAAATAATGAAAATATCTGAGTTTATAAAGGAAAACTCTTTATTGATAAAAGTGCAAATAAATGGATATCTAAACAAACTCTACGGATCTGAAGCAATTGCTGTCTGCTAAGAAGCCAGCAACAAGCAGGTAAGAATTATTCTGATATTGAAGACGATAATTGCAACATTTCAGCATTATTCCGGCGCTGTTTCTATTGTTCTCAAGAAGAAATCATTTCCCTGGCAGAACAGACTGGCTGCTAAAGGGTTACTAAATCAGAGGAGTTCAGAGACAGATTAGGGTTTCCCAGCGGCACATATCTCTAGCAGTAAGTGTGGAAGCCAACTCGGAAGAAACACGTTTGAAGTGGCAGAACTAATCATGCAGAAGCAATTTGCGATTTTCTCTCTCTCAGCCCAGATAAAGCAGAGCATTATGACATTGGCTGTGCAGAACAAGGTCAATTTACTGTGAAAAGGCAGCTATAGACTCCAACTTCAAATAAACTTTCATCCTGCATGATGAAAAAGAGGATTTACCCTATTGCTTACACCACAGAGCAGGCAAAACAAAATGAACAATTCAATTTGGATGTACTCTTGTTTGTATCCTTTTTCCCCCACTAACTCCTTGATTGTTTTAGCTGTTCAGTGTGCAATTATATTTCAAGCTACTTTTTTGAGTTAAAAAATGCTCAATTGCTGATGGACTTGGCCTCCGTTGAAGCTATGGGCTGTTCCAAAAGTGAATGAGTTTAAATGCATTATTTCACATGGCAACTTCAAAAGACGTTTTCAATAGTAGTCCAGATTTTAAAAATGTCAGTGAAAAGAAAACTGGCCAGGACTGTGTTTGAAACAGTTCTTGTAGTTGTTATTTTAATTTTCACCATTTTTCTGCTATAACCTGAAATTTTCATATGCTAAGTTTGGTTTTCTGCGTGAGGGAGGTTTCTGCGTGATGAAGATTTAAAGCTACATCAGTTGAACAAGGTGTGACTCTTTCCCTCCTCTCTCCTTCTCCAGAAGAATACTAATGAGTATTATCCTTAATCAGGAAAAAGAATATCAAATACTTTTATTAATATAACCCTGATTCCATGGAGAGGCAAAGCGAAGGCTTCAACTATTTGCCATCTTCAATAGTTATACCACAGATGTTGTTTCTTCCCCTCTTCTTACCCCACAAATATATCTCTTAAACTCCATCTCAGCTCTCATTTCAGTATTAGTACTCTGTCCCAGTGCTGACATCAATCATAACTTATTCTCTATTATATATAAAATAGATGCTCACCTCCACAAAATTATCTTTACCTACATTAGCTGTTCTGTTAGTGACACTTTACAGTCATGCCATACAATTTTGGGGGCAGTTATATTCAAAAGATAGTCGAAGAAGTAATTTAAATGATGAATTCAGTGCCTAACCACAAACTATTCTCTATACAATGGAAAAAAAAGCAAACAAACAACCTTATCTATGGATGGCAGACAGCCAAGTCAGATCCTTCTTGAGAAAATGTAAACAAAGTTTTATTTTAACTAATTATTCAGGTATTCAGCCAGTTGGGATGTCCATATTTTAATGCATTTATGCTTATTAGCTGAATTCAAAGGCTTTGTCTTTCCTCCCTTTCCCTTCTGCAGTAGTTTGGTAGTATTCATGGCAATAATGAGGGATATGGGCATTTTTATACACATTCTGAAACCATAGTTGTAAGGTAAATGAAGATATGATTGAATGCCATTACTCAGTGATAATGCATTAGTCTATTAGTCTTTTTGTGCCAGACTTTAGGACTTTGGATTGAGTTCTGATGAGCAATGGACCTCCATGGGGATGACATTTGCCCCTGGAAAGAAGTAGAAAATAGTCCATTAACCTTCACATTGGTTTAAAATCAACTGCTGAATTCAGGAGCTGCTGGCCAGCTCAATTCAGCCACAAAGCTACACAAATTTGGACAGTTCTGTCTTTTTCGCTACTGATGTCGTTTCCATGAGCAGCACCATTATTGTGGCTGATCCTTCATGGGCTAAACCAGCGAAACATTCCTTTTGGTTCAAATAATTTTTAATCAAAGAACAAAACACCTACAATATTTCTGCACAAGCTAGCAGAAATTGCATCGCGTTCAGCACACGGCCTTCCAACTGCTGTTAGATCTTTCCAAAATCCCAGAGGAAATGGGGTGGGAGACACTAAGAGAGCAGAGGAAAGATAGACTCCGCTTAGTCTCCAGCTAGTGCTGCTCTTACAGTATAAAGCTCCACACTTGATCCTAGCCATGAGAGGCTTTACACGGTCTTCCTTTGGATTTTGCACAGGGAAGAATTGCGGAAAGCTTGCCCGCTGCTGCTCCATCTGAAAACAGAACACACAGCACAGCCCCTGCCAAGAGGCTCTTGGCAAGTGCTGGAAGCAAAGTGGGAACGTGCTATGAAGGGCTTCTCCCCACATTTCATGCTCACCGCGCACAGAATCATGGGCACAGGAGCCTCTGCACACAAAGAACAGAGGAATATCGGGGCCCAAATTACATGCAGTACTGGCCAAAAAGCACGCTAGGCTATCAGGATTTCTAGGGGTGGTGAGAAAATTTTGGCTCACCCCATAAAAGGTGATAGGAAAAAAAACGAATCTGCATGAAACATACCTAATGTTTCAGAAGTAACAAAAGAATGGAGTTGGTTAAAAAAAAAAAAAAAAAAAAGAATCATAGACATGCCCTGGCTTAAGGGGGGTTTAAGACAGGGATTTCTTCAGGACTAAGCCTCCCTTTTGACTGCTTTCAAGCATTTAAAATTAACATAAAACACATAAATGTTCCCTTTCAGGGGCTTACTGCAGAGCTTTTACAGCTGTATAGAAATGAGAGGCTACTTTAGATTTGTTGCAGGTTTCTTCAGTTGTTGCAGTGAGTGCTCTCTTTATGCCATGTTCAAGGAGTGCTTTACTAAGAGTATACTGCTAAATTCAGCAGAGATGAGCATACCTCTTCTTTACTATGGATTAAAGCAGTACTTGTTTTTTCATAGGTTCATTATTTGGAACTGGAAGGCTCCTGTTGGAAACTGAGGAACTGCTAGGCAGATCCAACTTTTCACCTTAGGGTACGGACTGCTGGCTTGCATCCATTTCTTAGCCATAAAGTATTGCTTTGTTCCCTTTCTGGAAATGCAACAAGATATGTCTAGGTTTCCTTTTGAAATGGATAATTTGTGACAGATTTCTCATACATCCAAGCTGTCAAGAACAACTTGTTTGTCCCAGAAACTCCTGTACTATGTGGCACCCATATTAAGTTTCTGATAAGTATGCTTGGTACATTCCAAATGTCACTATTCCTGTTGTAAAACAGATACTGCCTGATAAATGGGCAGATATGCAGACATACATACACAGAGTCAAGTATTTTGGGTACAGAAAGAGATTATTTCAGTGCTCTAAAAAGAAATGGCATATAAAGAGATTCATGAGATTTAGCTTGCAATTTTAACTGATCATTGATGTAGTTGCACTAACTTTCAAAGAATATACAACTTTATAAATTTAAGAAACTTATTGCCAAGATACTCTTTTTACATCCAAGACAGAAGGTGACAAATTTTTGAAAACATGAATTTTTGGAAACATATTTCCTTCTTATAGATTTTCTTGTAAAGTCATATCCATATTTTAGACAGATATATTAAAAGAAGAAAATGTTGCTCCCTAATCTAAAACAGAGCAAGCTAAATCCTGAGGTTTGTATTCACAGCTCAAATTTTTCAGCTTTACTCATCCTGACTAGTATTTTATCAGTGGTCCCATTGTTCAAAGAATAAGGTGTTACTAAATTGGGATAAAGGTATTGATTCTGATTCTCACTTTACTGTCCTGGCAAACTCACACTGCATTTCTGAATGAGAGTTTCAAAAGGATAAATTGTGCAAGAAAGCAGAAGATCCATAATTTTCATTCCGGTTACGTTCTGTAAACATCATAGTGCAGGAAAGTACTTTAGAAATATCATTGACATAACAGAGTGGAATGTGAATATGAATGATGAAGAAAACATATTTTTTTTAAATTTCTTTCCCCAAAATTTGCACAGGGATCCTAATTCTAATAGGTATACACAGGCATTAGGGAACAGCAGTGTATCACTTGACATTTTGGGTCTGAAAGCTGTTCTGTCGTGATATATCAGAATTAACTTCTAAAAATAGTCTTGCTTGGTCTATATAAACTGATTTGAAGGAAGATGTTGTTTTATACTGACATACTTTATATAGGGTTAAGACTATGCTTTCTGGTTTTGACAGCAGTTTCAAATTTAGGACTTTAACTTGTATTTGACAGCATGTCCACATTAACATCAGGTGGCTGAAGTAGATTTTGCCCCAGGTGTTGGGGGCAGTAACCTCTTTAACGAGCCCAGTAACTTAGTCAGAATACAGACTTGTACCTCAGCACTAAAACTTGTAATCTGCTTTATTTGTGCAAATCCACTTTCGCTGTCGTTTTTGATTCCTACTGAGCAAATACAACCAAAGAATGGAGCATGAGGTATGCTTGTCCACCGGAATAAAAGTCAGTTAGACTAAAGTTGACAAATGAGATATTTGATAGACTCCAAATTAGCAGTCTTCATCTTAGTAAATGTTCACATAGAGGTCTAAAATAGCACCATGGTTTCAGTTCATGCATTTCCCATTTTGTTTCCAGCCTGTGAAGCCATCATCAAGAGAATTTCAGTATTTGTACTGTTTATTACTTCTTCTTCTTCTTCTTCTTCTTCTTCTTCTTCTTCTTCTTCTTCTTCTTCTTCTTCTTCTTCTTCTTCTCCTTATTATTATTATTATTACTATTATTATTATTATTATTATTATTATTATTATAGAATTACTTAGTTTAAAGTTCAAATCCTGACATTCAACATGTGCTCACTTTCAGGATAAAAATATTTTCAGAGACAATCAGGTTACAAAACTTTTCACTGGATACTAGTTTGGATACTAGTTTGGAAGATGGGTGCAGAAGTGCTTACAGCAATCTTCCACAATGCTTTCAAAATATTCCCCACAAACTTGTGAACAGTTGCAGCTATTTTGCTAGTGTTGCCTGCAAAATAAGTACAGGTACATTCTAATTTAAACAACTTAGTATCCCGTGTTGTATTGCTGCCCTGAACTATAGCGAATCTAATCAGAGTACTCAAAGTCCAGGTTTTACTCCCAAGGATATCTGAAATACAGCATCAACTGACGCAGAAATCAAAACTCTTCAGCGCTCACAAAGAAGAGTTTGTAATTGCTGCCTGTGACTAATCCTATCAGCTCATATTAGCGAAACATGCCATAGTGCTGCAGGGAAGTTGTCAGGATCTGGTTGCAGGACTCAGCCTTTAGGAGAGGATTCAGGCTAAGCTTAGGCTATACATCGCCACCCATGAGTCAAAGTACCTCTATTTACTGAATGACAGGTCTTCCAGGGCAAACAATGCACATGAAAAAGAACATGCCTCTTTCACTGCTGCTCTATTGTTACTTTGGTTTAACTTCTTAACCTCCTTCCTGGTAAAGTTTCCTTCAGACATAAAAAGATCGATCTTTATTAAATTCCCCTCCTCAAGAAACACACAAAACAGCACTTTATTCCAGATGATATTTTTAAAAGAGAATACATTTTTCTTTACTTTACTATACTTGGCTTTTTGTTTATTGAATTGAGGTTTGTTCCGAAAGAAAGTGCATGATAGGTGGAAATAAACTCAACATTTAAAGTTAATTAGACTTTAAAATATACTAAGTGGAATTTACTAGCACCTCTGATAGCCAAAAATCATACTGGTTTGTAGGCATATCAAATAAGCACAATAAAAGGTTTCAGTTATTTTGTGATATACAAATTTTAAGTCTTTCTATTTGGACCTACAAATCTGAAAATATCTCTCATCTAGGTCCTAAACCAGACATAAACTAACTAAAATGTTGGCTTAAATGGGATGAATCTTCTTTGAAAAAGTTCACATATTCTACCATTTCTGCTTGGCAGAACATGGGGCTTGTCAAGGAAGTGTTGATCAGAACAGTTCTTTGAATGTGGCCATGAATTTAATAAACCCTCATCTGAGCTAGGTTTAGCTGGTTAAATCCGTAATTTCCCATCCACAGTTCACATTTCAGGGAATACTTCCGTAAGTATTAATAATGCATTTTTTTGTTTGATTCTTTTACCCCTGTAATTCTTATAGCACTGTGTCAGATACATGTCAGTTCTCCAGTGTTGTCTTTTACACTGACACTGAAAATCTGAACTGGCATTAAATCCAAGTTAAAACATTTGGGATAAAGTAACTATATGAGATTAGTATTTCATATATTCTCATTAATATCTTCTCCAATATAATGCCATATAAAGTACAGCACCAAGTACAAGGGCCCAGTCCTACAGGGTCTTCATCTACATTGAGAGTCGTTGATTCTAGTACAGGCTATAGAGACTGCATGGGGCTGCCTGTGGAGCTCAAGGACTTTACAAATATAATTTTGGAAAGGGTTATAAACCAGAGCCCCATCTCACTACATTTTTTTTTCATTGACAAGCAGGACTTTTTTCTCCTTTTAATCTTATAAACTCCATGAAACCAATTTCAGAGTTTCATGAAAATAAAGTATTCTCACTTGAAGAATAATGTGCATGTTTAGAGATATGTGTGCCCATTTTTTAAATAAATAAAATTGTTCTATGAAGAAGCACTTTTTTTTTTATTTATTAAGAAAAAAAACTAATTTATGGCTATTTTTCCCTTCTGTGAAGGAACATAATTTTTGTTATATGTTTCCTTTAACACTGAGACTGAGGTTTGACATTTTTAATTTTCTCGAGTGGTCATGAAAATGAACCTTGTGAGCACTACCTGGGCCAGACTGATTGCTGGCAATGATTATGTTAACCTCTTAAAACTGCTCTGCTGTTGCATTTGGCCATGACCTACAACATCCAAGTTGACTTCAGAGCTGCATCTGCTCAGAGCTGAAACTGCAGCGACAAATTATAAGACTGTTTTCAAAACGTGGATCCTCCTTCAAACTTGAATTAAGAATTTAAAGCCTCCCTTTTCTTATAGATACAATATTAAAAATATTGTAAAAGTAAATTGATTTACTGTTAATACAACTGAAAGATATCTGTTTGTAGTGGGACATGGGACCTAGAATATTTTTCTCCAAAATGTCTTCCAAGCTGTGTATGGTAAATACTCCAAATTGCAAAGGATTATCTATGTGCTTAAATTTCGATATGCAGACAGTGCAACTGCAATGAAGGGCCTAATGACATGCTTAAAATCTCTACAGGATCACAGCTCAGTCCTGTATTGCTCTAGTTCACAAAAGGCCAACCTCCTTGACCTCGCAAGCCCAAATCCTCTTGTCATTGAGAGCTACAAGCTGCATACCTCACCCCTGCTGAGAGCTGGCATGGATATATCCTCCCTTGACTTCTTCCTCGAGCTGTTAATGTCAACTGGGCAAGCAGTCAGTGTTTGGAAGCAAATCTGTCTTGTAATAATCTGCACAACTTTGCGACTTGGACATCTGCCTGCTCATGATGGTAAGCGGAACGAGCGCACACTTTATCAAGTTAAATGCACTCCTAATACTACTCCTGACTTCACCTGGCTAGTTAGCTTTGAAGAAAGTGTGAAGCTTGGTAGCTGCATGGTTTTAGATGGAGTTAAGCACCTGCTTAAAGTGAGAAGCCACAAAATGCCTCAGGCCTGGATTTGCGCTGGACCCTGGTTTACCGTATTACACCAGTAATTCTCCATATGCTCCTTTGTTGCATGGGAACAAAGGAGTTTTAGTGAAAAAATCAACCAGACCTACTTAAACTAAATAATCCAATGAAGGGTATGGACTGTATTTTTTCCTGAAATAAATGTAACATATTTTTTTATCTTATATATTTAACTATTTTATTTGATTGAGGCTTACACGTTTCTGGGACAAGAGTTCCAGTTCTTTCAGACCACATAGCTATTTTGATATTTAGAGGCATTTCCCATTGGTCTACTGATAGGAGTCCAGCTACAGAGAAAAGAACGGCTGATGTTAAAAGACCAGAACTACTCTCTTTTCTAGACAAGAAGGACTTTTCCTGAAAAGGAAGGTAAGTCCAAATGCCACGCTGAAGCAGACATGTGTACACTTTCCAAGGGGAATGACTTTAAAAGTAAGAACTCTATATTGTGGCAGGAAGTCAGATAAAGCAGCTGTGTACTCTTTTAGTTGTTTTGCATAAGTATTTTAATGACAAACAGAGATTAGTGGTAGTTAATAGAACTGTACACACAAATCATTAAAGACATTATAACTACATTCATATATACATATACACATACAGAAATATGGAAATATGGAATATTTTCAACTCAAAATGCTGCAGTCAGCTCCATTATTTATCTTTCTTAAACACATGAAAAAACGGTACCAGCAGTGTCCTGTACTGAGCTAGAAGTACACCAAGTGTCAGTCCAATGTATGGTTTGTACTTCTGCAATTTATATTCTATGTTAAGGGTTAGTGAACAAGATAAAATCCATATAAGAGAATATGCATGAAGAAAACAGAACAAACCATTATAAACCTGGAAAAAAAATCTTCAAAAGATGTAATTAAAGCATACAGACCCAGATTCTGGCTTATATTGATGGAGATCCGGAGTATGGAAAAACAGTGATATTAGCTTGGATTTGCTCATACAGTTTAGAATAGAATCTGGCCCATAAAATTTAACAAGCTGCATTTTGCAACCGATTGCAATATATGTTTCCATAAGTAAGTACCTCATGGTTTATAACTAGCAAATATATTGTAAAAAGTGGCACAAATACAGCATTTCATGTTTTTACTAGTTTCATTATTATGTTATCCACTGTAACATTAAAGCTACTTAAGGAGCCAGCTTTAAAGTATGCATCTTTTTTAAAGGTCTTTTTTATTTACTTTCACAATAGAGCTCACTAAAGATACAGCAACGTAGCTGGCAAAGGCTGGAGGAGCGAAGAGCCGGCAAAGCCGGCTGTTCACTTTGGAAACCATCTAACTTTTATGAATAAAGTTCTACAACCTCTTAGTGAAAAAGCAGGGACATTTTCTAAACCAAGGCAGGTAATGAAAGGTCTATATGGTTCAGGCTACCTCAGCTTTCTCTTCCTCAGCTAGCAATCACCCACTGCAAAGTACAACAAGCCTCCTGCTGCCTCCCTGGGACCTGAGCCAAGGAGCTCTGCTCACCCCACTGCTGCACACATGCTACCAGGTCTCGTTCAGGGGCTACGTGTTTAATCCTCGAGACCCTCCGTGTCTTTGGCCTGAGGTACCTCCCAGGGCGACTGCTGGCTGCAGCAGCCCCCCTTGGCTCTAGGTGTCAAAGAAAAGACACAAGAAGAGGTTGCAAAGCCATTGTTAATACCGTAAGTAATAATAAGTTGCTTTTGCATTAATATAATTTCAATCAGTAACAGCAATAGTCCTATCTATCTTAGAAGAAATAGTATGAAAGTCAGACAATTTGGCTACTATCATTTGACTGTTGTTTCAAGCAGTCTCAGAAGCTAGGATGATGTGTACTTAAAAAGAGATTAACAGACAAAGAGAATGATTATGCTTATACTTGTATCGTCTTGTATTTGAAACTCTTTAACTATTCCACAGATTATTACTGTTACTACTACTTAGCTCAATAGCATAATCTCTAATTTATAGCCTGAGTCACAAAAATCATCCTTTTCATAAATAATTTTTAACATTGGCATTTTTTTTTTATTCTGAGAAAAAAAAAAAAGAAATGTGTGCTAACACAGATAATAAGATTCTTCCCTCCCTACCCCTCAGCGACTGTGGAAATATTTGCCTTAAAAAATTGTAATTCAAGATACACACCTGAGTTCTAAGGATCTATTTTTCTGACAAAGTTGATGTTGAGAATTAATATAATTTGACTTCACAGATAGCACAAAGTTTTCTCAAAATGCCTCAGATAAAGCTCCTAACTTAGGCAGCCACATAGGGAATTACAAGCAGTTAAACATGTAAATATTTTCAGTTTCTTATTTATTCTTTTTGTCAAAGTTTACAGTATAATCATTAGATTGTTGATACTTTAATTAAGCTAAGTGAAATATAACTCAACATATAGTTACATGTTGGCCAGGTATAGTTCCTCCTGAACACAAACTCATAAGCAGCGGGTTTGGATACACCATCATCAACTCAGATTTACTATTCATATATATATATATGTATATATATAATACAAATAAATCTGATGTGATATATTTTTATACATTTATTTAGTTAATATGTCTTTCTATTTCAGAATCATCCAGAATTTTGTTCCAATCACTTTTTTTTGTTGTTGTCATTTTTTAAGGAGAATTCAGACAAATAGCAGGATATCAAAAAGCCAGACATGAATGGTCTTAACAGTGAATAACATAAAATCTTGATGATAGAGCATCTCGCTAGTGAGAAGTGCTGCTTCCTGACCGCTATCAGAGCAGCACTACGTTTTCCTGCCTAGACCCAATGGCTTGGATAGAAGTCAGCTTGGACTTAAACATGTGGACTTTTGGATCTATCTCACTTGTCTCAACAGTGTATAGGCACATTTTTTTGACTCCTCCTTGAAAAATGGCCTCTACACATTTCCATTGTGTCTTCTTCGCACCCAGTTGGACTTAGTGACCGCAGAGCACTTCATAGATTACACATCAGTTAGACTATTCAAAAGCAGTGCCAGAAGCTGTGCTCACCTTATCCTATTGATTTATGTGACAGCTAAAACCCTCACAGACTCTTGCACAGAATCACAGAACGGTTGAGGTTGGAAGGGACCTCTAGGGTCTGATCCACCTGCTCCAGCAGGGACGCTTAGGGCAGGTGACACAGGGTCACCTTTCCTCTTTCCTCTGGACTAAGTAAACTGGCTTCATCGATGGGGCAGAACAGATAGATAGCACTAATGCAGCTATGCTGTTTGCAGTGGCAGAGCTTGCTGGCTTGTGCCCAGCTTGCACACTTCTGCCACACAATGTTGCACACTGTGTTCACACGAGTGTGGCCTGCACGTTCCAGCTGAGTGGGAGAGGAGTGAGCTACAGGCTTGTTGCTGGACTGTGTGCCATGAGTGTCATCTTCTCTTCAGATAAGGCCAGTTTGGTAATGGGCCTTACCTTCTCATCTGCACCTTTGCTGGCCTCTGCCTTTCCTCAGAGAGAGAGAGCAAGAAGCCTGTTTCTAACAAGTGTTCTATAATAAGATTTCTTAGTATTAATATTAAAGCACATTAGTGTAGAGGAACATTCATCATATATAAATATACATGCAGAGTTTCTAAACAGAAAAATAGGTCAGTTGTCTTTTTGCCAAAACTCTTCTAAATGAGTAAGAATCTAGTGTTGTGCTTCAGAGGAGGCCACTGTGATATAATTTGGTCTCAGTTTGATTCCTTGCTCTTCTCCTCGGGAACGACTTCATTTGCTGGCTGCAGTGTTAGGGGTGAGAACTAAGGTGGGACAGTGTCGCATTACCCAAGGGACGGCAGCTGCCCCATGGGAGCCCCACGCAGGCATTTTTACCCATAGCCACATGCAGAGGTGTGCAGGCAGAGCTAGGAAGGAAACAAAGGCAAGTTTATGCCTTTTCTTGCTCATTGTAAGTGTTGAGGTAATCCAGAATCTGCAAGGATTGCCAGAATTGTTTCTATAAACTCTTTTCAAAAATAGGAAATCAAACACCATGTAAATGTAATAAATACAGTAACAATAAAGTGTGCATGCATGTATAAGCTATGCATATGTTAAAATAGATGCATTGCATACATAGGAAAAACTGTGGATTGTCACATACAGTTACAGTTCTTCCAGGTGCTCCAAATTTTTTTGTTGAGATAAAATGGTCAAAATCATTATGATAATTTTGAAATTTTGCAAGTTTGATAATTGAAAATTCCTATTGATTTTCTTTTCTATGTTGGAATATTTCTCTGTGATTTGTAGTCCAGAGAAATATGAAATTTTTATTGCATTAGAGTATAGCATACCAGGTAATACTTTAAGTTAATACTGAGAGATTTTTAGTATTTTAGTATTTTATACTAAAAATAGTATAGTTTGCTGAAAAGAGAATATATATTTAGAAAGATATATAGAAGTCTTAGAATGGAAGATTACCTATTTTTCAAAGAGTGTCAATTTAGTAATTGAATAAAATAATCTGTGTGCCAGATACAAAGACGTTTTTCCCTACAGCAGCCAAGAGAAGAAAAAGAGAAAGAAAGAGGACATAGCTATTGATCTTTGTTTTTGTTAATACAAAACTGCTGTTGACTTCTTGTAAGAGTTTAATGCAAATATGATGATATTCAACTGGAACAACCAGGGCCAGGAAGAAGGATGTTCAATGTTCTCACTTCTAGGAGTTGCACACCGGCATTTTCTCATGCTTCAAGGACAGACCACCTCACACGGTAGAGATGTGAGAAACTGCTGAATTCCTGGAGAAGTTCGTAAACATAAAGTAGCAGCAGCTTGTCCTTGGGCTGATGGATCCCCTATAATTGGGCAATGATGGGTATAGAAGCTCCAGCTGACTTGACTCCTCCTCAAATGAATGAGTTTTTGGCTTATCAGCATTTCCTGCGCCCGTCCAGCCTGATGGTACATGATGCAGACATGGGGAGAAGCGTGTGAATGGCTTTAGAGCCACCCACAACGCAGGGCCAAGAGCATCTCCCTCTCTAACAGGTCCTTGGGGCTTGGCAACTAGCCACGAAGAAACGGCTGCATCAACTGCTCAGGCAATTCCAAACTGAACCTATGCTGTGCACAGCTTTTCCTCCTCCTACTCTGCAGGCTAAGCCTCTCCTAAGCACAGCAACTGCAGCCTTGTTCGTAGTGTGACCTGCTGAGGGTTTTGGCTTGCATTTTAATCATTGTCACCCTTTCTATCGGTTATTTGTTTTGCCCCAGCTTCCCAAATTCATTTCTTGTTAGCGTTATTTTGATGTTAGGTTCTTTTACAAACGTTATTTATGTACACAGTATATTAATACTCTTTTAAGAAATTATAATTTTTCAAATTACTGTCACTTGAAAGCTTTTTTTGTGATGTTCCAGATAAAATTTGTGCAATTTTCCTTGCACAAAAAGTGCAAGAATTTGGGCACTCTGCCAATTTAATAACTGCCATTCCTGATGTACAGACCACGGGGAAACTGTCTGAGAATGTAGGGAAGGAGGAAAAACCATTTACTGATAAATTACCAGTAGAAGCAGAGGTTTGTTGAAAATAGTTTTAATGATTAGTTCAGAAACTGACTGTGACTTTTACAACTCTTTCTGCCATGTCAAACTGAACTGCTGCTCAGCTTGGCTTTGTATTTGAGATAAATTTATTTCAGACTCAAAATGTGCAAGTTGAAAATAGTAACAATTTTTTTCCATACAGCTATACTTCCATATCTAATAAATGATACTTAGGACAAATTTTACCTGTACATCATATTCCATCTTAAGAGAACATGGTGGCTGAACCTTATGTTATCGTCGGTAGCTGCTGTAAGCGGTTTACATTTTTCTGTATCTAAAAAAGTCTGTCATAAGAAACAAATGTATGGGGCAAGAGGGTTTTAAAAATGTGTGTGTAAAAGGCTAAGTCCCCAGAGGAAGGAAAATCAAGGATAAAAAGTAAAAGACTACGGTATGCAAAAGTAACTGGAATGAAATACAGCCACACACAGTTAGAAAGGATTTGGAAGTTTTCACTGGATTTGCTGGAAAATATACATAGCTTCTATGAGAAGATTTCGTTTATTAGTAAAAGTCTGAGTAAAAATTCAGGATTTAAGAGAATACCAATAAAGTGAAGACTGACATTAACCAGACCATGCTATAAATACCACACAAAGAGACCAAACAAGCCCACTACTGGGAGAAATGCCTGACATTCTGCTTCACGGCTTGCCGATAACAATAGGAAGAAACCTGTTGTCTCGGTCAAATTAGTCCAGTTAAATAAACTGCTCAGAATGCTCTTGTTTAGGTCTGATAGCAGCTGCTTACTGCGTTTTCTGTTTATATGGTCAGCTGGCATAGCTTGTTCTGCTGCAGTGCTCCCATAGCACGCGCGTTTCAAACTGTGCCCCGCGATGCATGCGAACCATTTCTTACCGCTCTGCACAAATGCCTCCTGCTTTCCTTCTGATCAAGTGCTAAATATGCCTCAGGATTCTTTGAAGCACATGATTTTTCTTCTAGGGGGATGTTTTTAGAAATTTACCTCACTTGTGCACAGGTGAATTGGCTTCTAGCAATTCACAGTTCTGCGGTTTTGTCTCAGGTAGCACAGTGAGCAATTACACTCTTCATACTCCACTGCAAAGACAAATCTGAATTCCAACTGTGGCATAAAATTAATTGTGAAAAAAAATTAAGAACAATATATTTTTTTCCATACCATTTGGAAAGCATGCTTTTCTAAACATCAGACAAACAAATTTGGTGCAAAATTCAAAAGGATGCTACTATTTCTACACGAAATTTTCTGATGAAAAATATGTTTCTATTAACCTTCTAAGTGTGCAGGTTTGGGGACTAACAGGACAGGTTAGATTTTTAAAGCTCCCTCCTCTAGACATTGAAAATTCCAGGCACAAACAACTGCTTCAGTTAACATTTGTTTTGGTTTGTTTTTGCTACCATAGTACTGGATATGCAAGCCAGGAAAATAACGCAGCTAACATGAAGTGTATTTGTTATATCATTTAAGTGAAGCCATTCTGGCTTTTTCAGACCATGACCTATAATGTTTTCTAATACAAACTTTGTACTATCTGGTAATCATAAGATAATAATTCACTGAACAACTCGTAGACAGCACAGCCCAGGCTCCACACATAGACATATGTCAGAAACAGATTATAGGGTAAGAGGGATAGAAAATTAAATTTTAACTCCCTCCCCTCATACATAAAGTCAAAAGACTCTCCAAAATAAACAAAAATAGCAGCAGCTGAGAGGAGGAATGGTAGAAATCACTACTGAAAATTAGATTAGAAGGCTGGTTTTATAGGGATAACGGGGAATGGAAAGCAAACTTTGTGTTATCAGCTGAATCTCACTGAAAGCACAGTCTTCTGGCTCAGTGCAGAAGCAGCTTCTATTGAAGTCAACAGGGCTGGACCCTTTAAAGTTCTTGAAGAGTTCACAATTCACATTAAATGAATAACTGAAAATTAATACCAGCACTTAGACTGTAGCCCAGCATTTATTTACTCTCTAGCACAAAAGAAACAAAGTGCGAGACCATATTCATACAGATCCTTATTTCTTCCAAATTATGCTAAGAAAGGGAAATTTGTCTTCTTAAGTCTAACATATATTTATGAGTTTAGCAGCAGAGAATTGCAATAAATGTCATATTATTACGCAGAATGTATTTGCAGCTCATTCCTATGATTACAGTAAATTTGGGGCCCAAGAATCAGGATTTAAGCAGCAGCAGTTTTATGAATCGGGTGCATCGGCTTTATGAATGGGCTGCTGAATCGGGTTCTAAACTCCAGAAACAGACATAAAATGAAAAAGACTTTGGAGTAATTTCTCAGAATAGTAGAGTACATTCACAAACTGGGAGTGTATAAATTATCTGGTAGAATACCATATGTCCATGTTTCCTGCATAGATTAACAAAAATAACCTTAATGGTGCCACAAGTTCTTTGTGACCTTTACAGTCATAAGAGTGACTGATAAACAAAAAGATATATCAAGCAATATTGCTTTTGGAGATGGGAGGATCTGCAAATGAACGCCAGATTTGGTGATGCAAAATGTGATAATAGGAAAGAATATATGCATTTATTAAATTCATAGAGTAATCCATAATCTTCAGCTGACAATGACATATTTTGTTTTACATTAAGTTTACGTCAGCATTCAATTCAATAACACTAGTCAGAATAAATTTTTGAGTGTGACAGGAATAATAACGTTCTGAACATGACATTTACTTGAATTTAAATTCATTAAAACAAAATTAAAAGGCCGGAGAGTTGGAATATCAAATCAAGATAATTTAATAGCTTGATACTGTTTGTTTGCATTCTTCTCTAAGTACTGAGAGACGATTGCATGTCTCTGAGGAGTTCTTCAATGAGAATATTTACACATAAAACACAGAATATAAATTATAACTATAAATCAGAATATCACTCAGAACTGCATTATGCCACCATGCACTATTAGAAACAGTAGTTCTTGAAGATTTTTTTTAAAGAATAGTTCATCATCACATAATGTACAGGAAAAGAGATTCATCCTGTGTCACCAGGTAAATGAGCTGTACCTATAGGATATAATATAGCTTCCCTTGGTCCACTTTGGTACCAGAACACACTGAGCATTTGTGCCTTTCTTCTGGACTGGAGTGAGTTCAGGCCAAAGTAAAGCCAGGTTCTCATAATGATAATCCTCATGAGCTTAGAGCGAGGAGGTTTGGGCCTATGTTTAATTAAAAATGTATTACAGTACTCGGGCATCTGTTACATTGGTGCTTTTTGGGTCAATGGCTAATCTCAATCTTCTCTTCTAAGATCTGCAATGTTACCCTTTTTTTTTTTTTTAAATTAGTTTTGTTAGTTAACATATTACTTCCATGTCCTAGGATGCTTTGCCCCAGCAGGGAAATGGGTATGGTTTGGTCCCTAATTTCTAGCATTTTGAGGCTTGTAGAAGAATATTTTTGAAAGAAACCTCCTGAAAAGCTTCCACATTTTAACAATGGCTGTGACTGAAAACTCCCTCTTTAAGTGAAATCCATCTCAGACAATAAGGTCAGTATCTAAGCATTGCATTTAGCTTCACCAGTGCATCATATTTATTTGAAAACTTGCAAACTATGTTTTTCTTATATTTGCTACTCTTGGCCATTCCTTCCTATTCCTTAATTTTTGGCACTTTCGTTTATCCCCTTCAGATACCCCCAAATCCCTAACAAATTCAGCCTTCTTCATGCACGCCTTTAGCTATACTAAATGAGACTAATTGCATGACTAAAGATTTGGACACGTTTACTTAACAAGTAGTTATGACAGTTTCAGATTGCCCTCCTTCTCTCTCCTAAATGCCTTCGATCACATCTCTGTGGACAGAAGGGAGTATCTGTCCTTTCTTCAAACACATCAGTGAGAAGTCCTGCAGTTTGTAGAGAAAATTTTCCCTTTGGATCTACACATTAAACCTTCTGTTGTATTTAAAGTATTCAGTTAAATTAGCTCTTCCCCAGTGAATTTACCAGGGCTCCCATGACTGAATCTCTTTCACTCCTTCCTCATCGTCCACTTAGTGGACTAGACTGCCTTGAAAAGCTGTGGGAATGTCTAAGGAAAGACTCAATCTTTGTCTTTCTACTGTCCACAAATGGGCTTCCAGAAAGGTGGGATGGGGAGCCTCTTGACCCTAGAAAGTCGTCTGAAGACAGATAGCTATGAAAGGGTACAAGCATCCCAAAGCTATCCCAAAGGTATTTCCCTGCTTAGGTCCCAAAACCAGCATAAGGGGATCCTTATTACTTGTAATGTCTCATGTCAGGCCTCACTCAATATCAGTGGGTGTTTTTTGCTTTCAGTGCTTTTTTTTTAATAAAGAATTGTGCATATGTATATGATCTTATTACAGGTACTAAGCCACATTGTGTAAATACAAATTTAGACCTGGTCAGTCTCTTCCAGAATTTGAAAGTAAGAGAAAGTTAGAGTTTATTTTTATTTTTTTCAAAAGCATTAGTGAAACCAATTTTCTGGCTACTCCTGGCACATATATGAAGTTCAATTGATCAACTGATCAGTTGATGAGGCAGCCCAATTTGATACTTGTGTTTGTATTGCTCCTTAGGAAAAAAGGTCATACTTCCAATATCCAGGAAATACTTCACCTCTAGTAAATTATTCTTCAATATAGCTAACAACTAAGGAACAGTTATGTACGTGAATAACTTTATTCTATAAGCAACTTGATTTGTTAGAATTACGAACTGTGATCAGTTCTTCAGGAGTATCAAAGTCTACATCATGGGTTAGTCAGTAATTTCTTACAATGATTTTAAGAAGGGGGTATATCCTGGTTCAGCAACAACAAAATCTGAAAATTTCATAGTTTCAGGGATTTTACTGTAGAAGCAAAAAGGAAAAGATATATAACCTAATCAGTTTGCTGAACAACAAGTGTATTTCTTTCAAAGTAAGTAGCTTCTGCAAAATATTATTTATATAGTTCTTTCAAATTGGTTTGAAGTGTTGTTTGGACAATCTTATTATGTATAAAGATAAAAACTTCCATCAAGAAATTATGCAAAAGAAAATGGACACACCAGCTGGATAAATCTATCATACATTGGCAAAAAGCAACAAGCACTTTTAATTAGCTGAGTGAATGTAGTTTGCTGAATGCTGAAAGCACAGACTCACTCATATTAAAATGTGCCTAATTTTCTGTGAAAAAGTCCCATCTGAGCAGCCCTGACCATAGTCAATCATACTAAAAGCCACTGGTGCTTAATTTGATTTACCAATATAAAATGCAAATGAGGTGATTAAGTGGAGTGGCAGACATAGTAGGGCCTCTTTCAAACCATCAAGTTAAATGCAAGCAGACAGCAAACTGGCTGTGCAAAGAAAATTTTAGCATATTCGTTTGATTAGTGCTACAAAAATTTAATTAGGTTGGCTAATTACTTGACAAATTGCTCTACACTAGAGAAAAGGCAGAGCATGTTTTATTCCTGCAAAAACCCTGTGTGTATTTTAGCCCAAATGCTATCTGCCAATTTGCAAAAGCATTATTAAATGAATGAAAGATGGTACAACAGTCTCCAACAATGGCAAATTGTATAATGCATATAATTAGACAAGGCACACACCACTATATCCATATGTCCATGATCCCTCAAGTCTAAAAATATTTAACACAATATTTCTAGGAAAATACTGTCAAAACAGATTATTACAATGCTGTCAGTTCTTTATAAGAAGCAATATATAGAAAATACTCATTAGTGGAATACATAGCTCATCCAAAGCAGAGCCTCTTCACCCAAATGAACTCTATCAAACACAGTAACAAGGATGCACTTTATCTGTACCTTGCTAAAAGGAAATAACATATAACGTTCTGTTAAGGGCTGTATCTCTGTGTCTATTTATTGTTCAGCAATGCCAAGAACATTAGTTATTTGGTAAAAGAAGAAAGGTAAACTTGGATGAATTTCCGTTTTAACAATTTTACTGGTATAAATAAGCTACATAAGAAGAATGCCAGGACTTTACTGTAGAAAACCACCTTTCTTTTTTTTTGTCTATTTGCATTCACATGCCACAAAAGCTGCCAATTTTTATTCAGGAGATTGCATTCGCTTTTACTGGTTTTCAGTGTAACTAATCAGCCTCTACTGACTCAAACATCATGATAATATAAATAGATACCCACTTTACCTACTCAAGTGGAAAAAATAAGTATCATATTATATAAACATAATGCATTGCAATTGGCAATTAGATACTGCATTTAATTCAGGCTAAAACAATATCTTAGGAAACCAAGGGATATGCGAGATCTCTGAACAATCACCATATAAGCGCAAGCAGGCATAAAATATTATTTCTTGCAAGTAGCAATTCTCAACTTCTGTTCTATCATGCCAACATATTTTTAAATGTACAACCTAAGAGAGATGTTAAAAACCTTAAATCAAACATAATTTCATGTTACCCCAACATAATTATTACTGTGTGTGATCAGGTTTGTTTCTGTTATTTAACATGTTAAAATAAATTTCAAGTCCTTAACAGTTTGTTTGAATAATTGCTAAGTTCCCATCATGTAAGAAGCTAAATGGGCTTCCTGATGATTTTTAGAGGAAAATAGCCATTGCGGATACTTCAGTCTTTAATTGTTTATGTTCAGATATTTCAAAATTCCTGATTTTCAAAGGATGATGTTCACTGATGTACTTCTACCTTGAGACAAAATATGGACACATTTATAATTAAGAGTAGGACCTACAGGAAATTTTTAAACTATTTACCTAAGACATCTGCCTTGATATATACATGAGAATAAAAAGGCATGCAGGCTTAGCCCCAAGAAAAGAAGCTAATACTTAGGAAGGAGTATAAGACATAACATGGGTAAAAAAGTTAGCAATGCAGAACTATGAACATGTCCAATCCAAGCCTGACGTGTTTCTTCTTGTAGTAAGAGATGAGGTGTAAAGAGATAAAGCTTAAATATCCAGGGATGCAATACTTAAAATAAAATTTAAAAATAGTCCTTTAGTACATTGATACTATTTTAAAACAGCTGTAAGGCATAAATTCATGTACAAGCTATGCAATTGCTTAAAGATTTTGTTGATCTAATTAGCATCTGTTCCAGAGTTAAGCAGTGTCTGTGTGTCTCCATAACAGTATAACAATTGCAAATTGTTTCAAAAAATACTTTATAGAACCAAAGAGCAGCAAAAATTTATAGAACCAAAGAGTAGCATTTTGTCTTGAGCAGGGTCCATCTTCTAACTGTCTCATTTAAATAATGATTGGCTTTTAATTTTCCAATTCCAACTCAGTTGAAATATTAACTCTTTTCTTTTACATTCTCTTCTCCTGCAGCAAATGTCTTTTCAAAACTTTAGGCTTATTTCTTTGTTTGCTCCTGTAGCTCACAAAGAGAAAAATGGAGATGAAAAGAAAAGCTGGAAGTCAAGAAACTTAATTTACTATCATTTTAGTTAGCCTTAGTACCTTCATTTTTCGGAATAAACTGGTAGCACCCAAAGCAAGAACATGAAAATGAAATATTTCTTCATGAGCAGCCATACCTGAGCTGCTTCTGCTAGAAACACTGTAGGCTTCTTGGTGTGGGACTTTGGTATCACAGCCCAAGGGATCTAGAGGGCATTGTGTTAGTCCTGAATGATAGACCATGTATCTGCAGAAATGAAGTCAGGCTCAAACAATCCTTCCAATCCTAGTTTCTCCTGCATCAGCTCTTCTACAGGACATGCGTGCAGTTCTGGGCTCTCCAGTGCAGGAGGGACGTGGAGCTGCAGGGCCACAAAGATGATTAGGGGTCTGGAACATCTGCCCTATGAGCAAAGGCTGAGAGAGCTGGGCCTCTTCAGCCTGGAGAAGAGAAGACTGAGAGGGGAYCTGATYAATGTVTABAAATATCTCAAGAVAGGGAGTGAGGAGGAGGGGGCTGGCCTCTTCTCAGTGGTGGCCAGTGATAGAACTAGGGGAAACGGCCACAAATTGAGGCACCAAAAGTTCCACGGGAACTTGTGAAAGGATTTCTTAACGGTGAGGGTGACAGAGCACTGGAACAGGCTGCCCAGAGAGGTGGTGGAGTCTCCTCTGGAGATCTTCAAAACCCGCCCGGACATCACCCTGTGCCACATGCTCTGGGAGACCCTGCGTGTGCAGGGGGGTTGGACTAGATAATCTCTAGCGATCCCTTCCAACCTTAAGTATTCTATGATTCTATGACTCTGTGCACCATTACATTGTTTGAAAGGGCATAGGTGGAGCATTTACATTGATTGGCTCAATGGGCACAGTTAAGTCAAGAGGCTGCCACAGCTGCCAGAGAGAAGAGGGACTTTTGCATGTGGGAAGGAGTTGGAAGAACAAATTGTTGCTCTCTGTAGAAGCGAGAGGGTAAGAATTTGAAATTTAGAGGTTTGGAGCAGTCTGGAGACTGTTGTTAGGAGACCTAAATTGAGATAAAAGAGAAATCTCTGCAAAGGCTGAAACTCAATCTACAAATGTCACTATTATCATAAATATTACATCCTGAAAGTAGATTTTTACTATAAGTTTCTCAAATAAAATTCAGATGACTACATGGTAATTCTTAGTTTCATTTATTAAAAGTCATCAAAATCAATATTTTGATTATCTCATTGTGTCTCATTCCATAGACAAGTTGATATGCAGGAATAGGAAAATGTAGAAGTATGATGATTACTGTTAAATTAGCAAAGTTTCTCTGTCCTGAGCCACTTTTCAATCTTTTTTTCCTTGCCTCACTCTTGTATTTATATAATATAATCTTGAATTATAATATGTACAAATACATAATTTCAAAAAGCTGTTTCAGAACCCTGTGGATTCACAGCAGCCAAATCTGGTTCTAGATACATTGGCTTTAGTAGATATGATGTCTCTTGCTAGTAAAGAGTTAAACCTTTTGGAATGGGCTGTGCTAACAAAAGACCACCTGCACTGAGAATCTGAAGGGAAAGCTGCAGCAGCTAAGTTTAACGCTCTCATCACAAATGGCATACTCTAATCAGTCTCTCCTTTTATGTGAATTTGAAAATCCTTCTTCCCTAGAAGTACTAGCTAAAGACAATTATGCAAGAGGACAGAAACAGTTTTACTGCTGAAAATTGCCCATAGATTCTCAAGTGTTTCAAACAAGAATATACTAGATTGCCTATGTTCTTGTAAACTGTAATAACAGAGGACAGCAGGCTGATGAGAATAAACAAAAAGCTTCCCTATGCATCTAATAAAACACGATCATAAGTTAATTTGTCAATGACGGTCCATAGCCTATGTTTATGCCTGAGAAAATGCCTGCCTTCTTTTTATCCTCAGTATTCCCTGAAGTATTAGTTACAGACTTCTGTGCAAAATTCAGAGTTTTTCATGATAACAGAAGGATAAAATTTCACCTCATGAATATATTTTAGCATCTTGAATGAATATGTATGATGTTTGGAGTGACCGTTTTTCCACCTTTGTAACAACAAAGAATTCTACTTTACATGTGAACAAAAGTAGACTGTATTCTATTAAATTCTCTAGTTTTACATTGTAATAGCAGACAGAAGCATCTGAACAAGTTTTGAGCACTAAATTACAAATCACATTTTGTACCCTCTGTAAATGAATACAGATCTAAGTAATTCTGATAAATATAATGGATTTATTCTTGTTTCTGAAGAGTATACCTGAAAACCAAACTTTGGTTTGGCAACTATCTTTTTATTACACTGTGATACTGTATAAACTGGGCAGATAATTTCAATTTGCTAGATAATTTCATGTGCTAGATGGTAGAGCAAACACAGGTGACTTGCTTTCCTTTGCTGAAATTGATGAGTCCTCAGAAATTCTTCCTGTATCTAATTACGATATACTTCATTCAGCATCCTTGCTAATACTTCAGTGAAAATCTCGTTTATTTCCAAACCAAGACCAAGGATCCAGACTGAACATGCCACACACAACCATAGCTATGGTCAAGGAGGGCATGTTGTCCAGTCTGTACTTCTTTCAAAATGATAGATGAGGTATCTCGTGTGTGGGCCATACACCCTGATTTGATAGTAATTTCTAGTAGGCTTCAAACAAATTATTTATCAAAAGTCATTATTCTACTTATGATTCTCAATTTGGCCTTCTCAATCAACAGGTTTGCCATGGGAAATTTTGTTTGTTTGGTTGGTTTGTTTTGTTTTTTACATTTATGGCTGAATTGAGGATCAGATTTTTGAAAAGGATGTAGATACCTGAATAGTCTTAAGAGGAATACAAACACCCATGTCTGTGACTGGTACACTAAAATTATCTGCAAATTGCTTCCTAACCATACATATGGGCAAACTTTATAGGTACTTGCAGCTTCCAAAAACCATAAATTTCTGCTTTTGTACAGACTGAAATATCTGAGTTTTAATAGTGCTGAGAAGACAAAAGAATGGGCTAGAGTGATACTTAGCTACTTGAAATCCTGAATCATTTACTGGAAATGTATTCGCAATACCAAGTTACTGTGAGACATGAGGGTTCTGTGTTTTGAAGGAACACATGGGATGTGTGATCTGTGCAAGGTATTGAAGTGCATGAACAATGAAAGGTGACAAAAATATTATTTGAAAAATTGTTGAGCAGACCTTAAAGAAGACATGTACAGACGTGTGTGTGCATGTATGTATGTGTGTTTGTGAGTCTGTTTCCTGCTAAAATAAGGAAGTGATGGATTTGAAAAGTATCAATTTAGTACATTAGAGTGATTTTTTTTTTCTGCAAGATGCTTTGAACATTGAGGAGCTCATACACTTTTTCTCATCTAATAGAAGATGATGAGTGAAAGACTGCAAAACAAGGATGTAGTGAAACAAAGTTAAAACAAAAAAAATGCTTTTTTTGTGAGCAACATTTAGCCACTGATAGACCAAATAAAAGAGACAGGTTAGTAGACAATGATGAAGTTCACAAGCACTAATTGCTTCTAAAATTGAGAGAGGAATTGTATTGGAATAGTAGCATTCTTAGATCATTTGGCTTGTTACTTTACTTTCTTGCAAAGTTTCTATTCTTCCTTAGATCTCTTTTCCCTGACTTACTGAGAAACTTTAAGAGAAAAGTGGTCCAGCTTAAAGAGTAAACCCAAGGAATACATATCCCACATATCTAACAGTCTGCTGGTGAAGTGTGAAGATGGGGAAGTGGTGAGGACCCTATCTACAGTATCTTGAGAAGTAGGAGGTACAAGTGCCAGCTTATTAAGCCTGATGAGGGCCTGGAACCTAACAACACTTTTTTGGGGAAGTTAACTGTAGCGTATTTAGTTGAAACCAATAAAATCTGCTTGAATTTAGCAAGATCTAAATATAATGATTTTGGTATCATTTGACCAACTTGGCAAACTGTGGTCGTTAGCAAAAGTTAAAGAAACATTAGTACCTGTAAAGATAAGTTCATAAATTCACAATTTTCCAGAGTTCAGGCTTCTAAATTCGACTTCTGTGACAGCTAAATAGTGTGGTGAATGCCTACCCTCAAACCCTGCACATTCCATATGGCACTGATGATATTGATCAAAGGGATGTTGGGCAGGGAGAGCAGAAGACACGCAGGAAGCACTCCAGCTCCCTGGAGGTCTCAGGAGTATTAACCCCAGTGGCCACACTCTGGCTCTGATACTGCCCTGCCCTTTCCCACGTGGATATCTAGGCTGAGGAGCAGTGGTGTTGTGGATAGTGCCATTCCCTTTACCCTGGAGGCTGTTGCACAGATAACTGGAATTAGCCAGTGAAATGCTGTGTTGTATCTTTTATTTTCTCTGGCTAAATCCCTAATCTGTCTTTCTCTGTCAGTGTTCAGCTGAAAGCCACATAGTGTCTGAACTGTGTCAGGATTTTATGCTGTAAAAAGACCTGGTCAAGTGCCAGACATTTTATTGTTTTTCCCTGTACCTTGCTTTCCTGGGGGGACCAAGGTCCCTGCAACTCTGCTCCTTTGATGCAACAGGAAAATTCATTTCTTCTCTTTCCCTCTCTCCCAGTGAAAGATCACATGATATTGGGTCATATTGTGCATTAAAAATGTGAACTGATACTAAGTAAATTCTGTAATTAAAGCAGAAAATTGAGAAATAATGTCCTGAGGATTTTTTCTATTTGGAAATAAATAGCTGTGATATCTGTTGAAGAGCTAAAAAAGCATTTTTATTTGTCTTATCCATCTATTTAAGTGATGCCTAATGATTAGTGATTACAGAATTCTACCTCTTAAATTATAATTTATAAATTACCAGACAAAAATGTACACAAGGTTACTTTTATATATTACTTTTACAGCTAAATAAATTGCTTAAAGCTGCTGCAAAGCTTAGTTTGCTTCACCTGTGTAACCTGTGTGAAAGTATCACACAGTTGATCACACCTGTGTGAAAGAACACAGAGGTGTGAATAGTATCCTTAGCTTTGCACACGCTTGTAATTTCTGAATTGCTCATGGCTGAATACTTCAAAAAAGATAACAATATATTTATGTATTAGAAACCTGAGGTTGACTTCATATGTAACTGCTGGAGAAGTATTAGGGCTATAAGACCATTGAGGGACTGTCCACAAGATACAGGACTGAGAGCTAGAGAAATAAGCAGAGAAGGTTCCCAGCTTCTCATCATGAAGTTTGCAGTCTGAGGGAGAAAGCAACGGGCCTCGTGCTTGCTTGGGCTGCCTCAAGAGCAGCCAGGGAGAGTTGGACCTTCTGGTTGGTAAATTATGTGGTGTTTTTTTCTAAGCTCCAGGGACAAAAGCATTACTAGAAAACACATGAGAAATAAGCTTCTCCTTCCATGTTCAGTGGAGTGGGAATGATCTCTGGTGCCAGAACAACACTCCTGAAGCACATATGATGGTGGACATATGTTCCTGCAAGGCCAAAAACCTGGTTCAGCTGTTGGGTGTTCAGTACTGCAGAAAATCAGACATCTTTCCTGTTGTTCAACCAGGATTTTCAAACCCAAACTTTTTACATTTATTTACTCACCATCACCTTCTCAGATCTTATCAGAATGATCAAGTAGACAAGGTTTTTATGAATGTAGGAATAAATTGAGAAAGGTGATTTAGATCACTTGTTGTAGCTGTTTCTTCTGAGAGTCCTGGGTTATTCTAGGCTGTGTGAATGAGCAACTCTCACACTGTATCACAAAAATTAAAAAAAAAGAGAAAGATTATAATGGGATTATAATAGGAAAGATTATAATCTACCCCAAAATCAAACCTATGAAAATAACCTAATTGTAACTTCCTTGATAGCAAGGAGATCAATTTATAGTTGAATTGAATTTAAAACTATTTCTATTTTGACAAACTCAGATGTGTTAGTAACTTGGAACAAGATGTCTTGTTACAAGTTCTACAGAAACACTATCATTTTCAGCCAGTTGACAAAAATATCACTTTTTTTTTTCCATTGTGCAGTTGTATTTTCCAACAGCTATCTATCCAACGTCTACACAATGAGGTCTTAAAATTGCTCATAGACACTGTGTTCACCTCTGAACTCTCTATAACCTATGAGGGCACATGCCCTTAAAAGATGACTCTGATTTTAAGTGAATTAGATGATCTCTTGAGCGGACCATCTCTTTCCATGCACTCTCGAAGGTCTTGCACTCTTCACAGTAAGAGTACGGCATCCAAAGTTAATTGGGATATATCCACACAGTTATCCCACTACTTTACTCCATTTTGTCAAACTGCTATTTTCTTTTAACGGCATATATAAAACACACTGGGCTAGAGGATTCATAATGTCAGAATGTTAAAATTTCCAATACAGAAAGTTTGTAATTTGGTAGTTTTTGTTGTACAGTATTGAGGATTGAATGACCTTAACATATATTTAAATTCCCAAAGATATGTTTAGATAATTTTCTAAGAATCGATTGACCAAATATTTAGATGGAGTGACAAACTGTGGCTTTTAATGGTGAATGCTTTCAAAGAGTCTTCATATTTTTTAGTAGTTTTATTAAAAGTATCTCTTCATCCAAAAACACAATTAAAAAATACAGCTGAATAAGTTTCTTTTTTATCCTGTCAATTAGTTTTCTGCAAGGCTAAAGGGTTGCAAAATTCTCCGACAGTAGCAGTAATTTCTTTGTTGAAATAATCTGAATAGATGAATTTATTTGGCCATGAAGGTTGTTCTTTTTAGAACGCTTTGAAAGTATGAGCAGAAGAAAGAATGCTCGAAAGAGCCTGAAATTTGATTTACATCTTTAGAACAAAGAAACAAATGAAAATGTGACTATTGTCTTTATCCTCAGTGTTATTGTATGCAGTATCCTTCTATAATCTTTTCTTGTAATGATACTTAATAGCTGCCTTCGAGATATTAATGGAAATTGTCACAGGCAAGGGAGATATTACTGCATCTAATGAACCAAAGTAGAACTAAAAGGGGAAAAAAAAGAACAATAAGTAATATCTGAACAAATAAAAGAATTTAACTTATTCCTGAAATTTAACCCTATACATGGTTAATTGTCATAAAATCAAAATAGGTGAATGCACTTACCATTTTTCACCCTTCAAGAAAGCTTTCAGAGCAGTTATGCTGTTTAGATTTTAGAAGCAAAACCTGAAGAATATCTGACTTGCCAGATCAATATAAAAATATTAACGCATACTATATCTAATTTGTTCATGAACTTTATCAAGGGAATGCCTGCTGGCTAAAGGTTATGAAAGCTTCAAGTCTTGCACAAGTAATAATTAAAATAATAGTAAAAATAATAAACTAATAAATAAAGATGAAGATAAATAAAAATATCTTACAAGGTGAATTCTTAATTTAAAATGTCCAACTGTCAAACAGCAAGCATGGACAAACATCATTTTTCTTGATGACTCTGCTTGGTGTAGAAAAATAAATAATGCATTTTGAGTGTTGTATTTTTTCTTCCTTTATATGTAAAGGGGAAAACATATGGTTACAAAAATGTGTTTTTGTGTATCTCAATTACATTCTAATATTTATCCAAAAGGAATTTGAAAATATCTGAAGTTGGAGATCAAAACTAGCAAAAAAATCACTCACTTAAAACATATTATCTACCCTATTTGATAAAATAAAAATCATTTTTTTTCCTGGACTTTGACAATTATTCAAATGCATGCACTTTGATATAACGTATCTGTCAAAATTTAAAGAAATGACAAACTTGGTGCAAAATTTATAATCATGAAATTTATTAGTTCCTAACAAAAAGAAGTAGAATTATAAACCCAAAGAATACAGGATCTAATATCACATAATGAACAAACATGTCAAATTATGTCTGCCGAATCTTTATATACACACACTGCATGGGCAATTTTCAGCAGCAGATGAGATACAGTTACTCATGTGTGATCAAAGCCAAACATTTAATAAAATAAATCAAAATAAGAAAGACTAAAATTCATATGTCTTAAGATTTCCTTGTTTGTTTATTCAATATAATATTGTTAAAAATATTGGTTAAAATCACTTTGATTGAAATATGCTCTTGGCAATTCAGATACAGGAGTACTTTTACTGATTGCCCTTGGAGGTGATCTGGATTTGAAGTGAATAGAAGAGCAGTGCATTTCCTCTTATATCTGCTTATTGATATTTTCCTAGAGTAGAGCATAGCGTTTGGTCATTCATCTAAAATGTTCTTTGACAAAATGGCCCGTACATTGCTGCACATCAGTTTGAGATTTCTGTGAGAAGTTCTGAGAGAAAATCTTACTCCAAAGAAGTAAGGCTTGTGAAAGGAAGCCTTTGAGAATATTTAACATTTTTAAAATGTTCTTAATCTAGATTTGGATGAAAAGTCAAAATCTGAAGTTTTGTGGATCAAAATCTGAAAAACAGTTCCCTGTATAATGTTCCAAATTCAGTATGTTTTGAAACATAAATATGCTGAAAAACTCTATTTAGAAAATTTTAAGCCGTTTGAATAACCGCATTGTAATTTGTACATGAAATTACAGCAAGCAAACACGTTTTCCGTGTGAAGATGAAGAACAGTGAACTGAGCAATATTGAAATTAGAGTTCCATTTAAATCATCTGGGCTACTTCAAAAGAAAAGCAAAAATACACTTCTTGCAAAGCTTTTGGGGTATTTGCTGGCTTTAAGATAGGCTGGAGCACATTGTCCTCATTTTTAGACTGTTAGTGCTTATCCATGGCTTAAGTAAAAACACTTCCTTTTTCTCCAGTTGCGCACAATACAAACAGATTAGTAGCCTTGCACTTCAGAGCTGTCAGAGCTAGAGTGACACAAAGCTATTAACATTTTGCTGTAAGTGGACAGGAGCTTCCTTTGGCTTTTTCATCAAAAGGCCTCTAAAACCCTTAGTCTGCACTACTTTCATGAAGATCATCTGCTCCCTTTTCATTTGTTTGCACTGTGGCACAGAGTGTGCTCAAATTATTAGGGCTTCCTTGCAACTTTCAACTGTCCAACTCTTCAAAAAGCCAGGTTATCTCAGCTAAGCTATATCACAATGTTCCTATGTGGAAGATTTTGAATACAATAATCAAAAGGAACAGATCAGCAATATGCGATGAACAGATAGGAAAGGAGATGACTTCTCCTTATACATCCTTCATGACAGATTTGTCTTTTACTACTGCAAAAGTACAGCAAAAATGTATGTAGAAACGCAGTTCTAGCTAGCAAATGAATTCAGGATACTGAGAGGAAAAGAAGCAAAGAAACATATGCTGAACTTTTATTGTTTATTACTTTTTAGCTCCCCAGCAGCATATGGTCTCATACCTGGGGCTCTGATCCCTCAGAAAATGTAGATGTTTTTCCATTACATATTTTCCTGGGACAGCCTCCAGAAACTCTAATAATTACCTCAGTGCATGTTAAAACTGATAGAATTTGCCCTGCCACAGAATTTACTTATTTCACAGACTTACGTGAGCATAAATGACTATTCATATACTAGAGATCCCAAGAAGTAGAGCAAACATCCCCTGAGATGCCTGCAGTGGAACTATCTAATTCCAAGGTGCGTGGACTCCACTGTGCAAATGAGAGGTGAAACTCCTGCTCAACAGAGAACAGTGAGAACTTGCATACTGCCTTCAAAGAGCACCTGACCCAAAATTCATGCCATTTCATGAGGACATTGCATATAGTTTGCTTTAGGCATACTCAAATGATCTTATCTATATACAAATCATTTTCCACTCTTTTTCTCCCCATCTTTATTTCACTCATTTTTTTCCTTCTTTAACTGTTTTTTTTTTACTTCTTTACATCTGTATTTTTTCCTTTTTTTTTTTCTGTTCAAAAACATTTCAAAGTCACTCAGTATTCTAACAGCTCATATAAAGCTGTTAAAACCATGCTCTTTCTCTGTGATGTTTTCAGTTGAAATGGAGCTAAAGTCTGTTTTTTAAAAGGCTTAAAATGGGAAAGAAATGTTGCTTCATGTATTGGCTTGTAGGTATATTCCTCATGGAAATATCTTCACTAGCAGTGCTTTTCTATAAACTCTCAAGACACATTTATAGAGCACAAATAAGCCCAAAAGCAGAATTTCCTTTCTAAAACCAAGAACTCCTCTCTAAATGCAAAGAACTTGACTGTTATCCTTGAAAATAACATTCGTGATCACTGCCTTTCACGCTTACATGGTACTTTACATTTTCAAAATGCTGCAAAAATCAATTTTAGTGAATTTAATGGGGGTATACAAATCTATTCCATGTAGTTAAATTCATATAAACCTCTATGAAGGTGTTATCACACTTACTTTACAAATGAGGAGAGAGAGAT
This sequence comes from Eudromia elegans, assembly GCA_003342815.1. NCBI lineage: Eukaryota > Metazoa > Chordata > Aves > Tinamiformes > Tinamidae > Eudromia > Eudromia elegans. The sequence continues at coordinate 5,303,802 of PTEX01000008.1, forward strand.
AGAGATGAAAGCTCAGCAGACAACCTCTGATTAAAATTCAGCTATTAACATGAATGGACCACACTGATGAATTGACTTGGATGTTGCAAAGTAATTCCTTTCTATATTCTTAAATTATTTTAGAAAGGTAGCCAAAACCAGACTTACAGATAAAAAAAAAATTATCATATTATTGAGGAATATATAGAATTTGTCATGTTAAATGATGAATAACTTTATTTTTTTTTTTTTATCTCTAGGAATGAATTTTATAAGAGGTTTTTGTCCATTGGGATAAAATTTTAAGATAATTTTAAGTCATTTCAAAGATATATTGGACTTAAAATGCTTTAACATAAAAGAGTTAGAAATCTGGAACTTAAGAAAGAAATACCTCCCACAAACCTCTAGACTAAGTTTAACTAAAGCTGGACACTCGACTACTCACTCACTACAGCTGTGTGATTCACATGACACCTCAAGAGTCAGAATCAGAATAGTCTCTGCTTGTAGATGTGTAAGGAGAAAAAAAAAACAACTCTCCTTAAATTATCATCTCTGATTACCTTAAAAAAAATAAAATTAAGGGAAAAGCATGGAGTGCTTTGCAAAGAACTGAGCACTGTCTGCAAGCTACGCTTCCCCACACACAGGCTCATTCTGTGCATAGTGAAATCAGTGACAAGAGTTCTTCTTGACTTGAGTGGATTCAAGATTGAGCTTATTGGTGCCATGCCCAACAGGCATCATTGAAATCATAAGAGCAAGGCTAGAGACTCCAGTGGGAATCCGTGCATCAACTGAAGCATGTCCTTAAGCGGATATTTAAGTCCCATAAAGTCAACAGATTTAAATACGTACTTTAGGCTGAGGATATGGTTTGTTGAATCTTGGCCTTTCGCAATAAATTGAGATATAGTTTTACTCACTTTATGACTAAGCTGCTGTGATATTAAGAAAAAAAAAGCTAATATTAATTAATGCCAGGGATCATTTTCTTGATGTTTTTACATGAAAATTCCTTCAAGTATCATTAATTAATAAAATGACAATGCTATACGTAGTTCCATTTAACTATGGATTTGTTCTTGTTATTAGAAATACTGCAGTATGAAGTCAATTCAAAATTGCTATCCTTTTTCTCTTTTTTGTTTTTTTTTTAATAGCAAACAAGTTTCACAGACGACTCGAAAACTATAGTTCTAAAGATGCTTGTTCTAGGAGACATGAAGAGGATTCCTGTGGACACTTGCAGAAACCTGCAAAGTTAAGGACTTTGTTTTGCAGAGATTGAAGAAAAGGTTTCTATAAAGGCTAGTGCAACTGTGAAAGAAATTCTGTGAAAGAATTTGAAGAAATAAAACACTTAGCAAATATCCTAAAGCTAACTGGATTTGCTAGGTGACATAGGTACCATGTCGACATTTAACAAATACATTAATATGCATTAGAAAACCATGACTATGATTTTATAACAATTATGAGAATAAGAGGTGGTGAGGAAATCCTTTCAGATGCCTATTTTTGAAGGATTTATATATACCCTTCTACCTACTATTCCTACAAAAAGTTTTTGTGCACTGTATTGAAAAGCTTACAGATACATGTAGCTGTAGATATGTAATGATTTGTATCAGTGTACATATTTATATAATTACTTTAAGTATGCTATATACTATAATGCAGTCCTGTACATTGGTAAAACTGGTTGAATTATTCACTCTTGATATATTAATTGGTAGATTTACCCACTTATTCTGGTCATATCACTTCCAAACTGATCTTAATTTCTATCGATAGCTTTGCTAAATGTCAATACTGAATAAAGAAACTATCTTGCTAAAATATATTTTTAGAATTAAAAAGACATTGAACAGAATCTTGTTATTAAAGGCAACTTGCAGTTAAATAAAAGATTCACTTACGTGACTTTGATGAGGTGTGTAAATAGGGATATAGATAATATGTTGTTCTTATTTTTGAATGGATTTAACAAATACTTTCCAATGTTCCATCTCATTCTTAAAATACAGAGTTTCTTAAGCTACAGATATTATTTCTGATTTTCATCTTTAAAATAACATGCAAATTCATGTTATTTAAATTTCAAGAATATTTCTAGGAAAGAAAGTTAATTGCTGGTATGAAAGTTAAAACATATTTATTTGTCTTTGTTTCAGTGTTTTGTTTCAGTGTTCAGCAAAGCTGCTTATTGTCCCTCAAAAGGGACATAATGACTTGCTTAAAACAGACAATACACTAATCCTTTTTTTTTTCTGCAATATTCTTAAGTAATTTATAAGTGCTTATTTCAAACTGAGGAGTTTGACAGTGCCCCTAGTGAATCTTGATATACATGTCTTACAATTCATACACAAATGATACTACATGAAATATTCATTAGGAATACTCTAAATTATGTACCAAACAACGAGGGTACTGTCGTTGTCACACTTTTCATCTGGTAAATATCCCAGCGGGCTCAATGAATTCACTTATATCTCACAAAGAGTTTCCCAACATGTTTCAATTATTTATCTTATGGCTACAATCCTCCATGTGTGCATGTATGTTTTTGTTTTTCATCTCTTTCTGAAACAAGTTTACATTTTCCATTGGAACAGGTAAAATCTATAAAGAAAGGTATCATTATATTTTGCCTTAATTAAGTTTATTTCATAGCAGTCTCTGTATTTAGACTGCATTGAGCAAATCCGGTCACAGAATAAACAACTTACACTATAAGAGGAAATTGTTAAGTGTTTTTAAAAACTCCATGTACATTTTTCTCATTGAGTTAATCTGATGCCCTTCACCAAGAGAATACAGGAAAAATAAATCCCTGCCATATTTAGAGGCAGCAGGCATTTTATAATGACAAGATGCAACAAGTCTACAACGTGATGAGATGAATGGTGTCATTTGTAACTTCTTAGAAGGCATATAAGGAATACATGGTATTTCCTTGACACATGATGCCAAATGACACTTATCACTTAAAATAAGTAGCTAAAAATCTCAGACATAATAGATCCATTTGGAAAGTGCACAGCACAATGCTAACTTCTTACAAATGTTTAACGTCTTCTGACAGGCCACATTCCATTATTCAATAACATACACCAACATAATCTTGTTTTTATTTTCTTTAAGGAAACATAATCTAATAGAAACTTAAACTTCTCTACCCATCTTTTTGAGTACCTTAAGCTACTCAGACTTGTACTTAAATGACAGGAGTGCTGAGGATCTCCTGTGTTGGAGAGGAGAGGAGCATGGTCACAGCAAGAAGCAGTTCTGCTGAGGTGTGGTTTTCTCAGCCCGCTTGTAGGCAACGTACCGCCAGGCCAGTAGATAGGATGCTACCTTTGAATCTGGCTGGGCTGATGAGTGTGTGAAGAGAGAATGCAGACAATTCAGAAAATACTGTCTGTATTGTCTCCTTTGGTCGCTGTGGTTTACCAAAGGTTTCAGGCCAGCTTAAATGGTCCCCCTCTGCTCTAGCTGTGCACCGCAGCAGGCAGCCCGCTCAGCTGGCTCATAGAATTGCTAGGATGCTGTGCACTAGCTATTCAGAGTTTTAAAAATAACCCTTTTATTTCCAGTGAAGGAGCAGGGCATGTCTAACCAGGATCATCCTCTTGAGCCAAGTCCCAGTACAGTTATCTGGGCACGGCACTGTTGTGAAGAAGCAGAACTGAAGAGCCCGAGGCAGGAAAGCGGGAGGTGGGGATCACTGCTCGCACGGAGACCACATGCAGAGCACACACAGCTACCCGGCTCCTACTCAGAGTCACTGCGTCCGGGTAGGCAGCAGCAACAGAATTCTGAAAGACGACATGTTTCTAGATTTTAATTATCCACCGACAACAGTGATAAATTTTGAGAAATTGGAAGAAGTACATAGCATTGAAATACTGAAGATGAGGAGCATAAACCTTGCCTGTATGATTTATCCTTTCATAATTTCATAAATACAGGAGGATGGAAGTTCTTTGGTATATAAGATCTTCCTCCATGTTGAAAAACGGAATTCTTGAGGTTTTATGAATATCGTTCTTATTTTGCCTATTGTGATTACAGTACATGGAGCACTGAAAGTCATTATTTTACATCATTATTTTATTAAAATTGCACTGAGCAAAACTTTGAACTCATATCAGAAATTGTATGGCTGCATTATGTTATTATTGCTAACTACTGAGATAGTTTTAAAAGCATAAATAGGATGGTGCTGTTTTGGGTCCTGCACAGAGATGTAACAAAAATATTTTCAATATAAAGGTGAAACAAAATACATATGGATTCTAGTGAGCATCATCTTTATTAAAAACAATTAATATACCTGTATAATAGCTAGATTTTTTTGATTTGTAAGTTCTTGAAAAAATGTTTCTTAAAAAACCCACATTTATATAAGACTGTTTTCTTAGTCACTTCTTGTGTACACTAAAAAGGAATACACTAACAGAGCATAAGTTGTAAACCTGTGAGCTTAGGAGTATCTGCCTTTTCTTTTTTTCCCCATGAATTTTAATATTGAATAAAATACCTGCTTAGCAGCAAAAAACACACGCTCCTGACCTTTATCCTGTAGAGGACAAGTAATGCACACTTTGTTTCTAAGACACAGTTAGAACAATAAACTGTTCTAACAACAAGCAGCTCAGCCTAGCAGACTCTCTTTTTCAAATGCTACTTTTACTCTCACTCTTCATCCCCATTAGGAAGATTAGATGCCTCAGGGCGAGAGATATATGAAAGGTTTTGCTTTCTCTTTCACTCTCCCTCTTTATAAAACTAAGTAATTACTCCCTCTCACTGCATCCCAAGCAAAGCACCTTGGCATTGTATGTTTACTAGAAAGGGAGGAGAAAATGCAACAACTATCAATACATGCTATTAAATTTCAAGTGGACTAGAAGGTCCCCTTTTATGTGACACTTTACTGCCTAACAGATGTTATGGCTATTGACCAGTTTGTTTAAGTTTAAGGTAAGGCTATGCTAGAACATGACACTTTTCTTCTTATAAATCTATTTTCTAGAACAATGAAATTTGTAAAAATAAGACACTATGCAGCTGGCATGTTTTTCTCTTCAAATAATGGGAGGAATAAAATCGAGTGTTGTTATTTTTGCAAAGAAACCACTAATTCATGAACATTGTATGGGTTTGTGGCTATGTGCATATAAAATTGTTCATAGGTTCTCTGCCTAGCAGCAGATGACAAGGAATTCAGACCTCTGGAATCTGTACTGGAAACATTCCTGTCACTGGTTTCTTTTGAAACTCGGGGAAAATGGACAGGTTGACATCTAAAGAGCTCACAGCAGCCTTTAGTCAGAAAGGAACCCAAAAAGCCTTCGCTCCGGGGGCCGTGTAGCCCAGGCGGCTCCTCCACGTGCTTTGTCCTGTGGCCCGATGTGAAGCACCACCTCCACTGCCCCATTTCAGCGGCAGCATCAGCTCAGACAGTCTCTGCCTCGGTTTATTTCAGCTCCCATTTTCCCCTCATTTTAATAGGGCAAGTAGCTGAGAAGCTGCACAGCAAATCAGATTGGCAACTTGCTCCAGTTTTTGGCCTTGGTTTCCATCTTGCTGGTGTCTGAGTGTGCTTCACTGAGCACAACACCAAACACAACAGCTAGCTGAACAGGGGCCCTATAGGCACAGGGAGAAAGCAGCTTGAAAAAGATTAAGAATTCCTTCGATTTGAGGATCCCTTGGTAATTGTGGGGGACTTGCTTGGCAAAGATGTATAACATGAAGATGTTTACATTTCACATTTTTTTTGAATATGGCAATTTAGTTTCCTCAAAGGCCAATTTCTACATGAACATATTTGGGGAATTAGCACTCTTTGGGGTTTAATACTTTGTGGAAAACTCATTTTACAATTTTATTTGTGAACAAGGAAGTTTAAAAACTACAAAAATAGCCACAAGCAAAAACCTATGAAAGAAAGGATTTACTTCTTTAACACATACTTGGACCCAGTCTTACCGTTATTACTTGAATGAAATTCCCAGTCACGTAGGATGAAATTCTTTAACATCAACAAAATTAACCCATCCAATATTTTTCAGATGAAATGTCTGGCTTCTTGAAGTCAATGATTTTGTTCTTAAGCAAAACAACTGCTTCCTCCACCTGATTTCAAGAGGAATTTTGCCAGCAAAAAGCCTGCAAAAGTGGCCCCATTGTGTCTACCAGCCCTTGAATGATTGCTTCTTAGTAGTTTCTCTTAAAAAAAACGATGCATAATCAAAGTTAGACAATGGGAAAAACAATGAATATGAATGACTCCGGAATTGCTGTGCTCCTTTGTTATACAGCCACCAACATGCACAGAAAAGAAGCTATATACGGGACCATATGAGGTGATCAAAACATTAACCAGACATTCTAACTGTTTTTCAATATTCTCAGCCGAGAGTGTGTGTTTGAAAGAAATGTGCGGCTTGGAGCCCAGCCATTGTTTTTAGTGTGCGCCGCCTGTATCTTTGCTTACTCATGGTGCTGGTGGTGACAGAAGTGCTGACGCTGGCCCCAGAAGCAGTGCTAGAAATACCTCCCTCTCCCTTCCTTATATTCAAAGCTAATCCAGAGCTCTGCACAAGAAAGATGTGTAATTTTACAGCAGCTTGTCCAGAGGCTCGATGCAAAACGCCTAGCTTTATGGTTGGTTTTCCTGAAAGTACACTCTCAAGGATAATTAAGCCATAAATATTGGAGGACCGGACCGTGGCACAGCCCAGCTGAGTCCTGATGGCCTTTGTGGAGGGTACACAGACCTGGCAGAGACCTGCTAGCGCTGCCCATGGTGTCCCTGCAGTGTCCCCCGTAAAGCGCTGTCGGTCCCCACGGGGAGGAAGCGGGCGGGCTTGCATTACCCATATAACGTGCTATAAAAGTGTTCTCCTGCCTTGTGCTGCCGGCTGCTCACGGGGTGGGCGCTGCTCAAAACTTTTGCGTTTTAAGCAGAATTAAAGCTCAAGTGTCCGGGCCCATCCCAGTGCCACATATTTCGCTGCTTCCATTGAAAGGCTTATCATTATCTAAGCGCCTTAAAGTCTCACTTACTATTAGCCACTTTATTTATAAGGTGATATTTGTTTCCAGCTGTTCCATGAAGTATAATACACTACAAATTACACCCATATTTGTGTATGTAGGTGTGCATGCCTCTGCATACACACAAATCAAAATATCAAACCTGGGTCTGGCAAATATGTGGGATTATTTCAAATCCATTAACCAAAACTGAAGTACGTTTAAAAATAAGTAACATTTTTCTATAAGAAAAATTACTAAGTGGGAAGTTATTGAAGGCGTACTACTGGGCCTACTTTGTGATATCTGAGTTGAGGTTTGTTATTAGGAATGCTATTTGTTAGACAGTCTTTGTAAACACAGTACGCTTTAGCTGCTGACCTGTTAATTAGCAGGTCATGTGTCTAGTTTCTGGTCAGGGCAGTTTCTTTCAGGTGATCTGTATAAAAGAGCCTTTTGCAAGATCGAGCAAGATCAGAACATGCTGAGGAAAGACTTTAAGTCAAAAAAGATATATATTTATATTACTGTGATATATGGCTTTGAGGCTTTTTTTTTTTAATATGGCCAAATAAATCATTGAATGATAATACTATAATACTAGTTTACCGTGCACCTCAGTAAGCATGCACACAGTAGCTTCCACAGTCTCGTCATTTATAGAGATATAACTTGACGTAATTGGGCAAAAATTAGGACATAACTGGATATTTTTTTAATCAAAAATGAAATTACTCCTCACTGCAACTACAGGTTGCCATATAATGATATAAAAAGTACACACTTGGTAAAATCCTTACATTGTTTTTTACCTCAAAAATTTTAATATACCAATACTAAAGTATTATTATATATTAGTTAATATGTTTTTTGGGTAAAGAAGCCTTGGTTACAATATCCATTACATGAAATTGTTTGGCATCATTACTTCAGACACATGGTAGAAATGGACCACAATTCGACCTAAGGATTGATGATTACTCTCAAGGCTTGCTAAAATAGCAAGGTACCAGCAAAAGGAAAAATCCACAGGCGATTTTTCATTAATTTTCCAACTAGCTCAGTATTAAGACTGCAGAAATATATGATTGTGAATGAATCCAGTCATTTCTGTGGCCTTTATTACATAATATCTAAGAATTTCTTGCTGTACTATTATGCCTCAATATACTTTTCTTCATGGCACTCATGGTATTAATTTTTAGAGGGACAACAGAACATAATGAGACTGGGGTAGTGTACACAAATTCGAGCCTTTTCGGTAGCCCTTCAATCACGATGGAGCTCTCTGACCAAGTTATGCACGTAGGTTCTCTACACAATGTGCAGAAATAGTGTGACATCTCAGAACAGTGGCAACCTTCCTTTTCTCACTCTTCTAACTCAAGGCAAGATCCTGGTCCAAGACCACATCTTGGAGTTTGATGAAAAGGCTTTCCTTTTAACATGGTGCATGTGAAACAGAGAGATATTGGAAGACTAAAGATGGAAAAGAAAAGACAGAATAGACAAAATGATTTTTTATTGAAAAAAGTTATAGAAGGATGGAGGGTCACATATATTTTAGTAAAACTACAGAAATTAAAATATTAACTTGATTATATAAAATTTTCCATTTACATTATTCAGATAAGATGACAATTATTTAATATGACAATTTACAGAATTTAGATCATACATGTCTGGTTTGGCTGTATCAGTAAGGCAGGTGTGCATCCAAGCCACGTAGCAACATGTGGGTATCAGAAGGAAAATACCAATTTGTTTTAGATTCTCAAAATACCAAGAGAGAAAATATGGGTGCAAATCCCCATTAAAACAGAAAAGGAGCATTGTTCAGGATTTCCCACTAAGAATCTTGCAGACCATACGTAGTAAAGTTAAGGTACAAAGCTATTTCAGGAGTGACGTACCTATCAAGCCAAGTACAGTTCTAAAAGCTTCCACCTGATCCCTAACACAGCCAGAGATGTTGGCATTTTACAGCAGTTACTACATGGTGTTATTGGCAGCAGTTCTACAAGCAGCACATATTAGTCTAATTACCATTAAACTATATTAGTTTCTGCGGATTTCCTGGCTAAAAGTTCAGAAGATCTTACCTTTTCCTGTATGCTGTTCTTGCCAGGGTTTGCAGAATTCTCAGGACTTCATAAGTAATATAACACCTTGTGCCAAGTCATTTCAATACAGCAATTGTTTTATCACAGAAATGATCCTCGACCTGGCTCTGATCTGAGAAACAGTTGTGAATGCCACTTTGCCCTTGCCCACCTGTTTTATGTTTCTCCTCCTCCCCTTATCTACCTTTTCCACACAACAAGACAATCCAAAGTGTGGGCCATTTAAGTGTCACCAGGTCTGCAAGGCTTGAAAAGCTCTGCCAGTTAACATAAAACAAAATCACTGTCGGGTCCATGGAATCACATTTCTCTGCGGGAAAGAAAGCTGAGAGGAAAGGTAGCTTTAGAATGAGAGTTTGAATGGGGACACTTTGTCTATGAATGGAAACTCTACGTTCTTTGTTATTTTAACAGGCTGTGTCTGTTCTCCTTGAAAGAAATTGTATGAGAGAAGATTGGATTAAGTAGTTTTTATTTTATTTCAATGCACTTGTGCACTTTTACAAAGATCAACTTACTTAGCCATGTAATAAACTCTTGTTTTACAATAATACTAGTGCATATTATACCACTGCAGGTATCTGCAAAGTACGGAATTAGAGTAGGGAAACAAAACATTTGTTTCTTTGGTGAATGAAGCATATATCATTACCTTCATTCACCATGTCAGATATAACTTGAACCTTTGGAAGTCAGTCAAAGCAATACCCAAGCCACCAGGTAATCAGCTTTGAACAGTTTACACCTATTCACATCACTTTCTAACTCTGCAATTTGCCATTTGATAGATTTGTTTTTACTCTTTCTGTTCTGTCATTCCTGAAGTAAATACAAGATAAAAATCCTGCAAATTTCTTAAAGCCAAGAACACTTTAGTCAAATTAATCCATAGCAGAATCTCCCTTTTAACAATCCAGCTTCTCTTCATCACAGGCACTGGTAATTTTGCACAGCTGTAATCTGCAGAAACAAGTACAAATGTCTAAAAAAGGTGATAATCAAACAGCATTGTTACTAAATTATGGAAAATTATGTCCTATTAAAAACTCATTTAAGCTTTCACCCAAATTCTAAGACCTATAATAAGGTTTTTATTTAGGTCTTTTATTTTTTTTCCAGCATACGTCTTGTATTTCTAGCTCCGTCTATTCTGGTTCTAATCAAGGTTATTGCATTAAATAAGTTACAAGTGAGTGTTACTAATATAATGTATAGGCAGATTTTAATGGAAGAAGACAGCTCAGAAACATCATAATCGACTGTTATAAAGAGCTTAGTGAAATAAGGGGCATCTGAAGGAAAGAAAATATTTCTAGGTAGAATGTATTTGATGAGCATGAGAATTGAGTCTGAAGTGAGCCTTATAAATGCTCAGCTGCAAAAAATAAACAAGTTTTTCTGTGCTACATGGACATTTTTTGGCCTTTTCTGTCCTCTATGAAGAAATTTCTTTTCTAAAGAATAAGAAAAATCTACGGAACTTTTTTTAGTCGTCTCTAAATTGTACTTAATATTTTTAATGTTTGGCTTCTACAGCACAGGAAATTTATATCAAATGAAAACCTACAGATCCATTCAAGGGACTCATTAGCCTATAAGAAGTTCCAAAATCAAATAAGACTGTGAGAAATGCATGGAAAAAGGTTAAAAGAATGCTGTTATAAGGATGCTAGTTTTATTGTGGTAAACGAATAGAGCAATAGGAACAACTTGCATGTCAGGAAAGAAAATTAGGTGATATTCACTTGGGCTTCTAGTAGTCTTCTGGAGTCAAAATAAGATGGCAGTACAGACACTGCAGAGAAACAAATTTTTAATCTGAAATCAAAGAAATGAATTTATAGGACTAAGTAAGACAATTCATAACAAAAAGATTACAGAAAAAGAAATTAATATTTTCTGTTAGAATAGTTCTCACTGTTCTCAGTGTGTGTCAGAAAGATGGAGTACTGGATAACCTTATAAATAAATCTAATCCTAAGACTATTCCAACCCAACTTTGAATATTTCGAGATTTTCGTATATTGGGAGAAGCACAGGTATGAGGTTCTCTAGTTTAAGACAGATAAAACAGTGCTAAACAATGTGAAAGAAAAAGAATTTCCTCCTTTGCTTCCAGAATTATGCAGCATAGGAAGAAGCAGCATGGGCTGCCCTACACTTTCCTGGGCATTTGCTCCTGGGCTCAGTCTAGTGGCTGGCAGAATCAGCAAACCTCTATCCAGGGCATCACTGCATACAGGCTCATGACACAAGCACCTCGTGATTTCACAGGACACAAGTTTAGGTGCCAAGGAATCTCAGTGCTAGCGCGCTGGGTTAGGTCTGTGTTTCTTCATATACTGTAGGCGAAATTATGCAATGTTTTCTGATGTATTAAAAAATCATGTATACAGCTTAAAAATTTAAAAATTATTTTGTGTAGTTATGATATATTTTGAAGATAGCACTAGTAGAGAGTCTGTAAAAGCAATTAAGATAGCGATTATTTTTTCTCCATTAGTTGCCACAATTCTTTTTTTTCTATTTGTGATTCCCTCCTTGTATGCACTGACTCTGGGAGCATATATCCATTCCGTTCTGAATGAGACAACTTAGCATTTTTTACACAGAAACTATAGAGACAGTAAATGTTCAGGTATCTTGAAGGAAGGGGTGGAACTGTCTGCAATGATGTAAACAATGAAATCAAGATAGTAAAAGCCATGAAATGCCATTGTCTTGCACCAAGAACTGGAGCGCAGGGTGTTCTGGCAGAGTCTACACTAAACATTGCGACTGAAAACAAAAAGAAGAATGAGAGACAAGCGATGCCTTGTAGTGTAAGGAAGTGTGCAATAGGTGCCTAGTGTGCTGCAGGAACTGCTGACCAACATGCTACTGTTGTTGTAGTCTTGACAAGGTCACAGCGTGCTTGGGTTCTGTGCTCCCCATCAGCTTTAAGTTACATCTCCCATTTAGTGCTTTTAATCATGAAACTTTTTTTTTTCCCCTGTCTGGTTTATGAGTAAGGCTCTTAAATGTGGCAATTTACTTATCACAGCAGCATCAGCGGTTTACAATGAGTCAACCACGCTGTTGCATAAACAGATCGTGATCATACCATTTAAAACATTTTGGTTAGCCTACCAAAAATGAACCAATGTCGAAATCAGTGGGTGAAATTCTAGCTCCGCAGGACAACAGTCCTATTGTTTGCTTTATCCATTTTCTACAGGATGAATCTATTATCTGCACGGTTATTTTACTGCTAGCGTATTATTGTATATGACCAACTTGATACTGCCTCTTAAAACAACTAATACTATCTGGTTTTGAATTAAAAGACAAAGAAACAAATCAGCAAGTTGATCCTCCTTGTTCAGATATTCCTAGGTTCAGCAGTCAGATTAATGGACAGAAAGGAATTTCTTTTCTGGGACTCCTCCTCAACATGAAGCTAGTATGATCTGAAGTTTAGCATGAGATTTATTTCCCTCCTTTCTAGAATTGTGTGGCCCACTTCTAAGATTATCTGCATATTTCTGTTAACAAATTCCTTGCTATAGTAAGAACCCAAGCCTGCACTGGCAATGCACTTTGCCATCCTTCTTGCAACACACCATCATTTGTGTTGCTTTTGATCTTTTTTTTTTTTTTCCTGTGGGTCTTAACTTTTAATTTAGTATGTTGAGAAGGGTTTGCAGGGATGACTTATGGACACTTCTACCTTGAACATTTATTAATCACAAGGCTGCCTGTACTGTGGAGGATTATACTTAATGGCTACCATTGCTCTTTCCACATTTGTGTTTCTAAGTTATCTTAAGAACCATTCTCACATATGTGTACACCAAACGTAAACTTGCATTGTTTCACTACTGAAAGCTAAATCAACAAACTGCTCATGCACAGAATGATTTGAAAGCAGCAGAGTAAAATAATTGTTTTAAAGTAACGATACAGAGGAAAGCTTTTTTGCTATGTATTTAGGCATCCTATGCTTGTATGAAATATTTGCTCAGCTTCCACTTAAAAGCTGCCATTCTGTTGCATTAACTGTCAAAGTGATAATGGTGTTGTGTAATTAGGATTAATAAAATCACAATATGTAATCTTAAAAATTAAAATTTAAAACACTTAAGATATACATATTTTTAAAGCAATATCTAATGACTTTCTACTGTCAGAGAATCACTTGTACAAATTTCTTGTTGCTTTCAGTGAGAAACGTATGTGTATCTAGCCTCTCCTAATTTTATTTAACAGTGCCCTGAAAATTAATTCTAAGTAATGTATTTTTCAAGAAGTTTCATCATGGAAAGCAAACTAACTGCCAATGATCCATCAGTTTATAGACTATTCAGATGGCAATTAAATTTCTGTAAATTCTGGACAGGCACTCTTAAGAACCCAAACTTGCAGCTGAAGGTAAAACGCTTGTTTTCTTTACATTTGCATGTGCTGTTTTTCACAAAAATGAAATGAAACTAGAAATTCTATCAAGTGGCTGATTGCAGAAGTTCGCAGTATTCACAGTTCTACTGATAACCCAAAACCAACTCACACAGACCTTAGAATCTACCAAATTGAATCATTTTTTCACATTTTTTTTTCCAATTTCATACATACAATGTATGTGTTGCCTGAATATGTGATTCAGAATTAACCCTAATATTAAGAATCTGCATAACGAAGTGTCACAAAGAAACGCAGGGTTTGTCAACTTTGCACAGCTGCCCTTATCTTCAGTCAAAAACAAAACAGTCTCTGCTGCCTAGTATTTATGTGCTGAATGAAATATGCCTGCCAGTTATGGTACTTGCAAAATATATATACAAGCGAGTGGTGTGGTTATAAAAGGCTACTACAGAGTCCTGTGAAAGAAAGAAACAAACAAAACAAAACAAAAATCAAACCAAAAAACCCCAAAGCGATCCCAATGTATTGATATCATCTTATCTTTGAACCAAACCAATCTGGGGACACGGAATCTTTTTCTACACGTATCATGTTTTTTAGCATGTTATTTTGTACCCTCGAGTCTCTAGTGTTTTGTGTTTTAAGGAAAATAAAGCTAAAAGGTGGAGAGAATTTCAAAATTGAAGTAGAGATCATGTTATTCTTCATTGTACTTTCTCAGTCAAAGCATCCATTAATTCAGAGGAGATTTCACTAGTCACATTTTTAGAAATATACCCAAATTTTATGGCATGGGAACCTGGGAAGCAAGGACAAGGCTTTCTACCTTTCCTTTATATTTGAGGTCTCGTAGAAGACTTGTGGCACTGACTCTGAAAAAACAGTTGACAGAGAGAAGGGTATACCCTGTAATTCGGTGTTGCATGTAGTGCAATGTGGTTTGCTGAGTGACTTTTACCACTGAATATAAAAATATTTGCCCAACCATCATTACATGGAGTAGGAAAAAAGACTCTTAAGTTCACGTACTGTTTCTTTGTCCTGTTTTATTTCATTAAAGCACAGAGGTAGGCTCCTGTACTCAGCTGGTTCCTGAACAGTCAAGGCAGCCTTGCTTTAGAAAAACGTAAAATGTTTCGCAACTTGACATTAAATGAGAGAAAAAAATAAAAAAAAAACCTCCACTCAGTTATTGCTAGCTTTTTATTATTGCTGGCTTCTCTATTGTACAGGTGCTTCGCTGTGCACAGCTGGTTTACAGGCCCTGCCAAGACTTGTTGCAGAAAATAAAAATATTTGCCAGCTTCCCTTTAACAACAACAACAACAACAACAAAAGCATTTATTTCTTTGTTCTCTATGTACATGGAAAGTAACAGGTCCACACTGCCCACATCACAGGAATCTGGCAAGAGAAAACTGTCGCCGGCCAGCAGCCAAGTGTTTTGTGTAGACTACTACTGGTAGCAGTTTTCATTGGCAGAGGATTTGTGTTCAGCTCAGCCCAAAGCTAGAAACAGACTTCAGTGTTTTTTCAGTGTTTTTCACTCTTTTCCTCATCTGGCATTCCATTATTCCCAAACCAAGACTACCAGCGCTTCTCAACTAAGCTAGTATATCAGCTTAGAAAACTAGCACTTTCCATTTGAAACAGTCAAGCTCAGATTAAAGTTACTTCCTTTTTTCTTTATTACTTAAAGAAAAATAAAAAAAAGTCCGAGTTTGCAAGAGTTTTGAAGTTTTTGTTGTTGATATTTTTCTTTTTTGCCTCTGTTTTTTTTCTGAAAAGAAATCAAGGGTTTTCTGCCCTTGCACATCCTGTCTAGTTCTAATGCAAATATCACTGGTCCAGATTTGCTCAGCTAGTGATCCACAAGGTGTTTAATCCATACAAGAGCAGGTGAGGGAAAATGTGTCTTTTTTTGGGAAAAGAACATCTTCAGACTAGGTTGGTTCATTTTTGAAAAATAAAAGAATTAACACTGTTTTATTATGAGGCTTTCTCCTGCTAGTGTCAAACTTGTACCTTAGGTCCTTGACTTGCAGTAAGCTGTGGATGGCTCTACTCTTTGAAATCCCCAACCCTGTGTAGGTGAGCAGCACAAAGCTTGCAATATGAGGAATACCTTTCTAAAATTACCTCACTCTCTATTCACCAAAATCCATGATACTTACTTTTTTTCATAGTCAAGGTCTTAACACACAACGGGATAAGACAAAGAGATGTTCATGACATCTGTAATTTTTTTTGAATTTTTATTTTGATTTTTTGTGTGTTTTGAATATTTCCTTCTCTGAAACTCTATGGCATTTCAAATTAAATATATCCAAAAATCTTGAGAATAAGAGCTCAGGACCATTATGAGGAAGAGTACTGGAAAATAATTAATGTAAAATTAAATTGTAAATGTAAAATGTAAAATGTAAAAATTAATGGCAAATAGTTCTACTTACTTTAGTGAAGAACAACAAAACTCAGGAACCTGTGTAAGACTGCATGTGTGCTTTTTAGCTCCAGTTACTGAAGTCTGTTGGATTTATATTGCTATCTTATCTGAATCCAGGACTTCATTCCAAATTACTATTTTAATTCCTCACACAGATTTCAAGTTGTGAAACAGAATATTTTGAGATGTGCCACTTTTTTTTTCCCTAAACATATATATATGTACACAAATCACATCCTCACACAGCATAGATGAGATCTTCAACTGAAGCACTTTGGCTTTATATCTCATCTCTCAGCCATTTAAGCTGATAGTTTTATATATATTTCTCAGCAACTTCTTCTGCCCTCTATCCTCTAGCTAAGGAGACACCTCCATGAACTTCCATGAGCAATACCAAAGAAAGAAATCAAGCTGGAGACATAAAAGTTGTATGACAATTCTTTGTGAATAATTTACTTTTTCATCTATGCTCACCTAAGCAGAGCATTTCTAGTTTCTCTCCTATGAAGATTTGCTCCTTCACTGTCTGTGACACCAGGGCGTTTAGGGATATTTTGAAGGACTAGCTCATTTTTATCTCTCCTTCTCTTTTTATCTCTCTCTCCCACCCTTCTCAATTAGCAGGTGCACTATAATTATGTATTGGACATCTTTACATCTGCATTCAGATGTCTCTAACTCTTGCCATCCCTGTATGGCACAGTGATGATTCACAATTACATGTGGAATTTAGTAAGATAACTCAAAATGGCTCATTCTTAGTAGTTTAGAGAGTTTCCAAAACTGAAGCAAGTGTTGTAACAGAGAATTAGTTTGTGCTTCAGAATTACTTTCTGAAGACCCTGCTAGGGTAAATACCTAATTAACTATAAGCATAGAAAAATTAAGCAGCATTAAATAGATATACATATACTATAACCATGGTCTTATGTGATTTTACAACTCATTATTGAATGCACTAATGTGAGAATTTTTACCTCTAAAAACTCTTTATTACTTCCCTGGTAGGGTTAGTTGCCTAGAGCCAGTTGCTATATTGCTAACAAATACAGTAGATATTTGATGTGGTTGCTAGAACTTGGACACTGACTAGAAAGGTCATTATAAAAGTAGCCTTTCTTCTGCATGACTCCTCACCAGCTCAGGGAACCTGACTGCTGGGACACCATGCAAATCTGCACATCAAACAGTGATTAGGGACCTTTACTACCTGCTTCAAAACGATGAAACACAGACCCAAGATTTTGTTACATGGAACTAGCTAATCCAGTTACAAAAATGAACCTTATTTTAAACTGAGTTTACATAGTAATTTATACCTTGAATAACATAATCATTTTACAGCATTTACCCATTTACTGTAATAATGTATTTCTTCCTATTGAAAATACACATATATCTCAAAAACACATATATCTTCATCTAAAAACAATAGAGTTGTCTCAAATTTTAAAGCAATGTTTGGAAAGTAACATAACTGCTTTGTGTCTACAGACTCTAACCAATGCTAAACACAGTCTCTGAATTCACAGACTCTAAACAAATGTCATGAAAGTTTTTCCCTATGGCAGGACATAAATTGCTAAGAAAATAAATTATTTTTATCTTCAAATCAGAAGGGTTATTTAGGAATGAATATTCAAAACAGATCATTTTCAGATCTTAAAAAAACCTTCAAGTGAATAGTGACAGGAATATACAGGAAAAAAAGGACGAAGAAATCTGAAATATCCTTTTCCATTTCAATTTCCTTGTATATGATTGTGTATGAGGTAACAGCTACAGTTGTTTCACATTAAGACACAAAATTTTGACATTTAAGCTTTATATTTTTCACCATAGTTGAATTTTTCCACATCAGGAAAATTTCAGAATGTTACTTGTTAAAGAAATACGTTTTTTTTTTCTGGAGGAAATGTCAGATGTTTCAAAAATTAAAAGATTTCATTAAAATTTCTTGAATTAATCCAAAAGGTTAAATTTGCCTATGACACATTGCCTATGTGGCTTAGCTGTTTGGTTCCAGTCCTCACTGCTAGATCATAACCTCCAGGATAGTTATACCTCCCATAATGTACCACCAGATTATGATACACTTGACATTATAGAATATAAGACTGCGCCATCGTACCATTTTTCTGCCAATATATGGGTAGAGAATAATACTAATTTTTATCACTTATTAGTTAATTGTGTGAATTCTTTGTTTTACAGGAGAATGAGGAACTGCAGAGGATAGGCCACATTACGAAGAATGTCAAAATATTTCACAGTGCATAGGATTGCAATTAAGTTTTTTGGAAATCTGCTTACAAAATTTGACACAATATAATTAATGTAGCTGGATCTTTTCACTTGAGGTTTTATTCAGTAACAACATAGATGACTGTATTTAAAACAGTGTTAATTAGGAACAAACATTTCCTCTATAACCACTATATAAATCTATGATAAAATAAAATTGCGTTTATATATCTGTGACTTCAACATAATCCCGAGGAAGTGGCTCACAGTCAAGTGACATCGTATTCCCTTTTTTTTTACTGCCTCAGAACAAGTACCTTATCCAAATCTAATTTCTTTGGAGTTGTGTTTATATGCAGGAAACGGTTCAGAAAGATGAAATACGGACCTCCATCCTGATTCCTAGCATAAGCGCTTTGGATATGGTAGAATGTCTGATTCATGTTCTACTGATTACTATAATTCAAATGAAACACTGAACAAAACAAAACAAAACAAGACAAAACAAAACAAAACAGACAAACAAAAAATTCTCCAATCTCTCAGCATCCTCCTGTCTCCATTCCACCCAGTAGGTAATCTATCCACTAGAAATGGAAACTTTGTTTCCTATTTCTGATTTAAAGAATCTTGCTTTCTTACTGTGAACAGCAGAGCATTAATATGAAAGGTGGAAAGGGTATTGATCTCATGACTGTTTCTTCTACAGTATCTCATAGGATCACAGGACAATTTAGGTTGGAGTTTGGTTGAAGAGACCTCAGGAAATTTTCCAGACCATTCACATGCAGCTGAGCAATTACAGGCATTTTAGTGAGAATTTTCCATATGAAAAAATCTCAAAACTTTTGAACAATTGGGTTATAATTCATTCAGATTATGCAAGTTGTTATTTTCCAAAAACTCTTAAAATACTCAATAGAACAAACATGCTGTGTTTTTGCTTTGAATCCCAAATACTTTAAAAAATAAGGCATTTGTTTTGTGTTTCTTAAATATAACAACATATGTAAAATATATATTACATAGGACTATGTACGAACTGGAGTTATAAAAGAGGTCATTTGCATGCTAAACCTCACTGATAATTGAAATCAAATTTATTAAAAAATGATGCCTGATATTACTTATATCTCCATTAGGAAGTTGGCTTTAATATAAATATAATAATAATAATAATAATAAGCCACACAATCAACAGTCAATTCTACCATTTTGCAACGGCTCTAAATCACAAATAATATTCAATACATATGAAGTGTTTAGTGCACCAAAAATCAATAGGAGAATTTCCTATGTTCAGGTACCTTCCCTGATCTGTAGACTCGTACTGCTGGAGACGGTAGTCTGTCTTTCCTTCTCTTTTGATTCCAGTTTATTCATGCTCTATTGGATTAAGTAGCATAATTTCAGTTGGTCCTTATGTCAGATGTAGATTAGCAATTTTTGGAGATAATCCTTTAATATTTATTTACAAAATGGTGTAAATAATTTTCACTATTAAAATAAATATTAGAAATTATTTGGTTTGACCATGCACTACTTACATCTACTGTATGTTCTCTACCAGAAGATCCCTATATGACTATGGGCACATGGCATATGTTTTTCAATAAGTTCTGAATAAACTTTGTTCAGCTTTATGACTATAAATACGGTTAGGATGACAACCACTAACTCTTCATGAATATTAAAAGTCTTCACTCAGTTTTTCTGTCCCAATTAATTTTAGAATATTTCTAGATGTTTTTATCAGAAAAGGTCAGAAAACTGAAATTCTTTCACTGATAATTTGGAAATGTCCAAAAGCTGGTTTTTTTCAGACTAATCTATTCTAGAACATTTCCTATTTTTCCATGAAGGAAGCATTTAATTTCTGCAAAGTTTTGATAATTTTCAGTTAAATATTGACTATTTTTTATGCTGTCGGCTTCTAATATGTACTAGCATTTTCTCTTTCTCCTCTCAACAAAATCCCTCTGGTTCCAATATTGAAAATTAAACCACTAAAAATATTTCCTGATGAAGTTGTCAAAATGTGATATTTCTTCCAGTGGGCAGTGGTTGTTTTCCATTTTTTTTTCTTAATTTCTCAGCTTGTGCAAGGAAAACTGGACAGATTTTGTGTAGCATTTCCGTTTATATGGCATTATATGGTCAAATGAGAAAAAATTCTGCCAACATTGCTCTAACTAGGATTATTTGCTGGGGAAAATATTTTCCATACATGCCTGTGATACATGTCTGAAACATTTGGAATTCTGTTTGTGTGAAAACCAATAGAAGAAATCAGCATTCTTGGTTTCTTTAGGTATATCTGCTCTCAGTAGAATAGAATAATTGATAGTTCAGCTTTGTTTAGGGTAATCATTGTGAAACCACAGATTCTGTTATCAATAATTCCGACTATTCCTGAGTATATACAAAGGTGAGACATATCTCAAAATCTAGGAAAATTTTGATTTATTGACAAGTAAAAGCCTAATCTATATTAGTCATAAACAAAGCCTAATTGTGTATTAGCAAAGAGAAGAGCTACTCTGAGAGGTTAAACCAAATGGAAATGGAATTTAATTTGGAGGAAAATAAAGCAAAATTGGGTGTCTTGAAGTTGTAATTTTGTTATTGCAAGAAATTATTGTGAGAAATAATTGTGAGAAAGAATGTACTATTCAGTGACAGTATTTGTTATGAAACAGAGTTTGGAAAAAGATAAGATTAGTTTTTAATAGATCATTTTACATTTCATAGGTTCACAGGACTAGAGATTCTTTGAGTGGTAGATTAAATACATTATAAAGCAAAGGTGGGCACTTATAAACTGATGGGGAAGATACTCTTATAAGTTAGAAATGTTTAGAAACATTGGACAAGGTTATTAAAATTCTTTGGAAAAAAGTTTAAGAGCAGTTAACACAAATTACATTCTGAGATACACAAAATACTTTATTTTGGCAGCTATCTAGTAACACCTGCTGTACTTAGATCTGTAAAACTGTTTCCATTAAAACTCCCTGGTTTCTCATCACTTTTCTAAAAATTTAGCCTTTGGGTTTGAATTTACATCTTTGACCCTTTCTAAAAGCTTTTTTTCCAGCATCAACCATTTCTTGATAGGGACCATCCCTGTTTCTATTTCCTTACATGCCTAGAGCAGGCTAAGACTGGAACAACGATTGGCAGAAAGAATTTTTCTTTCCATAATCCATGGCTTGGGTGAAGATTCTCATACTCCAGATAATAATTAAAATGTTTAAGATACACCCTAAATAACATATACAAACAAGATTACAACAAAATACTGACCATTTTTTTTGTTTACTGAGGATCTTCTCTCCTGCACCATAAATTGCCTTACATTTCTTCGTAAAAACCGCAATATGATAATGAAATTAGAAACATTGTTATAATGCATATGCACTAGGAGGTTAACCAAAGGTCTCGCGGCTAGAAAATTCTGACGTCTCCTACCTTTCAATGATTGTCATTGTTACATTAATTTTTTTACATATACTTAATGTGTACTAGAATTTATATTGAAAGGAAGGTTAACAAGGTGACATCAAAGTCTTCTGGACAGAGAAAAGGAAACAAAGGGTAATAGACAGAAGACATAGAAGAGTCAGAAAGTAAATGCTTTGGGTGTAATTTCTTTGCACAAGGACCCATTAATGCCTGTAGTAAATTCCCAAGGTCAACAACAGGAGAAGTTAGTACAAACAGGTTTAAAAGGGAGGCACGCAAGAGCTTCCAGGGAGAAAACATTGTCATTTTTACTAGGAACAGCACAGAAAGAATCAGAATATTTTCCTCTAGAGAAGCTTTGCTCAGGATGCACTTTCTCTCTAACTCACTACTCTATAAAGGGGTTTCCTTCAACAACATTAAAAACCAATACAAAGCCCATTCCAAATATGGAATACAAAAGATTAATAAATTCCTATAGCATTTTGTATAGAAAAAGGAGCTTTCCTATACAGACATAAAAACAGAACGGTTTTGCATAAAGCCATGTTCCTATTCGCATCACTGTTAAACCGATGGGGACAAATTCTAGCTTTGTCATTTCTCCCATTACTGTGAGATGGAAAGTCTTCATGTGGGTTAAATGACACCAAAAAGCTACTGGTACACAAGGGTAAATGATTTGCATCCCTCTGGAATTTCAGGTTTTACTCAGACTAATATTTATTTAGAGTCTCGTTATTCATTTTCCTTATTATAGTTTTCGGTTAGAACTGAGTTGTAATTGTAATTGGAACAGTGGTTGGACACATGAAGAATACTCCTTGTAAGAGACAGTGTCTTTTCTTCAAATGCTTGCAGTCTACCTGAAGAGGACAGAAAAAGGATGAAAAAACTTTCTCAAAGTTATACAGCAGGTAAGTGGTAAACTAGGAACTTTTTTCTTTTCATTGGAGAAATGAAGATTTTTGTTAAGAATTCTTCAGTTTGGGCCAGGGAATTAACTCTTAGCATGCGCCGCTGCAGAGTCCAGTTTTAGAGAGGTCATCAGTTTAAAGCAGCACAAGCAGCATTGGTCAGAAGTCTGTGCTCGACTAAATCTAAAATATTTCAGGCAAGGAGAAAGAGGTTGGAGGAAAAATTATTTAAAACAGAAAGGACTTAATTATATGCAATGGAGGGGGACAGGAGCCACATTCAAAGCGAGTATATTCTTCCTAGGATGTGTAGGTGTAAATCCCTTGTGTATATTAAAAATGATCACTTACAAAATGATTTTAGATATATTAATGGACTTACTTCCAATCTATTTCTGCTTGTCAGATGTGTCACCTCATATCCTTGGAGTACAAGAATGGCAACACTCTCTATGCTTTTGACAAGTGAACTAAAATGGAAATCAAGGTATTTCTATACAGACTTTTCAAAAGGAATTTACCATTTTAACTGGAACAGAGACACAGGAACTTTCTGATATTCACAAAGATCCCTTCCGAGCAGGAGACTATTAGTAATACCTAGTAGATATGCTAAGTTTATGATAAGGGCAAAAGCAGTAAGTCATGATTTAATAGGTGCTGATTTTCTTCTGGTGATAAGAACTTTATTTGGCCTTCTTCTTTTCTCTTTTCTTTCTTTTTTCTTTCTTTTTTCTTTTTTTTTCTTTTTTTTTTTAATATCCCCAAAGATTATAATGAAATAAGCAAAAATTGTGACACAAGATAAAAAAAAATTCCTTTCATCTCCATTTTGCCCTCTCCTTATTTTCCTGGTTAAAATGCTGTAATTTGCCTTCTTGAAAGCTCACTTTACCACTATTTCAATTTTTTTAATACTAAAAATGAGAGGAAAAGGTGGTAGTAATCTGGAGCTGCATCCAGCACTACAGCATGTGGGGCATTAACTAGTAAAAGGTTTCTTTTTTTTTTTTTTTTTTTTTTAGTTCCTACTCGAAATAGTAATTGAAGCACCCAAGGAATGTGTCTGGCCATCTAGAAAAACTACTCACACAGTGACCATAATTTTCATTTTAGCATCACATTGGGCTACGGTGTTTAAAACGTTTATGCTGCTACTGTATTAAATTAAATGTTTTGGTTATTATTTCACCCGACTGATAATACAATTCTTGCCTTCTAGAGACATGTGCTGACTCTGTATACATATACTTGATGTGAAATATTCTTCTTCCTTTGAAGTAATAACTCTCATGTCCCTAATGTATTTTATCGCAGATTGAACAGTAGAGACTCTTATACTTTGTCATCAGAAGATTTATAATGCGTGAATGAAGTTGTGCATGGAACAGTACTTCAGGATGCATTGAAAATGTGCATGTATCTGTTTTGTATCTGATTTTTGCATCAATATCTCCTTGCATGATATTAATATTAGAGTAATTCTGCCTAATGATAATGATAACACACAAGTTTTATCATTATTCTAGATACTTAAAATGTACATAGTACATAGCCTGTGCCCTAAAAATTAGATTTAAGTAAAATACAAGCACTGCTCATTATTTGTGCAAAGTTATAAAAACTGGGGACATGAAGTTTCGTATATTGTCTCTTTTAGACCATGGCTGGTGACCTAAGTTTACTTGATTAGTACTTAGCATGGGATCATATTCTGTGATAATGTCAATAACTGATCTTTGATCTTTACAGCTATGAAAATTTGCTGGTTCTAAAGAGGGAGAGTAATGTCTGGAGTAAAGAAGAAAACAAAATTCCCTCCTTATAATCTATTTGTACAAAAGGCAAAGTGTTAACCTAAATCATCCCAGCAAGATACAATGCAAGCATTCCTTTTTTTTTAATTTTTGCAACTAATAAACAATAATGCTGAAAAATAGAAGCCTACTTAAAGGACATTTTAGAAAAGATGGGTTTGAGAAAGAATTTTCAAAAGAAAGAGGCAGATGTAAAGGAAATATTTCAGAAATGAGAGCAAAGATGGCCATGTCTGGAATGAAGCCAAGTCTCATTGTGATGCTCTGAATGCTGAGCTGAGAGGACTGCGCTGGCAGCAGAACAGAGCTGGGGCTACCACCAAGGACTCCAAAGATCTTCGAACCATTATAGTCCATGAAACCAAAATCAGAGCAAGTGCATTTAGGTCAAGAATAGAATCCTTGTTTTTGAGAAAAGAATGGCCATAACAGAAATATGGGTATATTTACAAAGTTTCATTTCATGCAAAACCCAGACCACAGCACACAACCATTAACCATCACACTGCCATTGCAAACACTTAAATTAGGCTGACTGACTCCGAGTTAAAAATTCAGCTTAAGATTTCAGATATCTGGAACCTTCCTGAGACATAAAAATGTAATAATTTCTTCACCCAAAATGGTACAAAATAGGAACAAGTGTTTTAAACAGTTAATGACTACAGCGTGCTTTCTAAAACAGACTTTTTTGGTGGCTGAAACAAATTAAATAAATGATTGGCTTTTTTCTCTTGAAACCTGGTCAAGTTGATCTCTGCCTTTGGAATATATCATTAATATAGAGTGTATTCCACAACTTCAGCTGCCAATTTAGCATAATTTAATGAAGCACATCCTGTTAATTCTCATTAAAAAATACAATTTGATCTCATAGCTATTAATTTTCATAGCTGCCCCGGATCTTTATTTTCCTAACTTTTCACATCCAGTCTATTTCATTTGGAAATGAATTTATGGAATAGAAAATAGCCATCTACTGTTCTTTAAAGTACTGCAGTTACAGCAGAGAGAAGAAACAATTTCTGGTGCCTACAGGTGTTTTTATATATATGAGTTCCCTAAATAACGCATGGTCACAAATAATATAGTGTTGTCTTTAACAAGCTAAGCTGAAAGTAAACAAATATAGCAACAATTTTGAAAATAATTTATGTTCAGAAGCAAAGATTTAGTTTCATACCTCCCTTCCTAAAATCATTCAGAGATGGCTCTAAAGACTGATTGGCACCACTCAAGTTTTCATGAGTGTAGGGATCTATTTAAGACTGATGATAACCATAGGTTTTTCCTAATTATCCCTTTATATGACTACCATGTCATAATACCTATGATCATAATACTTATAGTAATACCTATGATCATAAATATCTGTAGACAGCATTAACTTTCTAATGAATGGTTCATACTCAAGATAAATGAGATTAATTTGAACAGCCCAGATACCCTCAGATAAGATTTTCATGCCCTTTCTCACGTGCAGAAACAAGAATCAGAAAATAAGTTTGGACTTTTAGGAAGAGATTATTGCTTAGCTTTTGAGATGTTTTGCCAAACTAGAAAGCTTCAGATCATTTTTCACTGCAATTAATCTTTTTTTTTTTTTAAAAAAAAAAAAAACTTCATCTTGTAACTGTTTTCATTTGGCCATTCTGAAAACATAACAATCTTCTCAGCCGTGGACTTTTGTTTAATTTTTTTTGTTTAATTTAAGTGGGAAATGTGGACTCAAAGCATTCATGTGCAGCCATAATCCCCAAAGAAAGGAACTTGGAATGTCACTAGTTTAAGTTTACTGACTATACATAGCTACATACTGCCTCCAAGCTGCAAAAACTTTTCAACTATGTCTATAGGTGATATACAGGAGAATCAAACAGAATGCAGGACATAAGTGCTCAAAGATCTACTAACATTTTCCCATTTAATTTTTCCCCCTCTTCTCTAAAAGGGTAGAGTGTGGTCTGCAAGTCACTTTTAAAGATAAGTATGTGTGAATCTGACAGTATAATTTTGTCCTTAATAAACAGAATTTATAGCCTAAGCTGTTCCAGCAGCCGTGATAAATGAGATAATTGGACATTATTCCATATTGTAACATAGATGGTCAAAACTATACCGTTTAAGACATTTAAGAGGATCTGTTTGACTTTTTAGAAATACATTTTTCCAATAACGAAATTCAATCAAAGTATATATTTTTCTGTAATGACAAAAGTGTTTTGAGAAATTCATTAATTATCATTCCACATATGCCTTTGTAAGCCAGTTTATACTGACAAAAGTACTGAAATTCAAAGCTTAATCTAACTTGTAATCGTATTGAGAATTCTCATTAAAAACTAACCTTATTCTATGTTTACCAACACTTCTTTGTCATACATATAAAAATCAGTGTTCAATCATTTAATATTCAATATATTGCATATTTATTATTTTGCCAATATGCAGGGAAGAGACATAAATGGAACATAAAATATTAATACAAGCATTTGCAGAAGGCTGTGAATTCTCATGTGTTTTGTAGTGGAATAAAATGCACATTTATAAATAAAAGCACAGAAACCACTGTATTATAAGTCAAGATTAAGAAATACTCCCCTTTTTGCTATACTTCTACTTTGCTGGTATTTTAAAAGCCTGATGATCTAAGAGCACACACATTTACTTATCTTTCAAAGACATAATCACACTGTCATCCATTTCAGTACCACAAAAGATGGATAGCATAACATGTACTTAAAATGGGTTCATTAATTATCAAAAAGATAAGTGTTTCATCAGGTATATACAGCAGATAATATTTATCTTTTCTCATAGAGAAAAAAGATTAAAGTAATTCTTACACACATACTGGAAAAGAAAAAGGCTGTACCACTGAAAGTTTCATAAAGTGACACTAGATAATACACTCTGCCACTAAAGACAACCTTACACAAACATAACCGCAGATGCCTTCCATCACATTCAACTTTGGCAGCTAAATACCAGAATGAAACCATATATTCCAACTTTAACTATTTCATAAACTTCCTTTTGTGACTTAGCACTTCTCAAAAGGTTCTGTTTCTGCTGCAGTATTTGATGACTGCTCGATAGCTATAGGGTAAACAATTTCATCAATTGTATAACACAGTGATTCTTGAAAATGCATACAATGCCTGTGATAATCTCTGAAAGGAAATATCAAGTGTATATAGGTATTAGTTGTGAAACTGCTATCTGATGTGGAGCAATATAACTATATTCTTGCCAGAAGAGAAAATTTGAGGGGAAAAAAAAGTAAAATTGGGGATTATTCTGATTTATATTACCAAGAATGTGATCCAAAACAACATGAACAACAAGAAAACAAAACCAAATGAAACCCCCCAACATTTTAGCAACAACTGATTAAAATGTAATCTCATAAACTAGAGGATTAAAATTACTTTCTTAATTCTCTTTTTCAAAACCAATATTTCATATTAAATATTTCCTCTGCACAGTGTTCACAAAGTTGAGACTTTGAACTGCAATTGCAATGAGAATTGCAAATGAGAAATGCCAGTAAATAAGAGATACTATTCCTCAACTATAATTCCCCAAAGATTATGTGCTATGTTTATCCTTTCACATGTTCTTTCACAGACCACATTACCCTTAATGGAAATAGATTTGGAAGAAACAGCAAGTTGTCCAGACAGAAAAAATGCAATATACTTTATTGCATAGAATTTATACACAAGTGACATGCTGCATTCTGCTGAGAGTTTTTAGTCTTAGTGATAAGAATACAGAATTTACACTTTGTATCTGCCTGTCACAACTCTCTTTTCAATTAGAAGTTTGCAGCAAGGATAGAAACATTCTTAGTGAAAGATCCTAGACAAAAATAAATAAATAAATAAATAAATAAAACCTCTCTCTCTTTCAAAATACAACAACTCTGGAGTGAGGAAGAAAAGCAGTGTGTAGAAATGCCATTGTATTTGGCCTGAAGATTTGGGCTTGATCCAAAATGCACTGAAATCGGCGGAGAGGCTCCGTTTAGCTTTACTAGAAACTGGATCATATTCTCAATTTCAGTCCCTAAATGGGCTTTGTTATAGCACAATATTGCATATGATTTACCTCATACCGTGAAACTAAATTGCTACCTAATTTTCTTTAAGGGGAAAGTGAAAACTAAAAAAAGACATTTGATTTATACATTAGTTACAAATAAATGCCCTTTTTGGATATTTGCTAAGATCTCTTCCAATATATTTGATTTACTACTCTAACAGTTGCAGAAATAGATTTGGTTAAGAAAATGCCTTGAAAAATGGATTTGTAATAAGCATTAATAAAAAGACATGTTTTGTAGTCAGGCGAAGATTTAGTTGTTCGGAGTAATGCATCCTCCTGTACATTTAGCAGGAGTATACTTCAGGAAATTAGAACACAGAAAAATACATCAAATTGTTAGCAAGTTATCTAAGGGCATTTCATTAACTAAGGTGAAAACACAAACCATTAGAATATTAAAAGGAAAGCTATAAAGAAGTTTTACCAATTCTGTATGTTGTCATATTTTAGCAGCATATTTTCTGTAGAATTACAGCTTGCTTTTCATCATCATTATTGATTCATTCAAGTGCCTCATGGACATTGATTAAAAGATTTAGTGAATCTTAATGGTAAAATGCTAGGAAAGGTATTGAAACTAGCACAGGTCAGTGATTTTTAGTGAGCAAACCCCCCTGAAAATGCTGTTCTGACACAGCTTCAGAAGGTTTTAATGACACATAAAATCTTAAGATGCTCTAAACATCTGAAAGAAAGGAAACACAGTTTTGTTCAGGCTTATTTTTTCAAAAGCATTAAAAACTGAGCTTATTTCAAGTTAAAATGAAAAGGCCATTCCCTCTGAACCTTTAAAGAGACATATAATAATAAAAACAGCAGCAATAAAAAAAAAAAACACAGACAAAATGAGCAAGGTTATTTAATTCTAAATGCTGATGTTTTCCCATTAAAGGATTAAGCTATTAAACATAAGAAGAGTTACAAATGAATCGGTGCTTAATTCCTGAGCAACTAAAAGGAATTCTCAGTATTTAACTTGTACTCTGTATACATTCCTTCAACGATGTGACATGCACATAATAAAGAGTTCCAAATGCAAACATCTGATATTGCCTAAGCATTGGTCTCACAAATACCGCTGAATATATAACCAGTTAAGTATATACTGGTCTGAGCATGTCGCAGAAAATATTTTAACTGCTTTTTTTTCCCGATAATTTGTTACTTAATAGTCAATTTATTTTAGGTAGGAATAACTATTTTTATGTTTAGTTACGGTTAGATTCAAATCAGATGTAAAAACAGAAACATGAAGCCTTCAGACTGAAACGTTATTATGTTTAAAATGACACGTCTTTTCTATAGCACATATCCACACATCTATATTCAAATGCTATAACATTTCAATACTGTGAATATTTAATGAATCAGATGGTGTCATTCAGGAAAAAAAAAAAAAAAAAAGCAAGCTATGACATTCTCACACACCGAATGTATCTCTGCATTCCAAACACAGGAAATTCACATAAAAATCCGAACGGGATTCAGCAAGCATATACTACGAAGAACTTAGCTCAGGGACTGCAGAGTGAATGACAGCCTATTTTCCGAACCTAGCTCAAGATTAGAATTGGCACCTACCCTTATGCTAATGAATACCTAATTAGAGACACCTCCTATTCAATAAACCGCTCTCTTATCATCAGTTAGATTACCTGACAAGCCCTTTCACTCCAGTTCTGGCCCACCAAGAATCTTCGTTCTTTTTCTCTTCTTCTTTTCTGTAAGAGGACTGATCCCGCTTAATCCCTGGAATAATGTAGCTTCTCTTGTGGAAGAGCTGGTTTCCCTCGTCCCCTTTTTACATCAAGCTAATGGAGCCAGTAGGTATTCTATTGATCTTTCTCTATGTGGTTTCCTCAAGGATTTGACAGACTTCCTTACAGGTTAAACATCCAGGCTTTCTGAAGTGGCTATAAAGCTTTGTTTTTGATTTCTCAAACTTTTTTTTTCCCTCAAACCCTTGCTCATCCATAATCTTTAAAAGCTCAGTTGATGCCATGCAGAGTACAGGCTTATTTCTTTGCTGAACTAATCTAGACACTGTCTAGTGTTGAGTACAGTTGTCTGATTCAAATCTTCTGTTACAAAGCAGATGACATCTAGCTAGATGTCATGAGAAGAGACTAACAATGACAATTCACTTATCCCTTAGAAAGGATCAATTCTCCCACAATGCCTCTGTCAGAGAACTCTCACTCAGTAAAAGCAATTTTTCTAGCTGTCTGACACTGTAATTGCTCTTAAATTTTCAATGAACGTTTTACAAGAACTCCCCTGAACCATGATGAAAAACTTAACTTTTTCTAAAAATGAGAGGCTGACAGGATGAAAGAGGTCTTTCTCTTTAAAGCTTTGCTTGCCTGAGTAGGAATTCTTTCATATCATCAACAAGCTGTTGAATAGAGGATAGATTACTTTCCATTTATTTCATCAATCAGATTAAAGGCTCTCCTTCACAATGCCCTTTAAACAAGAGCTGTTTATGATGTCCTCCCAGGTTCTACTTTAATGTAGTATTAAATCACCCTGGGCAGAGAGGCAGGCAAAGCATATAAATATGATGAATATCTGACAACATTTAAGCATTGCATACATTCAGGTCATTTCCCTATTTCTTGTCACACTGCAAAAAAATGTGACACTTCCCCCCTCCATCCTCTGAAACAGTTTTTAATGATAATGTGTCACGGTGATTTGCCCATCCTCCAAAAAAAGAAAAAAAAAAAGAAAAAAAGGCAAAAAAAAGCCACAAAACAGTTGATATGAAGAAAACATATATAGATACATAACAGCTATATATCTAAGCTCCTCTTGCAGAAAAACACACATGACACCAACACACAGAACCCAATGTCCACATATTTTTTTAATCAAGATTTAATCTGAATGAGGGATTCACTTCACAGGTGCAGTGCTATTCTATTTTTAGCAAACATCAATATTACACGGGCAAGAAAAAAGCTTCTTCCATTTTGTACACAGTAGAATGGTTTTATTAGTATGAAAAATATGCACAGGCTGCAGCTGATTGTTCAGGAAAAATCAATAGGACTTTTGGTGTTATTATTGACTACTACATTAAAGGCACTGTTCCTTATTATCTGGGTAATTCCCCAATATCAATATTATTAAGTATGCTAAAACATATCATTTCACTTGGTTGACTGTGGAATTATTATATACAATAAGGAATTCTGAAATCTTTACATATGGCACTTATTAATAAAAGAGAGAGACATCCTAAATGATACTTGTTCAGGCGGGAAAAGTGGAACTTTTATACAATCAATAGACACATAAGCTGCTATATAAATAGAGCATACAGTTAGAACAGAAATAGCGGGAGTACTATGCCCGAATTTGCATGTTTGTGACAATTCCAAATTGTGTTTTTGGTTTTTTTTGAATGCCACCCCCATAACGATTCAAAAAGCAGTTTTACATGTTATTACTTATATAATATAGAATTATAAAAATGTACATTGTTACACAGTAAATATACATAGTTTTATTTTTAAAATAATGCAGAAATTGCTTATCAGAATTTAAAAGAATGAGTGATTTCTTAAAATTACAAGCATTTCTGCTCTTTTCCTCTCCAAAATATTCCCCTGATAACTTTCCAGTATGAAGAATGAGAATAATTGTTAAAGTAGGTGCTGATGTGGTAAGTGTATGCATTCAAGAACCCCTTCCTATCATGTACTTTGTGTACATTGCAGAATTGGAGGCATTAGTAGGAGATGCCTATGCAAAGCAGAGTTCATGTTTTTCTGGTTAGACATTTTTCTGTACATTTCCTAACACAAAAGAACTGCAATTCTCTTTCTCGGCCATAGGATGCTACAGTCAAAATATGAGTGTATATATGGATTCCTATCTCAAAAATCACACATTTGCGTGATGTTCTCATAAAACATGGTGATATTTTTAACAAAGCTCACCTGTGCTGCTCAGAGATCTCCTTCCACAAACACAAGACTTCTGTGTCTAATAGGCACTGATGCTTCCCTTTCACCTGAGTGTAACAGATATACAAACTCCTTTTAAACCAGTAACCAGTTCCATATTCCTGCATTCTCACATGATTCGGGCCTCCCTGTGACTGCTTTTTATATTAGTATTTTCTCTGTCTCTTTTTACTATAAAAGGATAGGAGCTATAGGTCTGTTGAAGTCGTAATTAAGTCAACAAGAAGCCTGTTAATATAGGTAAGTATTCTTAAATATTTTGAAGAAATCTGTAATTTGGATCCCTGACCCTTTGCAGTTACTTACTTCCATACTGTTAGTGCAAGCATTCCTCTCTGTACACAGAACACAAACTAAACAGGTTTACCTCATTTTTTCAACAAAAAAGCAGATCTCATATATGTTCTGACTTTTTTTTGGAGATTGTTTTACATTCTAAATCCTTCTTAATAGCTTCAACATGCTGATCTCACATTGCAGCAGGATATTCTGAGCATAAAAGATGGGAAAAAAGTTAATTAGAAGTTTTTCATTAGAAAATGAAAAACTGAGATAAATAAACACTATGCATAAAAGTTTGCTAGTTATTAGTTTCCTAGTAAGGAATTGGGAAATTTTCCTGCATCTCTACAAGTTTCATTTGATGAAAAGAACACTTTCTTCTGTTGATCAAGGTTTTCTAAAGAACCTGTTAGAAATGCTTGTTCTTTTCAAGAATAGTTGGCTTCTGTAAATAATTATAACACGGTTTACACAGCTACTGGCAAAAATAAAAAATACAAATATTTTATGGTAAACATACTTGCAAAAAGCATACTTTGAGATAAAAATACCTGCACTAATGTATTCATTTGGAGAAAATAAGCAATATGTACAGTCCTTTTAGGTGTTCAGTAGTATTCGCAACATGAACCATCGGAGGGGAAAATTCTGGGCATAAATCACCTTTTTCTGTCCAAAGCCTGTTTTCTTGATGACAAGAAAATAGAAATAATAATTCTGTCCTCACCAGGCAACTTTATAAAGTCTTTTATGCAAAAAGTCCTACAGTACTGCAAATATTTCCACTCTCTCCTTATCTGGAAAAGGCACGTGCATTTATTTTCACTGTGGCTTTGCTGGCTAATAAACCTGCTTCTGCTCTCCTTGGAATCAGTAGGGTGATTGCAACAGGAGTAATGTTCAAGGAAGGGTCTGTGAAGGTGCCTATCTGTAGGAAGACTAATGCTTTCCATTATTTTCAGTGGGAAAAACACAGCCTTCAAGTTTTCAACATGTTCTTCAAGGCACATATTGAACCAGGGCCTGAAAATTATATATTTTATATATAAGACAGACTAAGTAATCTCTCAGTATGAACATGCAAGTAGGAGGAGATGATGACTGTTATTACTGATATTCTTTCAAAATATTTCAGATCCAGACATTTTACAGATAAGAAAATTATGATCAAATGAAACAATTTGTAACTTAGAAAATGTTGTTATGCTGGATTCAGCTTCATTTTCCTTTCAGTAGAAATACTTGCGATGAACTTGAACTATAAAAAAAGTCAATTTAAAAGTGCAGCATAAAATAGCTGCTTGCTCAAAGGGTGTGAACGAGTGACAGGAAGTGTCTGATCAAAATGTTGAAGCTATTTATGCCCCAGTTTCAAGAAGGATGATATCGGTGTGGGGCTTTCCTGTCTCAAAAGTTGAGGTACAAAAGGTAGCACGAAGGATGAAGAGTGGAGATTCTTTATGGGCATTTAAGCTATGTGGAAATGGTATACTATTAATCCAAGTAAGATTTCCTTAAACTGGAGGAACACGGGAAGCATCTGACCCTTCATGCCTTTGAATTCCAAACTACTGCAGATTCCCTCATCATCTGAGCTTTATAACTGTATTATTAACTCTATGCTAAGACAGAAACATTCCTCAGGCTTATCTCGTGGAGAAGAAAAACTATATCAAGCAACTATGATACTTCAGTTGTTAAAATACAGGGCTATATTTCTACTAGAGCTAATTGATTTCACATCTGGCATACTTGATGAATCTTGACAGTGTTTTTATCTACACTTTAATACTATGGTATACACAGAAAGAAAAATATTTCTTTTAGATCACCTACTAAATCCATCAAAATAGAATGGAAATGTTGTTATTTAAGCTATTGGAGATATGTATATTAGCAAATGCTTGTGTTCAGCGCTTTAGTGATACTAATAGCAAAAGTCTGTCTAGGATGCAGAGGTTAGGGAAAAAGAAGCTGTGGCAACTGAATGTTTCTGAATATCGAAAAAAAGATATTTTAAAATTATATTTATATAATCATTATCAATTTTAAAGAAGAGGAATTGCTTATGTTATATTTTAATTACATTTCAAGTGTTTAATAGTTTCCCCATAAATTCTCCAATGATGTTCTGAGATGCAGAAAAAAACTCCATTCACACAATCTATTTTGCATCTCAATAGTTGAACTCATAAACAAATTTCCTCCACTCTTCCAAACACTGTATTTAATGCTGTTGTCTGAAGATAAAAATATATGTAACCGAGGACATAAAAGATCAGATGAGGAAAAAACACTTAACAGTATCATGAAGTAGAAGGAAACCCAAGCCCAGCATGGCCCGTCTTGACAAAATCCATTTATCCATGCTGCTAGACCTCCTTTGCTCTAGAATCATAGAATTCCAATATATATTTTCAAAATGTTACTTTTGATAATTTATGGTGTATTTTCTCTGCTTTCTATTATTTAATTTTTTTTTCCTGGTATGTCCGATATAATAGTGGACCTCTGGAGAATGATTAAGCTGATTCAGAAATAGGTGCCTAAGACAGGTGGGATGAATCCAATGACTATCAAGGGAACCTGTTGACTGGTTAACACTGGATAGCTTTAGAAAGCTAGCGTTAGGAGATAAGAAATCTATCCGAAGTGTACACAGTAAGTTACATTAAGACATTTCAAATATTATTTTGGTATATTAGGACATGTCACTAGAACTCATGCAAAGCTTGTCTCAAAATAATGTCAAAAAATATAAGAATTGATAGGGATTACACTAAAATCTATAATCAAGTTTCTGACAGAAAGACTTGGAAGTCAAGCTCCTGCACATAAATGCCAAATTCCCCCCTCAAATTGCCCAAGCTTTTGAAAGACTCCATCCTCCAAACTTTCTTTCAGATGAGTTGCCTGTTCTTTGACTGTTTGTCTACAGAATAGACAGGCACCAAATACAGAGCCTGAAGAATGACCATGACAAACTCATTACTCAGAAAGGTGCTTGGGCACTTGGAGCAAGTATGTGTGAATGTTTTAACCAGTTTACAACTGAATACTGGTGCAAGGAGGAAATAAAAGTATTTGCATGCCATGCAATTTTACATTAGGACGTGTTTTCAGTCTGTTGTGGAAATGGAATAAGGAATCAACTGTTAATTCTTGAGGTCTGCCTGTCATCTAGAAAGCTTTAGCGTCTGTGGGATGTGAGACAATTCTCACATTTGAAGTGTTTAGTGCTGGACAAAGATGGAGTTTGAGCTCAGTCCTTTCAGGGTGGATCCATATAAACTTCTCACAGGTTTCCAAGACAAAGTACTGCAGTATTCTAAATAGCAAGTGTCTCAGCAAGACAGAATAAAAATGTGTCTTCCATGACTTTCCAAATACATATACATTCTGATAAAAATGTCATTCTGATAAAAATCTAATATATTGTAAACATCAATTTAAAATAAGTATTCACCCACAAAGACATGAATGAATGCTGATAAAAGACAGGAAAATTGCGAGCATTAGTGAAGAGAATAAACTGGTAGTAAAAATCTGATAGGTACCCATATGTTATGCTTTGGTTATAACTTCAGGACCAAATCAAACTCCCAGATGAAATTCATGAATTAATTTTTACTAATTCACATTCATAGGATGAGATTTTGTTGCTTATTTGGCTGTGGTTTTGTGCTTTGTGACATAGCACATACTACAATATCTAGGATCACATAGGCACTTGGTGTAACTTTCCTACTATTGTACATGAGACATTATCAGTGCCCTTGAGTCTCCTGATCTTTTCCTGTTGTACATTTTGCATGATGGCTTTTAGCTTTTATTATAAGACTTATATTTATTATTGGTTCCAAGGAAGTACTTTGTGATATACGATAATGGCTGGCAGGGACAAATGTGTTTTCTGCAGACTCTGCTGACCAAAGGTATTATCAAAAATTTGCCCACTTTCCAGCAGATTGACAACTTAGTCCTCTGTTCCTGTACCAAATAAAGCCATTCAGTATAAGCCAGATGACCTCATGAAGAGGAAAATGAACCGTCCTAAAGGAAGAAAAAAAATCCAGGATCCAATAGATCATTAATTGATGCATCATTCAGCACCATATAGTATCATTCACTGATGCTTCAATCACCATCACATATCAGGAATGAGGGAAAAAAAAAAAAAAAAGATGTAGGACTACAAAGAAACGTTTAAAAAATAGAAAGATTCTGAAAAAAAGAAAACCTGGAAGAATTTTATGACATGTGATTTGAATAAAACTGGAAACAAAAGTCCCTCAAACCAAAGGAACTAAACTAAGAACAGACTCATATACAAAGAGCTATGAACAACACTCACAGATATTTAAAAAGATTACAAGCTAAAAGCTACACTGAAATACTGTCAAGAGAAAGGACCTTAACTTAGAAGCTAGAAAGTAGGCAATAAGAGAGAGTAGATAATGGCTTGTTTGTTATAAATCTTCATCTGAATGCTTCTATATGTTGAGAGAAATGCCCCAAAAGAATGATCTGAACAAGTGTGAGAACTGTAGCAAAGGGAAGTGTGAGAAGTGGGGTAAAGTGAGCGAGCTAGCATTAGATAATGGGATGAAAAGAGTGTTCACCATAGGCATTCAAATATTGTGTTTCTGATGTCAAAGTTGATAGCTTAGGAAATGCATGCAGAGTTAGTAAAGAAATCTCACTATTCCAGAAAAGTCAAGGATTTATCGCAGTGTCCAGAGTCAGCTCGTGCTATATTTGAAGCATGCACAAATTTGAAGTATAGAGTATATTCTTGTTTTTCTCTGCGAACAATTGTGCTCTGTTTTACAGTCCTCCAAGCTAAATCAGAGACGGTACAGGGAAAAAAAGATTTTTTTCAGAACCACTATTTAGTATACTGTAATGCCAGTTTCTTTTTTTGCATTACCTGACTTTTAAAGCAATCTACTTATTTCAAAGTAGTAAATTCCAGGTACATGTCAATATGTTGAAAAAAAACAGTCCTTCTCTTTTTCAACTATTATAACTTTAGCAATTGTAGTAGTTTGTGGCTAATTGTAAACAAATGTCAGAGATAATTAAATTATAACAACTTTCCAAAGTGACACTTTGAAAAAATGTGATATCCTGAACACTGCTGCAGTGTCTATCCTCAAAAGACAGACAAACTTCTTTGGATGTTCAAGTCTACACAGAGTGCAGAGTGCATACTTTTCCTCAGTTATTTTTTCTGTTTCTTTCAAAAGTCACAGTATGTATTATATACATTTTTGTAGATCTCTTCACTATGAGCCTTAGCACACCTTTACTGTCTCTTTCATGTGTCTTTGTAGGGTGTTATTTCACACTACACTTAACTCAATCTAATAACAAGCTAGTGACAAAGGGTATCGTCTCATTTCGCCTCCCCACCCACAAGTTTTCTTTCCTGTCATGTTGGCCATAGCAGTCATGCAGTTGAGGGACAAACAGGTTTGACGGCTGATCTAATAGAAAACTCTATTCTCCTAAAAGAAAAAAAAAAAAAAGACAAAAAAAAGACAAATAAATAAAAAAAAAAGTTTTGTGCGGGATCAGACAAGTCCTAGACCTGTTATAAGGGACAAGCAGGAGTGTGCAGCCAAGAGCAAGGGGAAATGGGACAACATACAGTGGAAGTTGCTTGCTAGATTAGTTCAGCTACAGTGTGCAACTGTGTCCTGGGAGATAAATGGGTTTAGAAGAAAGTCTGTCCTAGAAAAAAAAGTAGACAAAGTCATTCAAGACAAACTCTATAAGCATTTAAGTCGGTTCCACAAATTAGGCTAGGATAGGAGCAGAGGTAAAACAAACCCAAGACATTTTTTGGCATAACTATAGTAGATTTGCTAATTTGAGCTGTTGAGCTTAGATATTTCTATATAGAAACAGAGCTTTGAGAATGTATGCTACAACAACTTCAGGTAGATTCATATATTTTGGTTTAGTGTAGTTCAATTACCAGTCTCATTTATTACTCACCAAGATGTGAAACCACAAGGTGAGGTTAAAGTATCATCAAGGGTATCTTCATCACTTCAGTATCATTGCCTTAAAAAGCACTGACCAGGAGAAGTAGATGACCTCATTTCAGAATTATTACAGTACAGAGAACTCCGTTTCAACATTATAATTCATTTTCTTATGGAATATTTCAAATTTATGATCAGTTTCCTGACATATAATAGCTAATCGTTAAAGATAGCCACTTTAACATAATATGAATACACATTTCTCCATAGGTAATACAACAGTTCCTGCATTAGCATTATTGACTAAGGTGCATTTAACTTCTTCACTAATACTTAATGGAAGGTTAATGTATAAGTCAGAAGATTAAAAGGCTTTTACTTAAAACAAGTATATTGATTAAAATAACTTAGTGTGGTTTTTAAAGATGATGATATAAAAGTAGTCACACTTTTTAATATTTTATTAAATATTATGAGCAAAATGTGGGCTTTAGCTGATCAAAATTACTGGAAGTTATTGTACTAATTGTACTTTGAGCTAATTATTGCTCACAGTTAGCATGAATATTTTATACTGAAGGGTAACAAATCTTTCCTGCTAAATTCAGCACTCACAGATAGCCCCATTCCATCAGTCTAGAAATTATCCTTCTACTGCGAGTAAAGTCCTTCATATACAACCTTCTATTATCATATATATGGCACTACTGAAGAACAGAGTAACCTTACAGATCATCTATTCAGTGCCAGTGAAATACAGTTCTATTTCCTTTTCATGGACTAATATTGTTATTCTAGTACAAAACTAAAACTTTACGCACACTATCCCAACTTCCTACCCATAACCATGAATCTGTGGTGTTGTATTATGAAAGTTTTTGGTTTAAATTCAATATTCTGCATGCATACAATACATAGGAACTGATCTTATAGTAGTGTGAAATAGGATGCTTGAGGTCATTTCCCCATTCATTCTCTTTAGCTTCAGCGCAGTAAAGAGCTGGTCTCCCTGTAACGCTAAACAAGGCTACACCTGCAGGCTCTTGCTCAATAATGTGCCTGTGCTGGCTGAGTCTTTTACTACTGCAGCATTGCTTTTGTCAAAGGAAAAAGAGTAGTGTGGGATGAAAATACTATAGAAATCCCAAAGAAAACAGGTAGGCAAACTCTTTGGGCAGTATCACAGAGTATCGAGTTCCCTGACATCACTGGTAATTATTGTCTGCTGCTGGAGTATGTATCTTGCACCAAGAAAAGGTGATCCTAGAAGAGAATATTCGATTATGTCCGTTTTGATGAACCAGAACAGCTCTAACCTTAGGTGGAGACTGAGGATGGATGGGACAAGTTCAACAGCTAAAGCGGTTTGCTCTTACTGAGCCTCTGCACCTGCAAGCCATCTCTGTTTACATCCTTCAGAAACACAGTTGTTTTATCTTGTCTTCTGCTTGAACCATAGACTTTTAAACTGACCTAGATAACAGAAAAAAAAGGCCATACAGAAAACAAAAACAAAAACACATTAATCATTACTGGATCCTTCAAACATCCCTTTGCTCCCTGAAAAAAGAATTAACACTGTACTGTTTCACAGTTGTAGTATTGTAATAAAATAACAGTAGATATTTTTATTTCTCTTCCTTTAAAAATTGCATATATATTAATTTAAAAGTAGTACATATTTACAAGAATGTGGAGGAGAAAACAGTTCAGATGAGAACATCTCATGCTAGAAAAGAGATAACTAATGAGAGGTAAGTTATTCTAAAATATTATCAGTGACACTGGGAAGATAATATGAAATAGACAGTTCACTATGTCCCCAGGCAAGAACTAATAGGTATCAAACACAGCTATCACAGCAGGGGTTCAGAGAAAGGAAATGATTCTTCATACAGTATAGTCAAGCTGTAAAACAATTTGCAACAGAAGACTTTGGATGCTATTTTCAACCCCATACATGAGTTGAAAATAATGATGAGATAAATATAGAGAAGCAGAATTTGCTAAGGGCTATTCAATTGAAAACTCTAGTTCTGGATCAGAAAATCCCAAGCTGAAATCTGGAAGACCGTTGTGGAAAAACATGTCTGTTTAGTGAAATATTTTGAGCACTCTGTGACTGGTGAGACTACTAGGAGACAGGAGTAATTAATACAATATCTTTGCATTGCTATAAAATACCTTGGAAAAACCTGGAAAGGATAATCATCTCAAAGAGGCTTGCTGTCCTTATTTCTCTTCCAAATTCAAACACATCTCCTCTCTTTCTGATACATCTCAATTAGGAAAAAGCTTTCATTTCTATTTTGCTTATTCCAAAATTTGTCCATATAACACTTCTTCCACTCTAACATTATTTCTC
Source organism: Eudromia elegans (assembly GCA_003342815.1). Lineage (NCBI taxonomy): Eukaryota > Metazoa > Chordata > Aves > Tinamiformes > Tinamidae > Eudromia > Eudromia elegans. Next base: position 5,344,977 of record PTEX01000008.1, read on the forward strand.
CCTAAACTAGAATCCTTGTCATGCTAGCCATCTCCAGTGCCTCTCTTCAAGTCTCTGTTGGCATCAGCAGGTAACTTACTCATAGCAAGAATTTCCTTAGTTTAATTGTTGTTACATTCTTTATCAATTAATCCCTGAACCGACAATAGGTGATGCTACCTGACACCAAACCAAATCTAAAGAAATATGTCGTAAAGAGGGCTGAAAGTACAAATAATGTTTGATTGAATGATTGCGAACTGATTCCATTTAAATTAAAAGGGGAAAATAATGATAGAAGACTTGTAATGAAAGCTTGGGTTTCCAAAGGGCAAGCTTTAATAAATTGAGGGAACTAATTAGTGAGGTCGTTAGCTGCAGTGAGCTCTGAGATTTGAATGTTAAGAGGGTAAGTATTTTAAAGAAATCTATCAAGTCAATGGTAGTGCCATAAGATTATAGAATAGAAAATGCAAGACTTTGTATAAAGGAGCAGGGTTGGAAGGAAAGGGAGGGCAGTGATTAGTCTAATCTCAATAGTATGCTAGGATTTAGCTTTTAAAGAATAGAATAAAAAGACATTGAGATAAAAAGGTAAAAAATGGCCCTGGTTCGCTAAAGGCAGATCACAATAGACCAATCTGATATGTTCCTTTGATAATATTTTTTTTTCTAGACAAGAGAAATATAAACTAGATTTGCTAAAGTATTTGATATGGTGCCACATAGGAAATTACTACTTCAACTAGAGAATGCAGGGATTAAGGCAAGAATTGTAAGGTGGATAAAGAACTGTAAAGGACAACAAAAGCTTACTAAAAGGAATCATTACTTTCCATAGAGGCTACCTGGGGAGTTCAAGGACAAGTCTTGGGACCAACTTGTTTATGTCCCTTAATGACTTTGTTGCAAAAAAAATGGGAACATTCCAAAAAGACTATGAGTAAAATTTGCTGATGAGCAAAATGAGCTACCAAAGAAAAAGGACCATCGTCCATGAACAACTGGGTAATCCCGAGGGACTGAAGCACTGGAAATGGAAAGACAATGCAAGTTCATTCATTTTGTAATTAATAACGAACTCCTACCAAATGCATAGATGCTATCAGCCAACAAGAAAAGAAAAAGTAAGGAACCTTAAAATTTTGTTCATTAACGGGATGTCTGTGCTATTAAGATGATTGGGGAAAAGTCAGCCTATCTTATCAGGGACTAAAAGGTATTTTCCTTGCTCATTACCACCAAGGAGTAAAAAAGCAAAGCATGCAGGAATTTACTACTCAGATGAACTCATCATTTCTTTTGATCTACTTCGAATGTATCTTCTTTAAACAAGCCAAATGAAAGCTGAAGAAAAATATGTGAACTCTTCAGTGTTAAAAGGATTTTTTTTTAAAAAAAAGAAAACATTTAAGACAGAGCTTAAAACAACTGTGAAAGAACAATGTCTGTTATAAGAGGCAATTAGACTCAATGATCCAGAAAGCTTTTTCTTGTCCTATATTTACAAACTAGAAGCACGGACATAAGAAGTCTGATAGAGTAAAATGTCCATATACACCCAGGTAAAAGCTAAGACAGTTCCTATGATAATGTGCTCTATGCCTGAAGAAATTCATCAGTGCTCTAATCTTTTTTTTTTTTTTTTTGAATCACTACTGACTGAATTCATAATATAAGTGCTATTTTAAAGAAAGATTCCAATGTGCCCTAATACTCCTTCTCATAAAGAGATGAATTCTCTTTGTACCCAAGATTGTTTTAAGACAAAGAGTAAATAATACGAATCAATCAAGTAACAGCTGATTTGAAAAGTCTGTTCTAGCCTCTGGAAATAGGATGAGTTGTTTATGTATAGTACAGGGTGCTTATCACCATGGGGAAGAGGGGGAAAATGATTATCACCATGGAGAAGACAGGGAAAATAAGAAACAAAAAAAAGGGGGAAATGAATTTGTTTTTCCAATGGACATTATTTTTCATCTGATTTAAACATAACTTTTTTTTTAATGCAGCTAAAGAAAATATCACAAGGAAATGGAGAAAGGGTATTTCTTACATTTTGATCAGAAGAAAAACCACACCTAGTTCTGGCCCAGGGCATGTGGCCAGCAAACATTGCAACACAGCTGGACTGCGCACTTCTTGTCCCCATTTGCATGCGAGCAGGCAGCAGGCGGGAGGGTTTGCAAATTACTGGGGCTGACTGCAGTGACAGAGCTGCCCCGGAGTCTCACTGGGACTGCCTGACAATGGCCTGAGCCACTGAACTGCCTTTGACTATAGTTACGGTGGTTATAAACAATAAATGATACTGTTTTCCTAATGACAGCCTAATTAATAGAAATATTTTTAAAATATTGGAGTTCCTTATAATAAAATTTTTTATAAATGATAAACTTTAAAAAGTTGTTGAAATGTTTCATCTATTTAGGGAAGCCTGAAAATATAAAGTCTGTAGATAAGAGCTCTCTGAATCTGAAAAAGATTAATTTATAGAATAACGAGCAAGTTTCCTGAAAAAAAAAAAAAAAAAAAAAAGAGAGAAACTTGAGCAAAATCAGTTTATCTTAAGAAAATCTGCTGTAATATCAAACTGCACAGTTCTCTTATACTCTTCTTTATGTACAGTACAAAAGTTGCCTGGCTTAGATTCATACCTGGATTCACTCTCAAAGATTCTTAGTACAAGTATTAGTACTTAGTACTAGTATTTATATGCAAAGCAGACATTACCTAGTGCTCTGCTGCTCACATGTTTGCCATATAGTTCAAAGGATTAAAAGCAACAATTTTTAGCCAGGGTCTAAGCAGATATCTTGGACAAATCAGTTTACCCAAGATCAACTAAAGGCCCACAGACTGAAAATAAAAAACATACTGTGTCTAGATTTTCAAACCAAACACACTTTATACATACTTTATAAGTTTCCAATTTATAAAATTTCCAATTTTCAATTCATAAAAACATTAAAAAGAGTTTTGAAGACTTTGAGCCACTCAGAATTTCCAAATCTATTTCCAAAACGGATTTGAACAGAAGCTCCTTTTTTTTTTTCTTCTTTTAAAATTGCAATGACTATTAAGATCTTGTAGTTGCTCCAGTGCTGTAATAGTATTATTGGCAACTTCAATACATGCAAATAATGATCCATTTTCCCATAAGAGGCGTATGTCTGATGTCTGTCTTTAGAGGAGCACACATCACACATGTGGAAGGATAACTTCCTACGTCATGAGCCCCTGACAATCTAGTCGTAAGAATTTCCATACTGATAGGGGCGAACTCATTATTTTAAAATTATGTCATTATTTTTTAAATTGAAACCTTTAAAAATAGAGAGTGGACACAAATATTTTTCCCTTTTTTTTTCTGACTCAAAATATGATTTTTTATTTGTAACTATCTGCTGCATTCAGCCCTTGGTCCCAAGACCACTCACAAAAGTTCAGGCTTGTTATGGTAAGTTATGAAAACTGACAAGGAGGTAGAAATGAGAAGTCTTCTTAGATACTGGATGCAAAATTGAGGGTTAACCCTAAACTGAAATGCATGGTCAGACTTTCTGTTAAAATAATAGTTCATTCCATCAATCAATTCTATCAATAATAAATTATTTTACTTATGCTCTCACTGTGCCTAGTAGGTCTGACTAATGAGAGAATATAATGCTTTCCATTCTCTATTTCTGATTAATTTAAATAGGAGGTAAATATACGATGTTTCAGTCTGCTACTGTTCTGTGAATGCTCAAAGCAGATCTGAAATTGTACTAAAAATCATTGAAGAGGATCTTATGTTTATGAAAGAGGTTTTTAATGAGTTTCCAAGTCTGGAAGACAAACTCAGACTTTCTTACTTTTCTTACTTTTCCCTCCCCCCCACCTCCCATCTCCAGACACATAATTACAGCCCACAAAGCCATGGCCTAAATCCACACATGCTTATATAAATTTAATGAATTGTTCAAAAAAAATAATCAATTTCAGAAAAAGTAGGACTAAGTATCAAAGACTTTGGTAAAATAAATAGTAAAGGAGTTTGAACATAAGAAAATGCAATTTAATTAGCTACTTAAAAAAAAAAATCTAGAAACAAAGATTTTTAGATTCTTAGTGGTTGACTGATGTTAAAATCTCCTGCATTGCTAATACAAACACAATTTGCAATGACTGTACTGAGCATTTACTGAAATCTAAAGATCAAGAAAAATTTTAAATTTCACCTTGTCCTCAGGTAAGCCCCTTGGACAAAGATGGAGAATCTTATGTACTTAGTATATAACACAAAAGGAGCCTGATCATGCTTGAATGAGAGTGTTTCATTGACTTGAATAGGGGCAAGATTGCTCCATCAATCTAGATTTTCTTTCTTCTCCCTTTTCTTTTGTTTCAGATTGGGAACTCTGGCTTGAGCTGTCAATCAAAAACCTTGCTAGATGAGATTCAATGCTATGTTCATATTTTGAATGATATTAAAGATTTATGTTATACATATATTTGTGTTTCATTTAGAGTTTAACAGCAATAAGGCTTTAGCAACTGAATGCTGAACAAATCTGATCGCTTCTTATATTAGGAGTTCAGAAATATCTTCCAACTTGGGCTTACAGCTTTTCTGTGAAGATTTGCTTTTTAAACTTACTTGAATTCAGCTTTCTCCTTACTATAATCTGTGAACAATTTATAAAGCTTTTGATTACATACTTAATTCAGGGAAAGATCAATTTTCCTTATCTGTTGTTTTGACTTGATATATTAATTGTTCTTGATTCTGCTAATTAGATGAGATACCTGTTCTTGCAAAGTATACAGCCTTTTAGGTGCTATTCACAATGCTTTCAGACTGCTGGAAATGTAAGACCTCAATTTAGAACAAAGTTCAACTCTGAAGGCTTAAACTGTACAGCCCCTGGGAGACCCCTTTGTCTTGGACGCCATTCAATTCAATCCTGACTTAGAATTTAAAAGTATCTCTATATTACTCATCTCGGGCTGCCTGGAGTTATGTAAAACTCTTCAAGTTAGCTTAGTATCAGTGCATTACTCAAGCTTTACTGTCTTAAGTTTTTCTTTTTTTTCTGAGTAAACAGCTGTCTTTCTAGACTGTGCCTTTGTTTCTAACTTCATTAACCTGAACTATGTTTTCATTTGTTCCAGTCCACATTTTTTCTAGTATATAGGAAACTTCTGGAAACTAAAAGGCATATCTTACCGTATCACGTTCTTCAGAGCAACCAGTCCTCAGTACTTCAGGGCTCTCTCTGGGAGTACTATGTACTTCTGTACTCTTACTTCATTAAACACCTTATTTCTTTTTTGCACGTCCTACTGGAAGTGCTCTTGGTTGTGGTAGTCCAAATAAACAAGAATCCTGACTGCAGCCTGCTCCACCCTTCTGGCAGATCCCCAGCTTCACCTCTCATGCTGTTTTGTAGTCTCCCAGCCAAGGACACTTTCCTTGCAAGTGCTACAGGTGCTACATGTTGAGCTCTCCTGAACTGCAGGTCCAAAGAAGGACCCAAAAAATGATGTGGAGTGGAACAAGATGCTTGAAGGGTGAGACTAAGCTAAACAAAAAGGTTAGGAAGCAAATTGAGAAAAAGGTTAGGAAGCAAATTGAGATCTAAATCCTGAGAAATAATGAACGAAGCAAATTATGTAATACAAATGAGATTGAAGAGATACTGGTAAAATAGAGGGAAAAAAAAGAAGAAAGATTTTTTTGGAACAGATGAAACAGAAGATGTAATGCAAAAGGAAATGGACAGGAAAAAATATCTGTGCCCACTACAGATTGCTCTTTTAGAGCATGAAATCAAGTCAACAGTCTTGAATCTAATCTTTATTCAGCTCCCTGGAAATAGAAATCGGCTTGAGAAAATAATTCCTTAGCCCTAAGCTTGACATTTGCAAAATGGAAATAATAGCTTTTCACCTAACAAATTAAGCCAGGAAAGTTCGTGATGCACTTAAACTGATGACTATTGGAGAAAGTCTGAGTTGGTAAGTCTGTCTTCAAAGCAGGGAATGAATTGTGCACTGGAAAATCATGAGATACCATATAGAACAATGAGAATAAATTAAAATCTTCATTGTTTTCAAAATCAGCCACTGGTATGAGGCAGGGGGAGTACATGTGGAGGGAAAGTATAGTAGTCCATCACTTAAAAACGAATCCTAATGCAGGAGCACAAACCTGGATGAAGGGAAGGCAAGGCAAATTTTATTTTCAGTGGTTAAGAGCATCCTGTTGGCAGATATCTTTTGTACATAAAACATAAGGTATCATTATACAACTATTTTTTTTTTGAGAACTGTTCCTTTTTCTTACGCATAGCTTAATCATTTTCTGAACCTGTTTCTCCCTCTTTCCAACAGCAAAATATCTATTGCAGGTATATAAATTAAATATCTGCCTCTCCATTTCTCTTCAGTTTGTTATATTGCTCTATTCTGCCGTTTTCTTCCAGCCTTCTTCACAGCTATCCTATCTGTTATCTGGACTTGTCATGTCTGTGGTGGCACAGCAAAGTGAAACAGTACACTCCCCAGAACAAAACTTGGCTTTGCCTCTTTCTGTCAGCAACTTGAGCTCCTCTTTCAATCCCTCCATCTTCTTCCCAAAGAGAAAAAAAAAAAAAAATCCTCTTGCTGCTTAACCACAGGCCTCCTAAGTTCATAAATCTGAATGTCACTGGGTCGCTTGGTTCCTTTATTATCTACTTTAATCCCAGTTGATGCTTCTTGACTTGTTGAGACCTGTTAGTGTCAAGGCATTCCACTACATCTCCCTCTGTGAAGTTCCTGAGGAATTCCATGTTTATTCCTTCCTTGCTTCCCTCTTCAGTGAAGGTTATTAAGTTGAAACTCTCAATAATAAACATTTGTGCATTTGTAGTTTTTTGGTTCTTTCAGAGGAAATGGATGCTGCACTCTTGATGATTCTCATCAGTCTTACCGATATACTTAAATATTAATTGGATTATCTTTTCAAATTAAAGACTTGTGTCTGTTGCAAATTGTAACCTGATTATGCAAGAGAAAATTCATGTTATGATAATGTCCTTTTTATCCCACTAGGTGCCTTTCTGCTTTTTCTAGACAATGCTTTTAATTTACACAAAATTTTTCAATCTCTACTCCTGATGTTATACCTGTGTAACACGACTGGAGAATATACAGTATGATATAACCAGCAATGATATTACACTACTGCATGTTGGGGGAGGTTTCATGTTTATGGTTACACTACGATGTTAGTTAATGAAAACAGTTCAGGAAATAAGGGCTCATGCATTTTTATCAGTTTAGCTCGCACAGACTTCACACCAATTAAAACATGCATTTGACGTATTGCAAAGTGATAGTAAATCCAGTTTTTAAACCCAATTCTGAAATCCATGTTATGCATGAGTAATTACTGTTTAACAAAATTATAGGTACTAGGATAAATGGAAACCAATCCTTCATTCTAGCAGCAGCAGAGACCTAACAGATAACACAAAGAGATACCATATGAGAATACATCCACTGAACATCCACTTAATTTGCAAGAGTTCAAAGGACATTCAATCCCAACAGAATGACATCAAAAAGGATTGTAAAAATATCTTGTCAAGCGGCATTGTTGTGCTGTCTAGCTTTTTAATCGTAGCATAATGTTAATGCTATTAGAGTTTCTGTAAAGACACATAGAGGTCAAGGATGCAAGAGGGAAAAAAAGAAAAGGGGAAAAGAAGAAAAGATTATATGTGCTAATTACATTTTCTGGAGCTTAGCATGATTTATGTGTTATGGCCTGATGATATTATTTTAAAACCATTCTTTCAATATTAACTGATTCTAGAGAAGGGTTTGGAGTCTGTTATGGAAGATCAAGGTAAATCTTGGTGTGATTCTTGTATTGGTGAAAGATCACAGTCCACTTCTCAAATGCAGAAAATCTCCCAATTACTATTCATCCAAGTTAATATTTCAATTCTTAGCAATATATGAAAAAAAAAGGAAACTTTGTTTATAGAGATACATATTTACCTATCTTGTTCATCAACATTCATTTTACAGTCATTTAATTCTGCATTCAAAAATTTTTCTCCAGGAAGCACATAATGAATTTAAACTCTTCATCTGACAACCATAGGTTTAAAATTGATTTTCTACTTTTAAGCAAATATCTGTGTCTATATATGGTTTCATTTAGTTTTATGCATATACACTTGACATTTTTTCAGGCAATGGCCCTATTAAAAACTGCTACTTACTGCAAGTACTTTTGTAGCTTTTGTGCTTCCTTTGGAGTAAAGAAATTCTCAGTTAATCTTGGTTATTTTTTTCATTGTTGCTCATATTTGTACAAGCTTCTAATTCATTACAACTTTGCTATTAAATATTGCCTCTGGCCTATAGTTAGCACAGTCTATTTAAATATCAATTGGAGAAAAAGACACCTTCTTTTTGTATTATGTGATCAAAATTTTGAAGCTCTGTAATTTTCTTGCTGCTCATAGAAACAAAGCACCCAGGCTCACAGAGAAAGCTCTTTCTAAAAGCTATAAATATTTGCTGTTTGGAAAACCTCAATGAGGGTTTAGTTATTAAAAACTAAAGGAAGAAAATTACTAATAATGATTGGTTTGAGCTAATGAGGTGTTTTTATGCAAATATATGAACCTTAAATATGACCTGGAAACAAAAGACTGCTTAACAGTTACTATTAAGCTATACATTAGGAGATCAATTAAAGAGAATTTCTTTCTAATGATGAAGCTGTATAAGAGTTGCTATGGAAACCTGGAAAGAGAGACATTCAGAATGCAAAATAGCTAAAGAAACAAAAACCCAATATTTGTAAACAAGCATGTTAGAATGTGTATAATCATCTAGGTGATAAAAGACTGATTCAAGACTTTTCCACCCACTCTTCCACAGTGTGTTTGGAGGAAGGGCATTTTTCCATATAAAGGTGCCGCCAACTCAGTTTGGTTTTGGATGCCATAAGAAAGGCAATGCCAACATAACCCTTATGGCAGTGATAGTTCCTGAAATTACAGTTCTGGATAGAAGGAAAAAAAAGACTTTAAAGGTCTGAAATAATACCTTAAAATAAAGCTGTATTTAAAGCAAAAACAGTTTGAAAATACTTCTTGTCTGAAGACCATTGCATTCATTTTTCAATTTAGGCTTGAGCCTCCATAATTTTAGTCCTATTTTACTGGATGTTTAAAAATGAAAATCTATTTAAGAAACATTTTAAAGTAAAAAATATTTTATATAAATGAATATATTTTTAGAAACATTTTTATTGGTGTATGAATTGTATAAATGTGTATAGATTATATACTGGCATAACTAGCCTTGATTTCATTCACAATCACAGATATGAGACAAAGACACTTTCCTGAGTTAGTGGTTGCAACAGTTTAGTCCAAGCATTAGATTTATGTAGTTTGATAAAGAATTTTCTAATATTTTGTCGAGTGCTTCAATTTTTAGATCCATTGAGATACTGAAAATGGCTGAACAGAAGACCATAAATATCTTTTCACTGTTATACGATTTTTTTTGTTCACTGTACAACTCTCCTGCAATACATGTGCTCTTGAAAGCTTTGAATTATGTGACCTTGACAACATCACTGAAAAAATAATGAATATTCAGATCTGTTTTTACATCATAGAATGGGTATTTTTTATTAATGAGATTAGAGGAGAGGAAATTACTTGATCATCTTTGGAGAAACAAATATGCAATTATCACTTTAAGTAGGAATTTTATTAATTCAAAAATTCAAATTCTGTACACAGACATTTGCATTATCTGTAAAAAAAGTAGTAATTATTTGTAACATTTAAAAATGATGCAATATTTTTTCTTTCCTCCCCCGCCGCATTGGCAAGGCTGGTACCTAGGGAATCCTATTCAGAATTAGGGACTTTCTGCTAACAAGTGATGGATGCAACAGACTCTCCAACATTCCTTTGCTCTCCCATTTGCACATTTCCTGATGTTGTGTTTGGCTTCTTTGCAAATGATAAAACCCCAGGGTGCATACTACATACCATCCATTGTCTCCTTGTGTCAAATAAGTGCATGTTGGAGGTTTTGCACCAGTGTGCTGCACTCCTGTCATCTTCAGGTGACAGACATTCGTGGTAGGGCCACAGCCATGTCTTCCAATCCTCAGAAAGTGCAAGGTGGGCCCATGTCCAGAGGAAATTAGTCCTGCAAACAGGGAGCTGCCAACATCTCCAAGCTTGCAACTCATGTCTGTATGCTATGGCATGGCCTCTTCTCTTGGATATTTGCACCTATATGTCCATGCACCATATGCACCATATTGCACCTATATGTCACCTAACATTTATGGTACAATCAGAGCAGGTGCTTAAAATTACACGCTTATTTCAGTACAATTTTTGAACTTGCTTGTAGGTGTCTAATGGTCTGGAAAACAAATCAACTTATTTTTGATCACCAAAATAATGTAATTTTCAATGCAGAGCATTGGGAGCATTTATAAAAAAGAGGACAACTGATACTGTTAGGCTTATATAAACCAGATCAGCAGCGATCATGGTCATTAAGTCCTGCTTTCTCAGGCAAGTTTGCCCATTCATATACTTAACAAATTTCAGCTCAGCCAATTATAAGCCACATATTCATGTGTATATTTCTACAGAATGCACAGAAAGGAGCACATTTGTCAAAGAATTTGTCCCCTTAAAAATGGAACAAAAAAATGAACTACGCAAGTAACTCCCAGAACAACACAAGAAAACTATCATGAAAGATGAATCAAACAGTTGGTTTGTCAGTACCTCAGAAGCACATGTAAGTATATTTGTCCTTTTTTTCCAGAGGTAAGTGATTTTGAAAGTCCTCTTCACTTGTCCCTATGTCTACCTAATAATGTGTCTACAGCTAGTGATTCTTGCCTTCCTTGAAAGAGTTATATGAGGCTTGGTTAGGCTATTTTTATTTAATGCCTTCTCTACTAAAATCAACTAAAATAATTATTGAGCTTGCAATGCCAGATTACGTCCTCTTTCAAGCATTTACAATTCAAAAATATTCCTTTCATGTGTTTTTAAAAGTATGACTGTGGAGTCAGCCTAGTATATGTGAGGTCTTTCAGAGGAACACACCTCTGAAACGAAGACAGCTGCACTTCAGGGGAAAAACCACAAGAAGAAGAAGAAAAAGAATATTTAGCCGGCTTGAAGCAATCCAGTCATCAAGAAGAAAAGAGTACTGATTCTGAAAGAAAATCTTTCAGGCTTCCACGTGGTGGGAAGGTCATTTTGACTAACTTCAGCAAGATAATCAAGAAATCCAATTAGCTCTACACAGAATTTACAAATCTGTTCTCATCAAAGGAGACATACCTTACAGCACAACCAAATAAAATACTACTAAATTACACCTGTTGAAAAGGAAAACAGTTGTGTGCTGCTAATGAGAACTGACTTAAAAGAATTTAGGGGGAAAGTAACTAAAATGAAAAGAAAATACTGCCAATTGTCAGGTCAAAGCAAAGTCCTAACAATGAAGAGTTTCCTAAATAAAGAAAACCTTATTAGCATTTTATTAAGTGATTTGTGAAACTGTGTTACTGTGTTCCTAAACTCATATATTGTAATTTTTAGATTGCAAAAATCATCTCAACTTGATGTAAATCCACCAGTCTTTCACAATAGGAGCACAGATTCCACTTCTCTCCTTAGAAATCTCTTCAGACAGGAGAAGGTAATAAATTTGTCTTGCAAAGTGACCTAGGGCCAGCTAGCTTCTTGGATCAATAAAAGAATCAAGTTCCAAAGTCAAGGACCTTGAGCAAATACCACCCAGAAATTATTTTATTTTTCAACAGTCTCTGAAATGAATTCATAGTCGTTCTTTTTGGACAAAGCTTAGCTTTCATAAGTTATTTGTATGTACAGTGTTACAAATTTCTATATTAGTGCTTTCAAATTAGTGCAGTCCAATATCCATATCCATGTGTTATATCAGAAGATTGTGGCTGTCTGGACATCATAAGCAGCCATTTTGCTGTTTACACTCTCAAACTTTACTGCAAATCAGTTACATAGCACACATTATCTTCATTTTCTTCAGGGTGAATTTGTTTGTTAATAAAAAAAACCCCATTAATTTCAAGTCTGACCTGCACTTAGATACTTGATCGCAATCTATATGGAGGCCCTAGAATTCAATTTTATCAAACAAAACTTAATCACTTGCCTGCTCAAAAAAAAAAAAAAAAAGAAAGAAAAGAGCATGAGCATGAAATTAATTTCAGAGACAGTACTAACTGTAAAACTGCTTTTTAGGCAATAATTTGCTCTATACTCTGCTGATGTTACTTGATGGCTTACTTTTTAAAATGAGATATTCTCCTTTTCTTTTCTTGCAAGTCATTTGACCATTGCTATATAGAAATAAACATTTCTGCTAATTACTTCACTAGGAAAAAAAATTATAGAGAAAATGAAGATGAATGAGGCACTGTGCTTTGCACAAATCAGACAGACAAGCTGTCAGTGCTGCCTAACCCATCCTTGGAACAATTCTCTCTCCCCAAGGAAGTTGTCAGGAAAATGGAGGCCCTTGTCATTTCTCCGCTTGCAATTTGGGACTTTCCTTTCACACCTAGTTTATTTCCAGAATCTTTTGACACTATTCTTGCAATTAAGTGACAAAATAATTTTTTTTTTCACTCTCTTCTTTATGTTGGCATCTATATCTCTCTCATGCAATACATATGGAATAGAGCATGGGTAATGAGCGTGTTTCTTATTATTTTGTTCAGCAAGTGCATTTGTACCATAGGCTGGCCAAGCAGAATTCTGCATCAGTGACTCAAGTGGACAGGCAAATTATTGGAGCTTGAAGAGCCCTGGGAGACTCATCAGTACTGGAGTGCCTGTAAGAGCCCAGGAGAGCACGATCTCGGGGATCTCAGTGTCTCTCGGGGGCTGCAGGAGGGATCCACTTGTCCAGCGTTCTGAGTGCAGGTAGCTGTGCTGATGGACACCGGAGCTGGAGCAGTTTGAAACTTAGAGATTATTAGAGATTTAAACTTACCAGAATCCTATATTGAATGTTACTTATCCTTTCAGCAGTTTTGGTTAAGGTGTAATGAGATCTCATTAACAAATGTTCACTGGTACTTGTATATGCACCTAGACTATGGGAGACAATATGAAGAGCTGTGCAAATATAATTAGCACCCATAATTTATTTTGCTCATTCTCTTCAGAGACATTTTTTTTCAGATGATCTCAAATTTGTTAAAATGGTAGCCCGTATTTCCTCAACTGCTCTCATTAGATATAATGAAAAAATGGTGGGCATTTTTAAAGAGAGGTCCATACAGAATTACAAGAAAGGGAAGGCTCACACTGAATCTCACAAATGTATGAGCATAGAAAAAAGATCTAACATACAATGAATTATAAATATTATAAAAGGCACAAGTATATGCATACATGTGTGCAAACGTGCAAGAGACCAGTGATGTACAAGTTGGAGGATATACTGATTATGGAAACAAATAACAAAACTCAGCAAGTGTTAGAGAAATCCATTTTAAAATGAGAGATATATTATCCCATATAACTAAATAGAGCAACATATACATTGCAAATTAGATAAAGCTGAGCCTGGCACAGCTTTATCAAGAACATTTACCAGAACATTCCAAAATAACAATGTAACCTTTGTTTTAACCCTAATTCAATACTAGTAGAGACTGTATGCCATGCTTGTTCGAGATAAAAGAGAAATATGGACACCTGGGTAATTTATCTAAGGAGCTGAGTCTTAGAGAGTGACACAGAAATAATCTGCATTGAGGAAGAGGAAATGCAAAGACAAAGCTTAAAATGATACACACAGAAAAATCAGGACTATATATAATGTAAGATTCAGTATGTTGGTTAAGGCTTCTCTGTATGGAGACATTTGGAAAATATTAGCTTGCATTAAGAAAAGGAGTGATTTTAAAATTAATTGGTTGAATTGAAATGATATGTGTGCACACACCTAAGGTGGTAATAATTCAGTTAGGTTATTTCACCTCCAAAGGGAGATAAACTAAATCAAAGTAAAGCCATGAAAGGTTCAGTTACCATATGTCTGAAATCTGTACATATACATGGCAAATACAAGGTCATCCGAGGGCTTAGTTGGGAACCATAGGCTAAGTTAACCACATAAAAAGTTAATGTGCATCATAAGTTATTTGTGGGTCTATGGCATATCATTCTCAATGAAAACGTTCAGGGAGACTTACTGTTTTTTAAATAATCCAGTTGTGACATTTGTGAACTTTTACCATGAAATGATACTAGCCAAACATGAACTGTCTAAATTAATTTCTGAATCAATAAAAAAAAACTGTCACTTGTATATTAGGGGACATGGACCTAATAGATTGCCTACTGAACTTTGATGTTTCAACATTTAACTAAAGCAAAGAAAAAATATCTAATGTCTGATCCTAGCATCGAACATTCATTAGAGTAACAGAAGATAACATCTGGGTAAAACACCTATCTTTTCTCATCGTTTTTACAGGACATCTAATCACTTCTCTGTCACATGATTCAAAGCTCCCGTATGATGAATCAAGAGGGCCTCTTGAATATGCAGTGCCCTAGGCCTTACTGGGTCACAGTAGGCAGCCCGTTTAATCTCTCTGCCCTGAGGAGCAGACTGCTCCTGGAGGAGAGTATGAAGGTTGTTCAGCTGGCCCACCTTACCAGGAAACCAAACCCTAGACTGAAGAGTCACCTTTTGCCTGCTCTTCTGCCTCTGAGTCTCTTCTCCTAAGCGGTGCCAAACTCCTCAGTGGTGCCAAAAGATTCAGCAAGAGTCCATAATTTGTTAACAGGCTTTTACGTGCTTTATGAATACACTTTATGTATATGTTATCAAACACTTCTCAGCATACAAATGCACAACAGATTCTGAAAGGGAAATAATGATTCTGACGATTGGGGAGAGGTGTTTACAGTCTCTTTTATTTGTCAATAGCAACTTCAGAATAAACATATGAACTTCATGTTTTTAAGCGTATCAATACTGAAACAGTTAATACTGATCTGAAAGTTAACCACCAGGCTAGAGGCTGACCTTCAGGAAAGCAGCTCTATAGGTAAGAACCTGGGCATCCTTGTGGACAACAAAAGGACCATTAGACAGCAATGTGCCCTCGTGGTCAAGGAGGCCAATGGTATCCTGAGGTGCATTGAGAAGAACATGGTCAGTAGGTTAAGGGAGGTGATCTTCTCCTTCCACTCAGTCTGAGTGCTGGGCTGCCCAGTACAGAAGGGCCATGGAGCCACTAGAGTCTAGCATAACGCTGCAAATATGATTAGGAGACTGGAACATCTGTCCTATGAGGTAAGGTTGAGACAGCTGGACCTGCTGACGCTAAAGAAGAGAAGGCTGAGAGGGGATCTTATCAATCTGTATAAACATATTAAGAGAAGATGTTGAGAGGAGGGGGCTAGACTCATCAGTGGCAGCCGGCAATAGGACAAGAGGCAATAGCCACAAACTGAACCACAGGATTTTTGCCTGAATTTGAGGAAAGACTTCTTGACTGCAAGAGTGTCAGGAAGAAGAGTGTTGAATGGAACAGGTTGCCCAGAGAGGTTGTAGAGTCTCCTTCTGTGAAGATAATAAAAAAACACAGGATAATAAAAAAAAATCACAGGATTACAGAGTGATTAATTTTGGAAGGGACCTTTGAGGATCATTTAGTCCAAATCTTCACAAGCAGGGTCAGCTAGAGCACAGGAAAAAAAACTATGTTTTTGCATGGCAAAAACCCACCTCGATGCAATCCGGTGCGACCTTAAAATATTCTGTGATTCTGTGACCTTGTCGGAATTGTCACAATAAAAAAATACCCTTTTAATTTTTTTAATGAAAGAGTTCATGTTCCCTCTGAACTACTGAATCTGCAGACTCAGGAAGACAGCACTCCCTTATCTAGCTCAAGTGAGAAAGATTTAATTAGTAACAGTAAGACCTCAAGCCCCTGAAAGCAGAGATTCTTCTATAGCATTCTGCTGTAAGCGGTTGATTCAGCAACCCATATGCTTCTTCAGCTTTTGCCAGCGGCTAACCGTCACCTGGAGCCATTACAGAAATCAGACATCTCAGGGACGTGTCAGCCATGTTTTAGCTCCTCAGCCAAGTTCTTTTTCCATCAGTGATGGGGTGGGGAGTATAGCAAGATTTGTTATTACCCTTCTATGCAATGAGGACTCTTGGGTCACACACACACAAAAAAACTTCACTAACTTTGCATACTAATGTTCAGAGGCTTTAGATCAAAAATAATAAAAATACCACATATCAGAATATTTGTCTTAATTTAAAAGAGCATTCTACATAATCATAATATTTCTTTAAATAACATCTTTGTATTTATGAAAAGACCCAAGCCTTTCTAGTCAGATGCAAATAATCTTTCCTAACCTACTGAATATGTTAACAAAAATAAAAAAAAAAGATTAGATGCACAATTCTAAGTCATGCAAATCAACTATCTAGATACTGAACATTATTAAGTTTGAAGGATGCCATAATGACATTGAAAAGGAAGAAGGGAAGATCATCTAGGGGACAAAAGGATTCAGGTGGTGTGGTTTGTACTCAGAACACTTTTTCAGCATGGCCTTGTAAAAAATATGCCTTGTAGATTATACAGCTCAAAATTTTACATATTATTTTCCATTTCTAGGAATCATTGCTTCACTACTCAAGCAAAATTCCCTCTAGAATCATGAATCAAATCATTGAAATAGGATAGTGGACAGAAATACATGCTAACATTGAAACCAAGGACTCACTTGGAAATATATTAAAAAGTTGATCAGTACCTTTGTACCAAAGTACATGCCCAAAGCAAGGGTTCCACTGCATTAAATGCATACATAACTTTCCTTTCTAGAAATCTTTGTTAAGACCAAATTTCCCGTGGCTGTAGGAGTGGATTTTTGGGTCAGTCTAGAACATTTAATATACATGGTGCTTATAATCATAGATTACCAAGGATATTGATCGGCATTGAAATCTAAACTGTGGTCCTGCCCTGAAATACCGAATCCTCCACAACTGCTGGAGCGGAGAAGGATGGGAAATGGTTGTTGGAAAATTCTCCCCCTCCTCCATGTAAACTTTGTTCTTTCTTCAATGGACATGGCTTTTGAGGTCAGGATTTGAAATTCTGTACTACCATTAATGAGGTGACGTGGTGGATGCTAGGAGAACACATTTCTTTCCTTTTCTAGTTTCGTAGTCCTATCAGGAAAGGCCAAAATCATGTTTCAGTTAATTCAGACTTAACATGTTGTAAACAGGTAAATAATAGCTCTGTGAACAGATTAGAAAATTGGGGCACAGATAAGCACATATGATGTCAATGGCCAAGGTTCAGTCGAATACACTGAACAATATGGTTTCAAGTTCAATATTATGACCTAGATTTTATCAAAAACAAGGGCTTATCTGTAGCCTGAAGCTCGATTGAAGTACTTATTTAGTACACCTTTTGATTAAAGTGGAAAATGACAGAGAAACAGAATTCGTTTCAAGTAACTTGACTGTATATTTGTTTTTACTTAACTCTTGCACTGGAGACTGTTTTATACTCAAAGCTACCCATTCATGCTAAATTCAGTAATAACAATAATATTTTCTTTGCCAATCATTGCATTTTCTTACAAATTTTCTGTGAGAGAGACATGTTTACAGCACCACCTGCAGCATTATAAAGCTAAAAAATTCTTGTCTAAATCAGGAATATATTGTGTCTGCTCAGCCCTTTGTATCTATGCATCTCCTTCACACAAGCAAAGAACTCTAAAGTGTATGGGTAAATTTCAAACACGTTATCAGGGTTTTGACAGTCCTCACATCATCTCATATTTCCAGTTGTGAAAAATATACTGGGCGAGGATATTTTAATATCATATGGCAGATCCCTGCTTGCAGAAGTCAGGATTAGGTTGCATATTACTTTAGCATATTTAAATTCTTTTTAAGAAACTCTTTCTCAGCCCAAAATATATAGATTACTTACACTGCAGACACTAAGGAGAAGCAGAGTTTTCTCTCACAGAAAGGACAATAATGTATGTAAAATGGGATCAGAGTTCCCATTTAATATACTTACTTCTGTAAGTATAAGCTGCAAAGAATAATCTGTGTCAAATATGACATGAAACTTAAATTTGATTTTGATATTAGGGAGGTTTTTGATAAGTCAACATACTGGTTTTAAAAAATACATATGCATATATATGTGTGTATATATATATACTTGAATTGCTAGCATTTATTTTCTACTTTTTTTTAGTATCAGTACAAATGCTTTATAAAATCAGACTGGGCACCCGGAACGGAAATAATAAGTATCATCTGAAGAAAGTGGAATAATTTTCAAAATATCTTAATTTAAATACATCAGATGGAATATTCAGAAAAAAATATACTTTGTCTATGTAATATATAACCAAAGCTAGAATTGTGAGTTATATATAAAATTAAGCAATTCAAGCATTGCATTATGTCATTTTTATATTCAAAAAATTACAGTTTAAATTCTGAAAAATGAGTACACTGCAGACTGTTTGAGTGAGATCAAATTATTGGGAGAAATGTTGGAAAAAAATTACTTTAACCTCTTATAGATAATTCAAGAACTAATAAAAAAATTGCTTGTTCATATATTCATTGCATTTAATTGTCTTGGCTCTATTTTATTATTTATGATTTTTTTTTTAGAAAACTTGCTATTTTGTCAGTCTCTCCTCCAATGGCTCCATATTAAGACAGCTCACTAGGAAGAAAAGTAAAGCACAGGGCTTCTGTGGTCTGAATACAGAGCTTGTTTAAGAAGGTCCCTGCCCTGTCAACAAGCTCCAGCTCAACCCTGAGAAGTTTAGATGAACCTGCAGCAAGTCAGCTGCCACGCAGCAATAGCTTTGGCTAGCTATGAAATATTTAGATGACGCAAAATTTCTAGACTGCCATCTGTTTCCTCATTTATTAACTTGAGGCAAGGCTTGGATGATGACAAAACAAAACAAAAATATAAAAGACTGAAGTACTTTCATATGAGTAAATCAAATGTGCCAGGAATTACTTCCAGGCATTGGAAGTAGATTGATCTACTTGATCTAGAAGTAGTAAAAGTTGACCTGCTAAAATGGTGACCAGTTTGAGATTGTCTATAGCAGTATCGTGATCAATGAGACAAACCCCTGAAGTGACTGTTGTGGGGGTTTCCATCCATGGTGCTGTGCTTTGCATTGCGGAACTATATCCCAGTGGATAAACAGGACTTCCCTTTGATAATGCAAAACCAGAAGCTGAGTTCAGACGTGCACCTAATGGTCTTTAATCCCTGACTGACGTTCAAGTCCATAGTACCAAAACTGAGCAAGCCTGAAGCAATCTGTGAATGTGGAGGGAGCGCAGATGTGACACCCTCCACGTGACCAACTGTGGACCAGCCTCTGTCAGTGACTTTTTGGCCCAAGCACCCTGTCACTCTCCCAGACAGTTCCCACTCACCATTCAAGCATTTGGCCAAGCACCAGTTTGTCAGATCGTTTAAATGTGGAGCCGTTCTGCTTTGGAGAGATCCTAGCGATGCCACTGCCCTGTGCCCAGCATCCTCAGTGACAGAAAAGTCACAGGCATTTGTAAGCTGCTGAAGGAGAACTGGGCTGAGGTTGTTGTCATGGGAAAAGTCCCAGCTAGAGTCAACCTGAAGCAGTTTTTCAAAGAGCTAGTGCTTCTCCATTATACTTCTCCATTATTCTAGTGTTTGGCTTCCTTCACGTGCCCTCTCGAGATTACAGCAGACCCTGAATTCTCAATTTTGCAGAAATGGTCTTGTTACAGGATATTTATAGGATTTTCATTTGTAGGCACTTGTGCTATAGCTGCAGATTTAATTATGCTTATCGATGATGAAAATGACAACTTTATAAGCTGAATATTCAGAAAAAAATATTTTGTTGTCAGCTAACTAACTTCTGACCTCTATATATAGGAACGCAGCAAAACAAAGGCATACAGCACAGTGAGGCATAACACGCATTTCTCAATAACATTCTCACAGGCAAAAACAGAAAAATGCTTACTTTTAAAATAAACTATCTGAAATATTCAACTTCAGAATTCTAACACGTGAAAGACTTCCAAAATAGCATTGTTGAGTGAGGAGAAGCCTGATATTTTGACACAGAAAATGGTAGGGATGGAGGAGAAATAGTTAAGTTAGGTCAGAAGTCAAACATAAATTACGAGAGGGGCCATAAACATGAACCAGATTTCACAAATAGAAAGGGGAAAAGGTTTGAAGAGCCTTTAATGTTAACAATAAAATTTTGAAGTTGATTCTCAGCTTTAGAGGTAACCAATGCAGTTGCCTGAGTAAAGAGTAATATGAGAGTAGCAGAAACAGTAATAAATTAAACAACAGGCAGAATTTTGAACAGATTGCAAGCAGAAGGCTGAAGGAATAAGAATACTACAAAAAGTTCATTATTGTTAGAAAAAGTTGTGATCTGATATGGAACCTTGCCTGAAATCTCTAAACAACTATAAAATTAGAATATAAATAGGATCATTATTATTCATCCCATAGTTACATGGCACACCTGCACCTTTTTCATCACTGAGATTGAGTTATTTTGACAATTATTTTTAACTAAAAGTTCTCACTGCATATTGTCACTGATCAGTCAATGGGAGCAGCCTTATTTTTCATCAATGGAAAGAATAGAAGAAAGAATTTTGGAATCTATGCCAGGAAAGCATGGTGCTTTGTATAAGCACCATGAGAATTTTGTAGCACTGAGAATTTTTAAGCATCATTTATTATATATACATTTGTTATATATACAATTATAAACTATTTTTCTTAATGCTGCAGAGAGAAAGAGTGATTAAAAAGGTGAAAGAAGGTTAAAATCTAGGCCATGTCCATGTTGCTAAAAGAGGATCATCCTACGTCTGTGTATTCAGATGCTGGAGATCCATAATCTTGCACATCTATCTCCATGATTCCTTCATAGTATTTGAAAGTTTTCCTCCAAAGCTGGCATTCCTTCTTGCTGAAATGTAAATGTATTACTCTTTGTGCTATACATTGTGGACATGGCAAAATGATTCCCTTTCTTTTCACAATGGCCTTTGCATACTTGAAGAGTGTTATCACGCTTCCTTTTGGTCTTTCACTCTCTAGATTAAACAACTTCATTTGTACTATTTATTTCAATGTAACTACTAGATAGGGACTCTAATTCCCATGCTTTGAATTAAACTTTGCTGATTTTTGATACAAAGCCTAACTGAGCATGCTGCCGTTAGCAGGAAGGGAAATCAGCTTGGCAAAGCTTGTGATGAGCTAGTTAGTTTGTCTCTTCAGAGTTTGTCAGCTGAATGCTAACAAGGAATGCAATTTTCAATAACAGCTAAACAGTACAGTGCACCTGCAAAAAATGGAGACATAAGAATATAGTAGCAGAGGGCCCGAAGGACCATTCCCAGACTTCCTTGATACGCTAGAAGACAATAAGTTTGGGATGCCATTTTTCAAGGTGTGAGCTCTGCCAGCCCTGCGCTTCCCTGGAAGAGGAAAGCGAAGAGTTTGTGGCTTTGCCGACACTCAGCTTCTTCACAGAGAGCTGTTCCTAAAGGTTGCAATATGTTATTTTTCATCACACTGTAAGATGCTTCGCTTTTCTCTCTTTACTATCCCTAGTTTTACTTATCTACTCAGACTTGGATCATGTTTTAGCCTGGGAGAGGTGAGATCTGGACATATAACCTGATAACTCAGAAGAGGACATGTACCTTATTTAGTCCCTTATTCCAGTAACTCATTTCCAGTCTCAAAGGCCTGAGGTTTTGAACCATTTGCTCTTGCTTTAGGAGCTCAGAATACCAAAGATTTATGCTCATTCATGATGTGTGCAAGAAAACAGTTCTGTCATTAAAAGTGATCTTTTCTGCCTCAAAACAATTATTTTTATAGCAAGGTCAAGGTTGCCAACTCAAAACAAAACAAAAAAAAACCCCATTGATTTTACCAGAATAACATTAATAATAAAAATGTTAACCTAAACATATAACTGTCCCAGCTGAATTCATTGCAGTGTCGTTCTGAGTGCAATAAAACCTCATGTATTGGAAAGTTTTCACATTTCCTTTGACTGCATAGAAATATGCTGCAAGTGTGAGTGAAAGCATGATTTTAAAAGTTCAGTGTATTTCAGAACATTTGTGACCCTAATTGCAACAGACTTCTTACAATAGGTTTTCCATATTATCTCTGGCATACTGTGAACATTTTTTTCAGACTATGATCCTACATTCTAGTAGAATTGCCTTTCTTAAGCACATCATAGCATTCATTTTGAACAATGAACAGTAGTCCTAAACAATAGCACTCGTGAAATATTGTGTTTGCAAAGACCTTGGGAGCTGCATCTTGGAACATAAACTATAGTATAGCAACATCTCCTGCCAATCCTACATTTATTGTTAGCTGTATAATAATAATCTCTTCTCTACCTTGCATAATACTCACGCAGAACTTAAAACTGCGAGACCCTCCATGCTACAGTTGAAGCTCAGAGTGAATTATACTGGTTGACATGAAAACACCTGAAAAATGAGGTCTATCATTGTAACACTGACACGACGTTGACTGTAGTGGCATTAGCAGCTGTCATTTGATTACAGTATCCCCTGCTTACAACACTGCCATGGTAATTAAAGCACGTCAGAACTACAAAACCAGTATAGTAAAGACACGTTTTACGACAGAAACATTAATAAAATTTTTAAAACATGATATGGTATTAAAAATGGAAAATTTTGTTCCAAGTCATAATGATTTAGTGCTGAATTACAGAAATAGTTAGAATGCCTAAATATGAGGGCAGTTGGTGATATTCTCAAGCACTACAAAAGCACAAAAGTGTTATGACAAATATATTTAAATATCTTTATTGCTGCAAAACCTGGAAAGGCAATTAGCAGTAATAAAATTTGTATTGAATTTGGATAAATTTTAGACAATTAGCCTTCTTCTAAATGCAATTTCTGGCCAAAGAATCCATAGGGACACATGACTTATCCACATTTATTACTCATTAGAGCAGAGTAATTCCTGTCATGGCTGAACATCGGGGGATTTATCATCATAAATTCAGATCAGCTAATGGACTGAGTAGTCCTTTTCTCTCAAGAACAAATCCCTAGGTAAAAGATATGAAATATAAATTGACCACAACAAAAGGACTACTTGGCAATAATATGCCTAGTAGATGTATACAGTTATTATGGACAATGTGTAGATTCATGTATTTTTTGTATATTTCTAACATGAAAATGAAGGAAAAATGGAGTAGATTCTTCTGCTACTTCTGCTACCTAGTTTACATTTCAGATAGCACATATATAAATCAGTGTTCATTCTTTTTTTAGTAAGTTGTCTGCTGCTGTTTCAAGAAAAATATGCCATAAGGACACAGTCTTGTCATACTGTCTCCTCAGCCAAACCTTCCATTCCTCTCTTAAATAAGGAGTTTTCTCTGTCTTTGGTCACCTTACACGTCTTGCTCCTCAGCATATCAAACAGATTTGTTAAAATAGCGTAAGCAAAGAAACAACTAAAATCTTCTCAGGATTTGAGAGAGAACCTTCATCGGACCAAAAGATTCTGTTGTTTGGGGACAACTGGTTGTTTTGACAGCAAAAATTCACATAGAGAATACATGGTTCAATATCGACCGGTATGATCTCATTTACACCCTTGTCATATTGAAGTTGAAGGCAAACCTGGATATTTTCAGGTAATGAAAGAAGGGGTGCATAAATGAGTGGATTAAACATAAATATTTAGTGATTGGACTTTACTTTTCAATTGCTCTCACATTCTTGGGCATTAACAGTAAAACAAAACAAAATAAGATAATACAATACAGACAAAGTTCTCAACAGATAGTCTTGCTATGATGTATCCCCATTCTAATAAATTCATGAATCTAGAATTTCTTTCTCTGTTCTCCAGAACTTCACAAAGCTGTACAGTAGGATTCATAACAAGATTTAAAATGACTTTGAACCATTTCTGTCTTCTGAACTTAACATATTTCTTTTCAGATAGAGAATTGGCAAATTCCATTTAATTTGGAATTGTTTTCATGCATTGCATATCTATTTCTTCTTGTGCAAATATTAATTTTTAAACTAAATAGCTGTCAACCCTCTCTTTTCTGTGTATTTAATGGAAAGAGATACAGCTAAATAACACGATTTTTAAAAAATATTTTCTTAGGAGAGGAATGGACTTTTGAAGCAAACTGCTTGTTCCTGCTTACAGTGCATTGCATTGCCTTATGGGGTGCTTTCAGAGTATGGAAACTGGACCTTTCTGGATTGAAAGCAAAGCAGATTGTGTGCTCTCAAGGACATCAAGATTCTCTAAGCATTAGCATTTGGTCTGTAGGAACAGACTAGAGACAGCCCAAAGCAAATTCCATTGAATACAAACTGTGGCCACCGGTCCTCACTGTCAGCTTTGCTTTTCTCTGTTTGCACCCTTACTGAACTTCTATTTTTAAAATAGAACCTGCACCTTCTTCAGTGCAATACAGTTTTCTGAAATTGCTGGTATATGAAAAGTTTAATATTTCCAGTGAGTTTCACTATCACCTCATACAATTTCCTATTCCTTATTCTCATTTCAATCTTTTATTAATTTTCTTCTAGGACTTGGTTTTATTCTTCCGTTGTTTGCTTATGATTCATTGGCATCTTTTTTTCCCATGTCTGTTTTAACAAATAGGTCAGTCTCACAAGTTAGCAGGCATCTCACCCAAGTCCTCAAGTTTTTTTATGACAATACAACAGATTTCATCTCTATCATGTGGTCTTTCCTGTAGGATAGTCCTGTCCATCCCTGCACTGATGAATCCTGCAAAAATCATGTCAGAAAACATTAGTGCTGAGATTTTTTTTTCCATGGAATCAAAGGAAGTATTTAATAAAGCTGCTATCCAAATGGGTCATTAGGTTATTCATGGAATTACATTTCTCCAAGCTAGTAATTCCCTTTGCAGCATAATCCATTACCACCTCCCACTTAGCTCATTCTTATACACTTTAAAAGTTCTTGTACTAGCCCCACATTATCAAATTCAATTGGTAATTTCCCATGTGGCACCCTATCAAATGCTTTAGTGAAATCTAGACTGACTTCACAGAACACATTTCCTTTGTCAACTGCCATTTAAAACCCAGGATATGAGGGTTAATCTGACATGCACTACTTTTGACAAAGATGCTTTGCATTGCATCACATTTTTCATTTATCTCTCTTCTTACTATCTTGTCCCACCCCTTGCCCCAGCTTTGCACATAATTCAGGTCATAAACATGTTTACTGTTCTCTGCTAAAAAGCATCCTTTTGGAGTTGAGGCACTTATTGAACACTTTCAAATGCTGAATCTGTAGTCTTTCAGGTTTCTAGCACAGAGACTGTCAATATCAAAGGTAAAGCAAAATTGAAAAAGCTTTGAGATGAAACAATTTCTAGGTCCCAAATTTCCTTAATCTTATCTGCCTCTATGCTAAATATTATTACCTTCATTTCTCATACTTATTTAATGTAGGGAATAATCCACACAACCTTTAATTTTAACCATAACCTCATGATTGTCCTTTGGCAGCTCTAGGCACTGTGTCTGAGCTCCTCATCACACTGGAACTTCACTGCCAAAGTAGGCATCTAAATCCAAACTAAGAGCACATGGCTTAGATAATAACCTTAAACTCAAAAACCAGGCATTTGATTAAATTCACAAAATTTTCTAATTATAAAATACTATAGTATGGTCTACTCTCATTCCTTTCATAGCACACAAAATTCCTCTATTTAGCCAACAGTAGGATAAGTACTAGCACACAATATATTTTTGGCTTTTGACACTGACTCTTAGTGTGAATTTGTCTATTTTTTCTATTGCTTTCCCAAACTCAAGTGCTTTGAGGATACCTTTTAAGCACTGAGTGTTAAATAGAGTAAAATGCTATTGATGGGAAGGTTAGGGAAGAATATGTAATTTCAAGAACATAATATTATAATATATAATAATAATATATTACAGCTCGTGTATTTGTAAGAATTAAGAGCAGCTGCTTCAAATCAAGTGCCACTGTGTATAAAACACAGCATATTTGCATAACTAAACAAACCCTACTATTGATAGCATTAGCAATAGCAACAACAGTTATGAATTTATCCTCATAATGCCCTGATTTTGACCACCTTTCAAAGAGCTGGTAAATATATCCATTAAAGGATTTGTGTGCCTAAGCAGATCCTCAGTGAAGCTGTGATCTTTAAATCAAAACTGATGCAGAACTTCTCAGCTACTGCTTAAATTACAGGTTTCTAAATATTTCAGATACCTCCTTGTTTGATTTGTCTATATATCAAAGCAGGGTATCATGCAAAAATTCTTAAGGCAGTGCTGGTGTTTTCTGTTACACCAAGCTGATTAGTCTCTGAAAACTTCATTGGTGCAAATGTACCTTGTTTACAAGAAAATTTGTCTAAGGAAGAGCTACTTGATACATACCAGTGAGGATGTAGATACTGAATGGCTGGCGATAGTTCTAAACTAGAATCAACAGTTAGATAAATCAAAAAGATATCGCATAAGCTTAACCATTTCTGTGGTTAAGCAGAGTGAGGATTCTTAACTTTGCTAGTTTTAATTTAGCTATTTCAGTTTTGTTTTAGAGATCCAAGTTCTTCATCGTACCTAAATCTAGAGTCAAATCCATACAGGTGCCAGGGCCTTTAGCTCTCCCTGATTTCCACACAAGTCCAGCTATCTACAGCCACCAGACTCCCAGGCAAGATATTACTTTGGTTCATTTCTAATGCTAGGACTGGTGGCAAGCCTAAAGGCTGCAATATAGCTTCAGTGATCAGAGTACTTTCAGCCCGTCAATCCTAAGTGTTTCAGTCAAAAATTTGCAAAGGGTCAGAGTGAAGAAAGATTTATTGTATTGTGCACTTTGCTGATTCAGAACAGAGAACAATAGGTGTATGTGACCGACTGAGATCTTAACACAGCTTATTTTTATTAAAGGATAACTGAAGTTTAAAGTGTGAATGGGAGTACTGTTTTGAGTACAGGTTAAGGACAGCTTGATATGTATTAATTAAAAATGAAATCTGGGTTTAAATGGAGAGCAGTTTCATCTGGGGGAGTAAGCTATGAAGAATTCGTTGTTGTGAATTACACCATTCACTTTTCTTTAATGGCCAACATATTCATTCAGCTGTAAAATAAAATAATAGTTTCAGTCTGCTATTGGTTGAAAATAACCATCTGTCACAAAAGGTGTTTTTTCTTTTTAAGGAAGTCCTCTTTAAGTCTGTATATTCTTCTAAATTATTCTCCTAAATCACACATGATTAGATAATGTGTCTTCTGCAAATACAATTTACTTCAGGTAATCCCCATACATTATGTTGAAGGCTAGTTAGTTATGTAATTAATCAGTAGCCAATTAAAATTAACATGGACATCCAAAGATTATATATGATGTTAATGTTTCTGTAAAAAGTTTATCAAGTCAGCAATGTTTAAATAATTCACAAATGACTATTCTGCTATTTCCGTAAAGATAAAACAGCATTGCTTACAATTGGGAAAAATAAGGTAAATAGTGGAAAATTTATAAAGGCTGTGCAATTATAAAGTATTGATGAATTTGAGGGATTTTTTATCTGTGATGTTCAATGCTTCTAGAAAAAAATGAGATTCCACGATAGAGAAATCTGTTTGCCTATATTGGTAGTGAAGACTACTAGCAGTACACACTAGGACTAATTCAAAAGAGGAGATCATATCTACTCATATATCTGAAAAAGAAAATGATTCTTAGAGCGAGGCATATAAAAACAATAAGAATCCAAAAAGTTTTGATTTTTCATATGATGTTTAATTTTTCACTTAGTGGATATAACTCATGAATTTCAGTAGATGTATCTTAAAAGAAAGCCCACATCAAGGTTTATCTTAACATTTAAATGTACACTGATAAATAAAAAAAAATTAAAACCAGGATAAGCTTTTTCTTTTCTTCTTTTCTTTTCTTTTCTTTTCTTTTCTTTTCTTTTCTTTTCTTTTCTTTTCTTTTCTTTTCTTTTCTTTTCTTTTCTTTTCTTTTCTTTTCTTNTTCTTTTCTTTTCTTTTCTTTTCTTTTCTTTTCTTTTCTTTTCTTTTCTTTTCTTTTCTTTTCTTTTCTTTTCTTTTCTTTTCTTTTCTTTTCTTTTTTTTTCAACTTAATGTTGTAGAACAAAAAAAAAAGCAGAATGAAGATTAATCTCCAAATCCCACATGTCTGGGATTTAATCTCCTAAATCCCAGACATCCTGTGTCTTTGTTTGTTTGTTTGTTTGTTTGTTTAGTCCAAAGATTTGGGAGTTAGCATGGATTTCAATTTGGCTTAACTGACTCACTACACTTGCACTCATAACGACGTGCTTGATGATTTGCATTTAAAAGCCATGCAGGCAAAATGTGAATTGCAACTGAGCAGATGATCTATTTCTGAGAACCATAACCTCGTTACTGGCAGGTGAGCTGGTTATGTATCAGTAGAGCCAGACACCCATGGAAGAGCTTCAGTGTTAATGCTTCAAGTTGGAGTAAGGTGCTTGTTTCTTCAGAACATAGTATCTCACAAAGTGTAAATTGATTCAGCTGACAAATAGAACAGTTATATGGTAGGAAAGGTGAGGTCATAGCTGGAGTTGTGTGTCCAGTTTTGGGATCTCTAGTACAAGACATGCATGAATTTACTGGAGTGAGTCCAGAGAAGGGCCTCAAAGATGATTAAGTGACTAGAGCATTTCTCATGCAAGGTGAGGCTGTCCATGCTTGTTTAGCCTGAGGATAGTCTGAGAGATGATCCTGTGGATATCTACAAATACCTGATGAGAGGCAGTAAAGAGGACGAATCCAGACTCGTCTCAGTAATGCCCAGTGACAGGAGGAGAGGAAATAGGTATAAACTGAAAGACATGAAATTCTGCTTGAACATAGGAAAACACTTTACTGTGGTGAGAGTGGTTGAACATTATATAGGTTGTGCAGAGAGCCTGTGGAGTCTCCACCCTTGGAGATATTCCAAACCTGACTAGACATGTTGCTGGTCAGTCTACTCTAGTCGACGCTTTGTGAATCACAGTTTGGACCAGTCTTGAGAAAAGCTTTTAAATCCCAGTTATTTTGTGATTCTGGAGAGATTTTTTCTCCTGAAACCAACCTGTAATGAAATTCATGCTGATATATGCATACCATGCATCAGCAAAACAGATAAATCTATTCCTAATCGGATTCACACTAGGTCACCATCTAAGCAATTTACTAGAACTGCTATGGCACAGAAAAGATCAATTCTAGATTCAGAATCATTCCTGCCTAATAGAAATTTTACTTCCTCAAATAAAGTAGAAAAAACCCTCTCTGTGCTCCTCAATTATCTCCCTGATACAATGACCAAACACTTAAGTCCTTGTCATTATCTTCCCCTGAGTCTATGACAGGTTAACTTCATCCATACTGTGCTTAGAACGTATACAGGAAGTTTGCTAAGTAAAAATTACTAAAACACTGTAGATGTTAAAGATAATTAAACACTGCAGATGCAAGCAGACATCTACTTGGTGACTTAAAAACAAACAGATAAATACTCCCCAGAAGAACTAAGAGCATCATAGGCAATATGGTCAGTGGATAAGTCTATAACAGCCTTCATAGCCTCCAGAAATCAGATGTCCAAGTAGTACTCTTAGCGATGTTCATTATGTCTATGGGATGTCAGAGTAGCACCAGCCCTTGCCTATTCCATCCATACAGACATTATCCAAGCAAGAAATTCAAGCAAGAAATCATCAAAACAACCATTTCTGTCTACTTCATGGACATCCATTGTTAGAGAACTCATTCAATAACAAATAAGGCCAAAATTAGGTCATCTGAACCTACATGGATCCTAAAATGTTAAGCAAATCTTCAAAAATCAGTGAGAAACCTCTCCAGTCAGACATTAAAACAATATGTATTAACTGACGGAATAACAGTGTTATGATAGTAATTGCCACTTTATTAACGGAGAAAAATAATGACCTTTATGCTTCAACTGTAAGTGTTTAGGTAACACATAAGTGCATCCACATTTGTCACTCTATCACATCCAAGAAGAGCATATATTCATAATTTAGGATAGAGGAAGAATAATTTGAGCAGGATTTCTCTTTTATAAAATTGAAAAGATCACAGGCAAAGTTTTGGGGGGTGGAGGAAGAGGAAAAAGTTTTAACTTTAATTGGAGCCAGGTTACCCATTGCTGTACAGTTTATTGCAATTGTATTTAACCCGGATACCCCTTGTTAAGGTTTACATCTGGTTTCCTAAGGAGGTCTAGGTAAAGGGGAAATGATATCATTAAGCTTAGCATTCTGCATACAGATTTGAATAGTCATTTTAAAAAATTTTTAAGTTCCTACTCAACTAGAAAACGTACCACACTAATAGTTTACCTAATTTTTTATATAATATAATATCAGAAAGGTTTTATACATAGAAAAGCTCATGCTTGCAGAAAAACCAAACATAAATGCATGTACACACACAGATACTCCCGCACTCATTCCAGTCACAGAAAGTACACAGAAATCAACAGTCCTTGTTAGTGTGGTTAGATGGGGCTTTAGAGGTGAATCGCTGTACTCGTCTTGCTCAAACAAGGCATAATCCACCCCTAGCATGTATTCCACAAGCCTCTTCTTCCCTGTAGTTCTGCTGAATTAGCTGCAAAGTGGGTAGACAGGGGGGGTTTCTATTCCAGACTGAGACTGCTTAGTTGGGCTCAATTCCCATTTTGTATACGGCAGCATGGAAGAAATACAAGAATATCATGTTTCCATAACCCAATCTAGCACCTCAAGATGATCCACATTTGTCTTCCACATGATTCTCTGGCTACAGTTTCAGTGCAGCTCCAGCTACAATGTGCTCCCAATTAATCAGTCTTTGAACTCTATTATATAAAACATTTTAAAAATAGAAGGTAGCTGTATGGAGTAGGTATAGCCATTACACTACCATATTTCTGAAGGGGCAGGTTGTGAAAAGGAAAGTAAATGCCAAATCAAGAGAGTGAATGGCCAAAACATGTTCCCAAAATGCATATCCTACAGCAACACTCCATAGCAATATGAATCTGCTGCATTTCAGAGTAATATTTACAGAAGAATAACACCCAGGGTGGTAAATTCTTTATTTATATTCACAAACTGTCTGTCAAAAACAAATTGCCTTTTTTTTTTTCCATGCTGAAGGCATGAACTTCATTTTTCAAGATGCTTTTTCCTATGTCATTGTTTTGAATAAACAAACTTTATTGTGTAGCAGTTAGCTGTGTTAGGAGTTATATGACCTTGCCAAGCAGGGAGTGGAGTGGGAGGACAGGATTTGTCTTGTATAGAATAAACTTTATTTTACTTAATAATATACAATGATGAAGCATAATTAGTCATTTGCCTGTGATGACTCAGGATAATTACTATATTAAACTTTGATAACAGCATTTTTCCCTCCCCCTCTGTCTCATCTCATCTTTCCCTGCACAACCCCCGGGCTTCAGCAGTCTTTACCAGCCTTCTGGTAATATTCTGTTTTGTACAGTGCCAGTAATACTGTCTATCATCTCAGGCCTCTGCTTCCTGGAATCATTAATAATATGCTTTGGAAATTATTTGAGACAGAAAGCACCACAATTGTACTTACTGGTTCAGCCTAGTTCCCTGGAAAAGAGAAAAAAAAAAAAAAAAAGGAAAAAAGAAAAAGAAGAAAAAAGATTTAGTGCATTTTCAAAAGGAGAATTTTCCAGATAGGAGCCCAAATGGATTTTCAACTAGGCTTCTACCTTTTTGAAACCTATGGATGTTGAATAGTCTTTTACTAGTTGCCATGCCAACTGATACCAGAGGAACACTCTGCTGTGTGTTCATCCCCTAGAAAGCTTCACCAGATGTCTTCAACAAATTGCCATGAAAAGACTTGGGTCTGTCAGTCTTGTTAGGAGATAAAAATCAGACTGAAATGTCCCTGCCTCCTCTTCTGATAAAACTAGCCCATAAAATATGTAGACCTGCATTGCTCTCACAGTAAACCAGTAAAATCTCTCGCCCCCCACCCTAACTCCCCCTCACTTCCTGTAGCAGGATTTTTTAAATATTTATGCACTTATTTCTACATGAAGCACAAGGCCATTATGCTTTGCAGCTGACATCGTCTGGCAGTGCAAAGCCAGAAGCATCTGGTTGGCAGTGGAGAAAGAACAAGTTGATAAATTATTGATTTACATAAATCAACACCCTTTAAATATTGGTCTTTTGAAGGAAAAAGAAAGCTTCACTTATTTCAACTAGAAAAGTGTTAAGATGATGATAAACACTGAATTAACTGCTTTTTGATTTTTCTTTCCTTACTTCAGGCATTGACTACATCTATACAACATGCTGTCTTTTACTGGAGGGGAAGTAAGGAAATACAAAAATATTTTCACGAGGATCTAATTTTCCAGCTCTAAAATCTTTTTTACATAGTTTCTCTTCAGAAAGTAACCCTGAATTCGAATGCTACACACCCCTACAGAAAGAGGCGTAGGAGGATGCTAGTGCTGTTTCTTGCAGCATGACTTGAAGGCACAAAACTAGGTCTTTGGTATGAGCTGTGAGTACTCAGCACCT
This sequence comes from Eudromia elegans, assembly GCA_003342815.1. NCBI lineage: Eukaryota > Metazoa > Chordata > Aves > Tinamiformes > Tinamidae > Eudromia > Eudromia elegans. The sequence continues at coordinate 5,377,838 of PTEX01000008.1, forward strand.
CAGGAGAACTGTTCTTTACTTTTACAATGCATAGGACTTTTACAAACTTTAGGGTAGTGGGCACCCAAAATACTGAGCGAAATGCAACAGAGCATAATTTGTGAGAAATCTATAGTGAGTTTCTGACAGAAAGAGAACAAAATAACATTTTGCAAAATACTTTTTTTTTCTGATCACTTTATTGCTTGTCACATTCTCTTCATAGGACAGAAGCAGAGTTCCCTAGCTGACTGGGACACTGTGGTTTAATGTGCATAAATACTCGGTTTATATTTGCCATAATTTTTCTATTTAAAATAAAAATGCATTTTTTTCAAGTAGTAAACTAACCTTTCAAGGTAAATTCTGAATTCATATTTTGTTTTTCCTCAAGTGTTCCCCAAATCATTCAACAGCCTCAGGCCATCATCCAATTATATGGTTCCACACAAAAAATGCTTAGGAATGCAAGGGTGGACAACAGTTTATACATCAAAGTACATATTTCACTTGTATTGACAGAAAAGGGTTGACGTGGCTCTTAGCCCCTCAACACCACACCCATTAAACCATTTCCCTAAGCATCTCATCTACATGTTTCTTGAACAATACCAGAGATGGTGACTCCACCTTGAGCAGCCTTTTCCAATGTTTAACTACTCTTTCTGTGTAGAAATTTTTCCTAATATCTAACCTGGTGCAACTTGATGCCATTTCTTCTTGTCTTGGCTGGCTCTTTATTGATTAAATTTGAATACTTTGGATTCTCTCATATCTTGCACAAACCCCAGGTTTGGCAGTCTTGAGAAAACCTTGTAAGTTCTTCATTCCAGGAAAAAACAACAATAACAACAACACACTTTTAATCATAACACAGTTTCACCTGAAGAACTGCTTGTTGAGAAGCAAATTCAGAAAAATGAAAACCAAAGTCTCTACAGCAAATGAGGTTATTACAGAAAATGGAAACATTCCAGAAGTAGCAGAGCTACTGCTTTGGTACTTATAACTATTTTATGTGAAGGGTATTCATGTAATCTTACCACATTTCCATCATAAAACCCTAGGATGAGTACATGTAGGGTACAAATAATACTATGAGAAGAAATTAAAGCATATGGCTTCCATAACCCCAGGTTTCTGCTGCTGAAAAAGGCCCCTTAAATTGTCATTTCATCACTGTTGAGGAAGAGTAAAAGCCTTTTAGAATGTTTAATCCTTGGAAGATTTCTTGGAAGCTGTGGGGATTGCTTTGCGATATGTTAGGCCCCTACATATTTTCAAAGCGTAAACCCATGAAGAAAATTGTCCTGATCTCTCCATACACATGTACATGCACTCACATATTTTTAAATTTAAAAATGTAGTTTAGTAATCACACCAGGTTTATATTAATCTGCCAATTAATAAATTTCTACTCATAGGCATAAATCATTTAAGCATATTAAGATTTTGACTTCTGTGTGACTTCAGCCTAAACCTTGCTAAAATATTTGTAATAGAAAAGTAACTAATAGTTAATATTAACTAATTGGTTAATATTTAAAGTCCTAGAGAGACACTGTCTTGAAAATCTTGCACAAATCAGTATGATCTTAATGGCTGCACACATGGCTGTATTTGTATGGTGAGCTACTGCAAATACTACCATCTCCAGGTCACATCTTTACTAATGTGAAGAGGACAACAAAAGAGACAATATAATTTAAAAAATATTTAAATAGTATGAGAATAAGTGCAGGAAGTAAAGTTTCTCTTATGTTGGGTCACATGTAATGCTAGATAAAAGTCAGATTGTTTTAATTTTTAAAAAGCTTGAGAGTAAAGAAAAAAAAGGACTGTGCAACAAAAAGAAAATTTAAGAGGATGGGGGAAGGGGAAAATACCTCAAGCAAAATGAAAACGTAAGTTATTACAGGTAGATGGATTTTGAGCAGTGACATGAACAGAACCTTAATTAAATGTAGATTAACCATCAGGACAGAGACAGATGTAGCCTCTCTTTGCCCATATTAACGCCACAAATTATATCACTCTGCTTCATCGACACACTGTGCCTTCACCTGGCTCAGCAGCAAAGCACAGAGAGCTTTATTGGGAAAAAGATGGGAAGAGTTGCAATGTATCTAATGTACTAGTGCTCCCAAAGAAGCGTGAATGCTCTTTTCTATTTTACTTCTAGCTCTGCAACTCTCATACAGGCTCGTCACTTCAAAGCAGAGGAGAAGAGGAAAGGAGAACAAGAATGGTTTCCTTTGAATCACTCCTGACCTGCTGAAGTCCTCTGAGCACAGAGGAGATTCCCCTTTCTGAACTCCTTATGTCCTCACTGGACATGCAGAGATCAGTTGTGTTACTTTTATCACCAATGCACCCCAATAAAAAAGGATCTCATGTTGAACTATGAGCACATAACTAAGCAAGAGCACCTGTAGATTCCTTGCACTGAGCTAGGCAAATTTCTAAGGTGAATTAGAAGGCTGTATCTTCTTGCAAGGAAAAATCCAAGCCCTAACCCTCCAATTCCAAAGAGAAAAGCTATTTTGTACAAAGAAAAGCCAAATCCCTTTCAACCTCGAATGTAAAAATCATGTGGTATAAAAACGAATTACATTAAAAAAATAGGTCTTAATTTCTATCAAAGACTGCTGTGATAAGAGAACTTTTGGCAGGTTTCTATACACAGTTTTTGTTTGCTTTTAAAAACTGCTTAGATGCTTATAGTTTGGATACATGGTAAGTTAAATCTTAACATGCATAGCTACATTTCCTACACCACTGAAAGTGTTCATGCATTTGATTGTTTGTACCAAGATTCATGTTTAATTTGATATTTTTTGTTCATTTGTTGGCCAATTTATAGAGCTAACACTGCTTTCCAAGTTTTTTAAAAAAAAAAAGAATCACTCCTCTAGTAAGTACAGAAATAAATACTTAGCCCAAGCAGGCTGTTGTACACAAGCCCTTTTTCTAGTATTTGGAAGGAACGAAATTCTCCCTATGATAAGTGAGAGCCTAAGGCTGAGCACCTGAGTGTTCATTACAGAGAAGAGTGGTGCAAGGCTACCAGTTAGAGCTGGTTTTACTTTTCAAGGGTTCTATAAAAGGAAGGTCAAACAATAGCTTTTGCACTACTTGAGGCATGCCATCCTACAGCAAATTTTATTGCGCTGGTTTTGCAACACATGTTCTTACCTATATATATGTGTGTTCTCTCTAGATTTAAACACAGAAGTCCTTAAGTCATTACCAGTGCAATCATGAGTAAAAGATATGTAACAAATTCTTTAAATGAAGTGAATTAAATTAGTGTCTACAGTAGTTTGCTTTAGAAATCAAAGGAGTAAGTTTGTGCAAAGATGCTTTAGAGTTATTTTCTGAATATTTTTTTCATTCAGTGGTTTCACTGCTGTCCTGTGATGCTGCTGTTCTTGATGATGTATCACCACAGAACCACAGCAACAAGTTGCTTGGCTCATTGCCCTTATAATCACTCACTGTAACCTTGAATCTGTTCTGTACATATGACAAATCCTAAAACTTAATTAAATCAGTAGTTTTAAAACCTCTCCAAGCCCACTGTGATCAGTGCTTAATCCTTTAGTGTTGTAATCATCCAGATTTCTCCCTTGCCACCTTAGAGAGTTCATCTGGGGCTCTGTTTCTACCTGTTCAATTTATCACGAAATGATAGATACTATCTATAAATGGACTGAAGAGAAAACTCCACAGCCCTGGACCAGACTAATTTCCCTTCACAAATGTTTATTTCTAAATTAAATGCTCAATTCTGTTCCCATTGAGCAGTGAAACTAAACTCTTAAGAAAGAGATTCTAAGGTTCAACATCAAATACACCTAAGTGGGTGGTAGGCCTAAGACTGTTTTCTTTTCTGTTTCTGGTCTGCCACAGTGATCTCATGGCTGTTTCCTTTACCCAACCTTAGTGTGTTTTCCTAAACAAAGAATAAATAAACTTGTCCACCCAAAGCATGCTTGGCACATACAGTATTTATTTATTTAAAAATTTGCTCAGTAGAGAAGGCTCAAGAAATATACATCTCCCTCACAGGAAGGCCTCAGGAGTAAGTAGACCATGCAGTTGTGTCCCAACATACTTGGCTGTAACAAAAATCTTATAACACTGGGTGCTTTCACTGTGACCATTGTCGATTTTCAGTTAAATTTATGCCAGCGAGAAATGAAACTCATTCAAAAAGAACATGTAAGCCAGGCTCCCTTTCTGGCTGTGGTGTTGACTATCTGCAACCTGCATGCGAGTGTGGGAGTTCTGTCTTCCTGTGGATAGAAAAGTTGAGAGAAAACGAATGGATTCTGTCTCTTTGCCCGACTTCCAGCTAACGATATTTTTATTTTATCCTCTTACAGGCTTAGGTTTTGCAAGAAGCCCTTGGAAGATCTGTCATGGATCTTTCCTGGCTAAGCAAAAACAATGTTTCTGTGTTCTGCCTGTAATCTCTCTGTCCCGCTCTCGGATGAGAAGTACTAATTGCAAAAGCAGAGAACAGGGAACTATCAAGTCTTGCTGCCTGTCAGGTAGGTAGTCTATCTGGCCGTTTTGAGATTTTACAAGATGTATGCAAGACGATTTTTGAAAATTTATCTTCAAGGTAGTTATATTCTTTAAGATATGGGAGGTGTAGATATTGTTTACTCTTTTTACTAATCACAAGAATCAAACATTTCCAAGGAGGACACTAACTGCATTTTGGGGATATTTAAATCAACTTGACTTACAAGTTCACGAGGAGAGTTACATCATATTTTTTTTTTATCAGTACAGTGATAAATAATTTATTATTTAGATTATACAAGCTGGGAGCTGCTTCAGGAGTTTATTCACTAAGGGGAAAAAAGTTTGCACAATGGAATTTATAAATTGTTATTTTATAGGGTCAAGCTGGAAAAGAAGAAGAAAAAAAGGGAAAAATATGCATTGATATACCTACCCTACAGGCAGCACAGTATCTTTCAGAAAAACCAAAATTACTGGAATTTTGATTTTTTCCCCTTTGCATTGCAGGCAATACACAATTGTTTTCCCCACACACTGTGTGCTATTTAGTTACCAGAATAAGACTCACTAAGATTTTCACTCTGAAGCATTGAGAGTTCAGTAAAAAGTTAAGCTTTTGAAAGAGATTTATCTCCTGCTATGCAAGAATATTTTGACAGTTGGTCACTAAAAGATTTCTTAATTTCTGTCAAGTGTCTCAATTATTTTTGTTATCAGCACTTTGTTAAAATAACGTTAGTGTTAAAACAACAAAGTTTGATGATTGATGCAGCTGGCCACATTAGAGTAATAAAATACACCCCAGAATTCTGTGCTTTTGGCAGAGAGTAGGCTTCATTTCTTCAATTTTGATTGAGGACCAGGATCAGGTACCCTTTTCATATATTCAGCAGAAAGTTAGCATGGTTGCAGAAATTACTTTAGTCTATTCAGCAAACCTAAAGGTAAATTTAGTAAATATAACTCTGTAATTCTTCTTCTATACCCCTTATGCAAGCTGTTCTAGTTTGTTCTCTGCAATGCGGGTCCAGCTTGGATTCTGCGTTGGAAAAGCAAAATTTTTTAAAATGCAGCATTTGGAAAGATGAAAGCAACTTCAGTGGTTAAATCTGACATGACATCCAGACTACTTATTTTGGTTCCTGAACTGAGGCTGATTGAAATGCCTATGTACAAGAAAGTAATTCATTCATCTCATTCTCCAGTGGAATTCTAGGACAAGGTACCTAGAAATAGCTACTAAGAGCCTAACTCACCTAACAACACTATTTTCTTCTTTCAAGCAAGAAGGAGAAGGAATATCGAGTGCAAGGAGTCACATGCTTGTGATCTCTCACCTTTATGGACTGACCCTCTGCAATACTTAAGTCCCTTATTTGACATTCAGAGGTACGTTTCCTGATTCTATTTCCTTGGTTCACATTGCAATACTTATTTTAAGGCTTGCAGAACCTGAACTAGAAATGCCCCAAACATCATACACTCATTGAATTTTGGTAAGAGACACTTATCTCCAACCATTGAATGGGAAACATGCTGCCACTAAACACTCTTAAGCAATTGAAACAATCAAAATATTTCCACTTTGTCAAGTCTGCGTGTCCTCGCTAATAAGTAGGTTAGAGGCTTTCTATAAAACACTGTTATAACTAATTATTTCAAGAGCAGGCTGACAGAACACAGTGAGAAATTACATTCTGGTGGAATACCCCTTCTTATTGTATTTGCTGCAGAATCAGTTCTGCCTCGTTCCACTTCAGGAAAACAAACAAACAAACAAAAAGAACAAAACAACAACAACAACAACAAAACAAATCTACAGTGGTTTTGGTAGTTTAAATGAAAAGACTTTGGCTGAGGAGAGTTGACATTGCACCTTCCCTTGCTAAAGGCCTGATTGTATTTGCTGAAGTATGCTACAAGCAGAAAAGACCACCTGAAGAAGCAAGATGAGAGGAAAGAAAAAAGAAAAAAATATCATGAGTAGTACCAACTGCTGACAGTTAGTATAACAGATTGCTAGGGATGTCAAAATGCATGCAACAGGAAAATATTTCCTGCAGGCACTCTGTCAAAGAAACCAATGGCAGAAAATAAGACAAAGTAAAAATCTGAGCCACAAGAGTGTTAAATTAGATCAACTTAAACACATCTACATGTCACCCACCAAGCAGGCAAAGACATTAAGCCATAACATGCATTGATTAAAAGCATTTCATGAGATGTCTTTCCAAGGGAAATAAAAAATAATTCAGATATATGCAGCAGCATTAGCAAGCATCTTGTCATATATCCTAAAATCCCATTTAAGCCACAGATCAAAGTCTTAGGATTTATTTGATATTTGGCAGGTGAATCAGAGTGAATTTCCTCCTGAGAGGAGAGGCTAAGGCAGATTTTTCTTATTCAAGTCTGCACAACAAAACGAAGCTCGCTTAAATCTACTTGTTTCAAAGAGTTGGCACGGAAAACACACAGCCCATTCCAGGGAGGCTGAGGTGGGCAAGAGTTAAAAGCAGCTCAGCGACTCACTACAACAGTGTGGTGATGCCAGTGGCAATGCTGGTGAGCACTGCAGCATCAAAACGGACCAGGTCCCTAGCATGATGAGCACGTTTGCCTGATCTCATATCCCTCCCCTTGCTGCTGGTAGTACCCTTGGTCCCCTCTCCCTGGGGTCAGGAGACGTATGTCACTATTTCATGAGTATACATGAAGATAAAAAAAATAGATAATCTCAACTAACTAACTTCAGGAGACGGGCAGGAAAGGAAGGCTTTGAGCATCCCTGTTCATATAGGGAGATAATTTGTTTATCATGTCTCTATGAGGCTGAAATTAGAGATAATATTTTGTCATTCAATGAGGAAGGCTTCCTATGGCACACCGGTACAGCTCTGTTCACTTCCTGTCCATGCAATGTGTGGAGGTAGATCAAAATTTCATAAGAATACTTCAATAAATTGTGGTATTATTTAATAACATTTTGGTACTATTTAGTCCTATCTCAACAGAATATATCATTATAAATGACAGCATCAGGATTGTTGAATGCAGTGTTTTATTATGGTAGTCAGTTTGCCCAGATGTCTTTGTAGGATGTGCATGTAAAGATGGACCTTTAAAGTCCCCATTTTTGCTTTGTTTGTTTCTAGTGGAGAAAATAGAATACTAATGTCATGGTTCTAAGTTATTAAATTGTTTTTCACATTATGTTAACTGTAAAGATCCAAATACAAATAAAACCAACTTTTAAAGAGAACAATTTGGAATTTATTGTCATTGTTTCTTTAAAACTGAATTATTTAACTTTACCACAAGTTAAAGTAATGCTTAATGTATTGATCTAATTGATATATTAAAGCTGAACATTACATTAGGACCACTTTCATGGCTATTATAAGAAAAATAATGTAGGCTGAGTTTGTATTAAAGACACTTGTTTATTCAAAAGTTATTGTCTAATGCAAATTATTTCTTTGTAAAAGTGGTATTATGAGGTAACTTTTGTAATCCTAGCATAATTAAAATGTGAAATTCTTTATTTCTTTACCCTAAATTAAAATGTTTTCCATAAGTAAATTATTGCTTATTCTTTCTGTGTATATATAAACGAAGTGATAATGCTATAAGGAAGGCCCCATGGAGAAAGTAATTCAAGGATTAATGATACAATTAAAACAATACAATTAAAAATTAAGCATTGCAAATTTTGCCCATAGCACAGGGCTTTTGAGTTAAAAGCATTAACCTGTACTATTTTACAAAACAACAACAAAAATAGAAGTTATTTCATTTATATCAGGCAGTTCAAAATTGTGTTGCTTACTCAGAAGAACCGAAAACAAACAGATAAGGCATTCAAAAAACTACAGAGAAATATTTGCACTGGTCAAGAGTTCTGGACCAGCTCAAAAAGAATTGTAAAAGAACACAAAACCCCAAGTATTTTTAGGAAGATAGAGATGAAGACTGTAGAGGAAAAGACCTCCTTGTATAGCCAACATATAAACACTCACTATTTCCATTGTTATATTTGAATGCACTGTTTCTTCAACTTATTTAAGATGAAACTCCAGATTAGACTATTCTAACAACAAAGTCAAAGTTAATTAGTCTTAACTAACAGCCAAGTTGTAAACTACTTGAGGTCAACTCCACCCTCAGGAAAATGAGCATTAGTGAGGCATTTTAAAGCACTGTCTGTTTTTATAAGCAGTGCAGGGAAAGGCTAAGCCAATAAAACATGATCATTCCATTCTATATTTTAATATTAGTCTCTAAAGGACAGAACCCTCCTGTATGCTTCCATGACAAAACCTTGCACCAAGCTAATAACAATATGCAGGTAAAGGAAATTACTGACATTTTACTTTGATTCTGGTCACTGAAGGCAAGAAGCAAACAACAGTGAAGCCCATGTCAAACAGCCTGTTTAGAGGTTTCCTCATGGCATGGACAATTAAGAGAACCCCAGAGCCAGGCCAGATCTTTCATTTTTTAACCCTCTATATAAATCATTAAAGTCTCAGTTGATTCTATATTTTGAAAACTGTATATTTTTATATATGTGTATATATATATGTATATATTCTATATATGTGTGTATATATAAAATATATGTTTATATATGCACGTAAATAAAATGAATCTTCGCATGTTATTTGGAAATGCTAGGCGTGAGCAGCTGTTGTTAATTATGACTTCATTTTCTCCTCCAGACTTCTTTGGTTGCATGCCATAACTGCATGGGGCATGGGGGTTTACGGCTTGAAAATAGCCTTGTCATTCAGTGAAGTCTAACAGAGCAAAGGGGGCTTGATAAATGATAAAAATGTTCCTTGGAAAGCCGCTTAGATCAGATTAGTTCTCTGTTGTTTGTTTTTGGAATCCCAATAGTCTTGAACAATTAAAAGGTAAATACATGAGGCCACACAATTCATGAACCATATAGAAAATATTTAACAAATATTGAATTACTCTTGAAAGTAGCTCCTCAGCTCTTTATTTACATGGTCTGTTTATATGCTCTGTTTAGAATGTTAAATAAATTTAGTTAATCACATAATTAAACTCTGATTTGGCTTGGATTCCTCATATACTGAACATCAGACAAATACTTAAGTACCTTGACGAGCCAGGGTCTTTGGGTGTGACTCTAAAAGGCACATACAGTGCAGGCTGGCCCTGAGCCAGCCCAGGTAACTTGCAAAGCTGTAAGTCTATGGAAGATAAAAATAACATGTTCTTCAGTAACCTGGGAGTTCCTCGCTGCTGAAGGGCCCCCCTCACCATTTCTTTTAAAGAACTGAGTCTCCAAAGCCATAGCGAGCATCTCCCGTGTAATGTTGTCCTTAGAGCTAAGGTGATGGATTAAACAAAGAGAGGTGGTTTGAGACTAGCAGGGTTAAAACTCGTATTGGGAGTGTGTGTGTTGGGGGAGGGGGACGTATGCTTAAGAGGGTGATGATTTGTTTTATGACTTGGCTGCCTATTAGAATAAAACAAGATTTATTGTAATGAAAGCATCTTAGCATTCAACTTATTTTTTCCCATTTCCACAAGTCCCACTGTTCTGTTTACACTTTCTATTGTCCTTTTCTACAGAAAGTGATTACCGTTTAAATGGAATTATTGAAATTAAGAACAGTGAGACGTTTTGACCCAGATCTCAGTTTCCTGGAGAATGATGCTGCACAGACTGCGGTGTGGAAATGCATTAGGAAAATCCTGCTAATTTGCTGCTGTAAAGTGCAGCAGCAACAGGACACTTTTAGCTGGTGTTCAATGTAATTGTGAGAATGATGGGACTCAAACTGCCCTCCATGTGAAATTTATCCTTCATCCAATCAGCAGAAACAACTAATGCACTGGAAGGTGTATTATATCCCATCTACTTCCCAATAAAGTCAGTGGTGTCCAATCAGACACCTATTGTTAGTAGAGAATCTGAAATTGATACAATCACCACATTGATCTACAGCTGTGTCTGTCATTTACTTGCTGCCACCTCCTCCTCCCTTCCAATATGCAACCGTTTCAGAACAGGATCCTCAGGCCCAAAGTTTCCGAACATGCTAGTTATCAGATTTGTTAGCAAGAGAGGGCTAAATAAAGCCAATTTCCTCTGCCCAATTCCAGGCATGGGTGAGTATTTATAATGCAGTGAGGAACTGTGGCAGGGACGAGGCTCTGCAGCTTGCCCAAATGAGCATGGCAACGCGTGCGCTCTACTCTATCCTGCTGGATCTGGGAGCATAGCTGGGATGATTGTTTCATTTTGCACATGATCATCTCCCAAACCCTCCAGAGAATCTCCCATTGATGACTGTTAGTAAATTGTCTGGACTGGGAAAGAAAGGAAGGCAAAAGAACAAAAAAGATTTAAGTATCGTCCTTTTGCTCCCTGTGCTCCTGAGGACAGATAGATGGGGGCCTAGATTTCTTTTGTTCAGCCCGATTACAAAGCAAACTGCAGCACCAGCTGGTCAGGTTCACTCTTCACATTACCTGGCAGGCTGACACTGGGCCAGGGGACACACATGCAGCCATTTTAGCTGATATTTTTCCCTCTGAAATCTTTAAACTCTGAATTAAACTCAGTCTCAAATAAAGTGTTTTTTTCTGAATAAAACTACTTAGATGTTAATATTATTGCAGTGCTTATGCCTGCTATCAATGGTTATCTCCACAAGCCTTATTTTTAACCTAAAAATATTAACATTTGTCTCGTAAGATTTGTCTTGTCTTTAACAAGGTGAAGGGCAGAACACGGGCCCTAGCTTAGCCACCAAATGTAAAAACCTCAAGCAGAAATGGTTATTGAACAAACACACAAATCTCCTACTATGACCTTATCATATGCTCTGAGTTAAAACCGTATTATCGTTATCAGTAGTTGGATACAAGTTTCTCAAAGAAATGCCACCTATTGCAACATTAACAATTCTGCAGGAATCACATGTCTCCACATGAGACAAATTCGTATTGGTATAACAACCAAATAGATCCACTCCACTCTCTTTCAAAGATATTAATGTTTAATATGTTACAGATTATGTTTAGCTCGAGCATCAACTGCTATGGTCCTACAGGCTCGCAACAGTGTCAAACACCCTTAGACTTAGACATACCACAGCCATTTCCTTCTACGTCCACCATGTTCCTTTCAGTAGAGCAGAAAAGAGGGGGACAAAGGTGAACATGATGATTAAAGGAAGAGATGGAAAATGATTCAAATATATCATTCCCAAACTGAAGCTCACATGAAATCTGTGACTTCTTGCATAATGCAAAACAAAGCCACACAGAAAAAGTTAAAATTCACAGAAATGATTATTCACAAAAAAAGCCCACAAGCTTTCTAGCCCCATTTAAGCCTAGATACTGATTATTAATATCTGAATGCCTACTTATTTGGGCTATATTAAATAAAAGGCTTCTACTTCATTCAAGCATTTTTGATTTAGGTTCAGGGTCTTGACAGAGGTAGAAAGAAGAAGAGCCATGAGTTCTTCATTCCCTTCCCCCCTCAATTCTTGTAAAGAATCCTAATAAAAAGCTTTTGTTTTCAACTGACATTCTTTTTCCTGGAGAGAAAGGAAAGATTCAGAATAAACCTTATTCAAAAGGGTGATAATGAATGGGAAAAAAAAAAAAAAGAAGGAATGAAAGAAAGAAAAAAGGAAGAAAAGTAAAGCCCTATTAACCTGGAGATGAGAGAAGCATCATCTCTTTTTCCATACACAATCTGATTCTGTCAAGGCAGCAGCCAGATTAGTGAAGATGGGGAAGTGAATTTAAATCAGATAGAAAAATCAGCGTAACATTTTTTCCCCCTTATCTGTAGTATGGCACTGACTATTAATGTTTCAGAAATATATTATTTGCCTTTTCATCAATTCATGCATCATTTTGCGCCTGCATAATTTATAACAAAAAGGAAAAAGAGTGTAGCTATTTGACTAAAACTGTGTTGTCCAAGTGAGTACCACAGGTACAAAATGTTTCCTTTTTTTCCTCCTGTTGTTTCAACGCTAGGTAATGACTGAAAACTGAATACCAAGGACAATCATGAGCACTTAGGGCCCAATTCATAAAAAAATGCTGCAAGCCATTTATGCACAAATGTTGCTACTTTCATATGGAAACAAGCTACATAAAGAATTCCCCTTTGTGATTCACCAGCCCTCTTTATGTTAACATATTTTTCCTCAGTGGTGTACATGAACGGTCCACAATTCCACAGAGGGGATAAGGGCAAATGCAAAAGCATTTGTATTGTTTTTTTACAGAAAAACCTTAACAAGCTGGATGTTTCTCTGCCTTCCCCCTCTTCCTCCCCTCCTCCCACCTCTGCCCCTCCCCAGTGAACCAGAGCAAGTCTGACTACTTGTAGGTAATTTTCATTTCTGGAAGATTATGTACTTTTTATACTGGTGAATTTTTACCAATATCGGTTATGCTATCAGATATCCTAGTACTCCTAAAATAACACCAAGGGGAATAGAATATTTGAAATTTTAATCACTTCACATTGCATTTTTAATCTGTTTTGCCCAAGTATCCTTACAAATTAAGCTATGCTGATTTGAGATGCTGGCTGACTGTCTAAAATGGTTTTATGTGCAGATAGATAGGGGTATTAGAGTTTTGAAAGGGTTCTGAAACCAGAGGTACTCTTGCACTGCAGAAATGGCACCCTTATCAGGCAGCAGAAAATCCACGCAGGAGCTTAGCCTGAAGGCACTGAACCATGTAGCACTGGGTTTCATTTGTTCCCTGCTTGTGATTTTCTTTTCTGCATCAAGATGATATAGCTACAGATTGCAGCTTCTTCCCTTCTACCATGCTTTTTGCATTGGCACTACCCTTTATCTCTGAATATGACAGAGAAAATAACACAAGGAAAAGCATTAGCTAGCTCAGGATGTGCCTCTAAAGAAGACCTACAAAATGAAGTTTTGGGCAGAGTGATGTTCAAAAGAGATTGGTCCTGTAACAGGTACTGATTTTCTTTTTTGGAGCTTTTTTTCTCCAGGTATTGCATCAAAGGAAAAACAGCTATCGAAATTTTTCTCCCCCTAAGGGATAAGAGTCACAGAATCCAGAATTTTGGTGAGTGAGACAGATGAAAAGATTTAAGTAGGAGTGTGTCTAGACATATATACATATATATATGTGTGTACACATGCGTGTGTGTGTGCCATGTGAATTCATAAGTGTGCAGTTGTATGTATATATTTATAAGTATATATGTATATAGATATGTTCCATGTTGATGAAAGTCATAGTTCAGGAAATTAGAGCAATGCAAATGGCAAATCAGCACTGCAAGCTTTTTTCATACTGAATAAGCAACACAGCTCTTATATAACACTGAAATGCAGATATTGCCTCTATCCTCATCGTCACAGCAAACATGTCTTAATGCTCTGTATTTCAAATATAATGCACTGTATTTCAAAGCTTTTCATGTCTTTTGCCTCACAGTCGTCTCATTTGAAATGCCTAAACACAGCTGGGGACAGGACTGGAACCAAGATTTTCCCTTCCATTTTGAAATGCACAAAGCATTAGCCTACATAACTGGGTATGCATTTTGGCTGGCTATCATAGCAAACATTACACTGCAGCATAATTCACCCACAGCACAGCCAACAGCTTACTAACTAGGACACTTTTCACATATTTTTAGCTGGAGGCAATTTTTTAATGCATCCTTCCTTTCCAAATCATTCTTCATAGAATGCATTTTTAATCTGGATATTTAATAACTTAAAAAGTACCCCTTGATAATAACCTTCCAGCATGCCACCAGCACACTGGTGTGGCAGAGTACAAACATCTGACCGGTCTAAATTTATAGTGGCAATGCTGTCATTCTCCTTAAAGACAGAGGAAAATTAGCAGAGAGATGGCAAAAGGAACATGTACCAGTCACAATTCACTTTCACAACACAAAGGTTTTTATTTTATATAGCCCTAAAAACTCTTCACATGCAAACTGAAGCAGAACTTAGTCTACATTTATATGAGGGAGTTAAGCAAACCCAGGAACATTGTAGGCAATGAAGACAAGGGCTCACACCTATGTTAGCAAGCTCTTCTAATCACTAAAATGAGATGATACCATAAAACTCAATTATTAGGGTGCTTCCTGAAGCGATCCAACAGCTGGGGCTGCCCAGGCTCTGCCTTCAGAGAGGGTCAACTGACCAAGGTCCTCAGCGTATCAGGAACGTCCAAGAATTTGAAAATTCAGATGCTTAGGCGTGCATGCTCACGAGGTCCTCAGACACCCTTTAACACATCAATTCTGATACAATTCTAAGGGTGCACTGAGCAAATGCCATCACTTCATCTGAGGCTGCCACCAAAAAGCTTCTTGCGTTTGCTTAAAGTATATGCTTGTAGTGTGGAAGTAGCATTCCAACCACTGAAACTGCTTATTTTTGAACAGAAGGTCCAAGCAGGCACAGTCACTCTTTTGTTTGTAAAAGTGGTAACTTGTTTAGCGTGTGCATATTTATTTTGAAATCTCTACAAAACAAACTGTCAAAACTGTTTTTCTGAACTGTCTCTACAGAAAATTTAATACATTTTAATGTGAATTTGTACCAGCATTATAATAGTTCAGAAAGCGCATTTAGTTTGCACAGGAGGTTAAAAACAAATCTAAGGAAGGGAGAGCTTCATTCACATGAAAGGGAACCAACATTTAAAATCATTTGAAAATGCCAGGTTCTTCATATTTACATAGGTTATGCTCTGCTGATGACTGCATCATTTTTGCCTTCTAGTGAACTGAAAATGCTCTTGGTTTTAAATGAAGGCGCACTGGTGTCTGAATACTCCAGCAATTTTTTCCCTTGTATTTGCATACACACTCACCTATATATGTCCATGAGATAGACACGCTATTGACATTTTAATTTATTGCATATTCATGTCAATGACATTTTTGGTATAATGAATAACCTGGAAAATTACATACTTCCTGCAAAATAAGACAAGAAAACTGGGAGGTGGCGAAGGAGGAGACACTTATCCATGTCTGTCTTGATTCTACATTAAATTGCTCTTCCTTAAGGTCATATATCAAATCCATTCTTTTCTAGTGGCAAGGAAAGTTAATAGCTTATATAATTATTGTCTGTATGTGCTTATATGTATGCCATTTAAATTTCACTCCACACGAATACAGAGTTCAGTTCAAAATTAAATTATCTCACCTTCATTTTCTTTGTGTAAAATCTTTTCTTTATATAAAGTTCTTATGAAGCTGTGACTAATTTTCCAGCAGAAATATGTCAAACTCCATGGAAAGTTTATCTCATATTTGGATTTTAATCTCTCCTTTTCCAGTGAATTAAAAGCTCGGCAGATTACTTAGTGACAGGTCACAGAGATGAGTGATGGAAAAATACAGTGAATTCTATCGCAGTCTATGACTGGACCCTGCAGGTGTGGGAACTGTAGCCTGCAGAGCCTCAGCCCTAGGGATAGCCTGATAAGGATGTGGTGTCCTAGGAAGGTTTGGTGAAGCCTTATGTTGATATGGGACCTTTGCAAGTGATGGTGAATAACAATAATAATCTTATTCTTCAAGACTTCTTAAGATCCTCTACCCAGTCAAAGGAAAAAGCTTATTAGTTCCTGGCATTTTACTTTAAAATATTTTACCACAGATATTTGTCAATAGGTCATTGTGCAACAAAAACAAAGAACTGTCTTTATCATTTGCAAAGTAGTTATAGCATTGCATTCTCATTAAAAAGTCAATTAGAGATATTAAGCTTGCAAAACCAAATGTAATTCCTTCAATATATTCATTTAATATAAACAAAAGATGCTAATGATCTCTTCCACAGGAAAGAAAAACACACAATTCTTCTCAAATCCAACTGTCACTAAAGACAGATGTTCCCATTACCCAAAAGCCCAATATGACCCAAGGAAAGAAAGATTCTTGAAAAACATTCTTTCCAGATTTAACTCAGTACTTAGCCCATAATGCTACTTCACCTGATTTATTGGCATAAATTGTGCCCCAGTTTCTGTATAAGGTCCTTTGACACAAAAATATTTGTATGGTGCAATTTGCTGAATTTTGATTTATGAAAAACAAAAGCAGCAATGCCAAACTTAATTTTGTTTCTCAACTGTAGTCATGTATCTCATGACTCTTTAATATGCTTTACTCCAGTGCTTGAGGCAATGATGCAGACTGAACAGTGAAGAAAGAAGAGGGGTGAAATCCACTCAGCTTATTGGGTAACAGAGACGTAAATAACCATGGTTTGGGGCTACAGCCCAGGACTAAAGGGCAACATGGGATCTTCCAAGCGTGGCATGCCCTTACCGCTGCTCCGTGTCTCAAGCCAGGAGCTGCACTGGATGAGCTGGGTCACAAGGTGGACATGGACCATGGTGCTGCGCTGTTCAGCTCCAACACGTAAACCTCTGTAACAGGAAGGGCAAATTGAAAACCTGTGGAGGCTCATGCTGAGTGCTCTGGACTTGGCAGGTCTGCATATGGCGCTGGAAAACAATCCTAGTGTCTCTGAGTCTGAGTTATGATTGTTATGAGAACTAATTCCCTTATCTCATAGTTTAATATATATTATGCCATATATAGGGCTAGATCTGACCCTACTTTTGAGAGCTGTTTAGAAAACATGGGGGTTGTGGCTTCAAAAATAGTTTTCACTTACAGGACTAGATATTGCAGAGCAGGAGCTGCCAGCCCATTTTGCTGCTGTTTTCCTCCCAAAGCAGCCTGTGACATTAGCCACCTGCTAGTCAGCTGAATAGCAAAATGTTATATCAGTGGAAATTACTCTGCTTAAGTATTTCATTAAGCCATAGAGACTTTCTGCTGCTACCAACCTGCCTAGAGAGTGACGGTTCCTACGGTGCTCCCAAAACGCTCAGTATCAGGGGACAGTAAGAAAGTAAAAGAATTGTAAACTCTTTCCAGGACTTCACTCTATCTCAAGAAAATGAACAACTGGTCAGTTACAACATTCACTTTCCAATAGTCTTGGAGAGATGAACATCACAGTCTTGCAATGCAATAACTACCTAGTACCTGGCTGTACTGTCCTCACTAATCACATTTTTCTCTCTTGCCAGCACAAATTCATAATGGACAGGAACAAATACTTTGTTATCCTTGCCTTTCTGACTCAAACTGGAGGCTAAATACTAAGTAAATTGCCAAGACAGGCCTACCAACAGTCTTTCTAAATTCATAAAAGAAACTCAGCTGGGAAACACTCAGGTTATTTTGCTTAAACACTTCTTGCAACAGATGCTTCAGCACTATCTGCTGCATACTATTAAAAATAATTTTCATCTTCCAAACACAAATTCTTCCTCAGCACAAATTATCTGGAGTTTATCACAATATTTAGATCAGGAACTTTGCCATCATTTGAAAGCAGGTGCTATTATGAAAAGTTGTTGAGTACCTACTTACTGCAAAATAATTAGGAAAATTAGAAACTTGGAAGAAACAGTTAGTCCACAAACTACAAGCTAGTTTGAAAGTCTGGAGAGACCCGTGTTATTTTGCATTTTGCCCTCTCTTTTATTATCATCCATTAAAGTTTTACAAAATAATGATGGCTTTGAATAAAGACTTGTTTATAAAACAGTTATCTTGATTAAATAATCACAACCTCAATAAATGCATCGACTGACAAGGTCTCCTTTCCCCTCTGCGATACACAGATACACTTCTTATATACCTTACCACTTTATTTTACCTATCTCAAGCTCCAATTACAAGATGAAGACATGACTAAAGTAAAGCATAGAATAAACAAATAGCTTAAGTCAGCTTCTGCCTTGATTCATCCTTGATCCTACTGAAGAGGGCAATCAGAGACACTTAGAAAAGTGTAGCAGTCACTTTTGTTTTTTCATCATTTATAGACAATTCTTTTCCATCATCGATGTTGCAACTACAGAAGAGAGTCAAAGGCTGCATGGCTGCCTCAGCCTCGCCACAGCCTCCAGGAAAATCAAACCTGGATTTTGAAAGTAAATGAAAGAAGAGGCACATATATACACATATACATATATTTTTTTTTTCTGAAATTTAGAGTATCACTGAAAATTGCTGACCTATGAGAATAACGAAGAAAAGAAACTTCATTCTAATGATAAGGGACATTACTGTATCTAGAAAAAAAGTCTGAAAGAGATATATCTACATTTCTATATATGAAGATATATCTATAAGATAGAAGAGTAATGGAAAAATGAGAGAGTTAGAATCAATGGCCACACAGGAAATAGGTATGACTGGAAATTTAAGTGATTTTTTTTATAGTCAAATTATGAAAGACTTTTTCCCATTTGCTGTTGTTGATTACCATATCAAACAATGTAAATCCACTTGGCAGGATTGCAATATATTCATCTGCGTCTAATAGATAGAGTTTAGGACTGCTTACAGTTCGCACCCTGTGACTAAACAAAAACTGGAAAGCAAGTGCTATCTTTCACAGAAAATATTAAGATTTCAAGGTGTGCATTCTGCGCAGGACACAAAGCAAAATATTTGACAACTGTTATGGAAAGTTACTGCAAGATCAGGACAATGAATTTGTATTTCATCCTGCGTCATAATCATCTGGTCTTTATGTAGAAATAGTGGATTTTATCCCATCAGGTTGAATATACATCCAAAACTGAACAGCTCTCACAAATAACTGCATGAGAACCGACCTCCCTACTAATAACAATTAGTGAGGTGAAAAGAGGTTAATAACAAATGTGGATTGTATACTTCCTTCAATACACATGATGGAATCCACACTGAAGTAATCTATCAAGTTAGCTTTCATTCCGTTCTTCAAACTGCAGAATAAATAGAAAGCATTTTGTAATAATTTCAGAGAGAGACTTTTCTGTAGATAATTTTATTTGAAATACTCATTATTAAAATGCCAATTAACCTTGATTTTTCCTCCTTTATTATTATTTAAACTAAACACAAAATAACTTTGATGCAGATGTAGAACTGTAAAACATTTAATGAGGTAAATTGCTTATGGAGCGCTCGTTTAATTAGTTCAGTCATTTTCTGTCAGTTCTAATTACATAACTGAATTCTCTACACTTGGCAAATACCACATTTAGCATGAACTTTTCTTTCATGGCAATTAGCTCAATATTCAATGACCTTATTTGTATACACTTGTGACTTAATTTATGTTTCATAAACACTTTTTTATTCTAAATTCTCTATACAAGCTGCACCAGTTTCAGTTTCTTTTATCAACTCACGATGCATTTTCGGTAATTGAGTTGAAATCTATGGAATGCATTATATAATTAATTATCAAAGTAGCAGAGAGTTTCCATTTTCATTTCTCTTGCCCCAGACTTTTGGAAAACTGGCATAATGGCACCACTTCTAACATGAGTGCTTTCCCATCAATCTCTTTCAGTACATCAGATTCAGTCAATTAAGAGCATCGAGCATCCTGACAGGGGAAGATGAGATTCCTCTGGTACTGCTTCTTCTTTTTTTTTTTCCTCTTTGGGATGATATGAACTATTTGCAACTGATCATTACTTAAACAAACACTCTACCCAAGACCACACCTATCACTACCAACTCTTGCCTTTATGTAATTAATGAAGCATGGAAATATCATTATCCTCTGACTAAAAGAGAAAATGCTGGAAACAGGAATCTTTTCAGTAAAAAATGTCTCCTGCAAAGGCACTGGGTTCTGCCGGTATTGTGAGAGTACCCATACACATTAATCTTCAATGTAGTATGATTCAATGATAACTGCTGCTTCCCAAGCCATTTATTTCAGAACTTCACATATTTTGATTTAAAATATATGTTTTATCCCAGTTTCTAGATTAACCCTAGCATAATTAATGACAGAGTTAGTACAATCCAGTTAATCTTCAGAAGCATCATATTCAATGTCATAGAAGTTTAGCCGGCAAACCTGTCACCTGTGCTCTCTGTCATTAGGAAACAGTTCCTTATTCACTTTTTCAGTTGCTTGCTCAATCATGTCCAAATCAGGTTTATAGTCTGCCTAACATTCACCAGCTAGTGAAACCACAGATGACCAATCGGTATTCCAGGAGGCAAAAGTGTTTTATGAAGTGATGTGGAGTTGGTTTACCAGTAGACAGCAGAAATTGGGAACAAGTGCTACATATATGTTGGAAAGATAGAGGAAGCCTAAGATTGAAGTGGGAGCTTCAGCTGAGTGCAGTGCTGCAAAATGATGGTATTTTCAGTTTAGATCTCAAAAATCTGTCTGGCAATAAAAGTGTACAAAAAATACCTAATACCTCCTTATTGGACAGATATTTTTTAGACTTACAGCTTTTAGAAAGAAAACTCTGCAGAGCTGATCAATTATCTTTCAAAAAAAAATTGTAAGCATCTTACGCACGCTATCAGACTTCGTTTGTGACTGTGTTGCCCAGAGGTCCCTCCGGTCTGTGTGGTTGTTAGACTGTTTTCATAACATATAATGTGTTCCAGTACTATTAGCTTGATTTCTGTCTGTGTCACATTCTAGTGAAGTTAGAAGGTAGAGAAATACAGAGAGATAATAGCAACTAGACAGCAAAATTATCATATCTCTACCAGCTTTACATCAAAGTATTAAAAATAGTGAAAACTGGTCAATTTTGAAACTCTGT
This sequence comes from Eudromia elegans, assembly GCA_003342815.1. Lineage (NCBI taxonomy): Eukaryota > Metazoa > Chordata > Aves > Tinamiformes > Tinamidae > Eudromia > Eudromia elegans. Next base: position 5,399,048 of record PTEX01000008.1, read on the forward strand.
CAGCTTCCTCTGATGTTTTCTTTGCTACCATAAAAGTAATAGCTGAACTATCCCATGTAAGAGAGAGTGCAGTTTTCCAATGCAAGGCACTCAGTATTTCCTTAGTGACCTTCAGCAGACACGAAGGCTATAACTGAATGGATGTGTATCACATAAGAGAATTCAAGGAGTCCATCCATCATTAATCATCTCGAGCAAAAGGAAGGATATTGTTTCATGCCAAAATGAGAACACACATAAATGGAATAAATCACTTGTAGTTTTCAAAAAACACAAATTTAAGGCCTTTACTTTGGTTTAAATTGTCCCCTGGCATTCATCATCTGCCATACATACCGAAAGAATGTGATAAGATTTTTCCTTAGCATCAGAAAAATCTTTCTGGGAGTGGGTCCATTAAGTGCATTCATTCCTATATACTTTTGAAAGTGTGCAACAGTAGGGAAAAGCTAAAAAGAAATTGTCAAGAGAGACACTAATTCAAGACAGACACACTGAGAATTCCAAAGAATGTGTATTTTCTATGATTTAATTCCTAAGCTGAATAATCCCGGATATATTCAGTGTGATAGTTAACAGTGTAATACACTAATAAATTAATAGAAATTTTGGAACTTGTTCCTCTTAGCACAGTATCTTTTTGTTGTAGAATAATGTTGTAGATTATTATCATGCAACAACTGTAATATGCCTGTATAAGTCTATGAGCTATCTGAATAACAATAATTACTGGAAAAAAAAATTATGTATAACTTCCTTGTCCTCAAGGGAATGTTACAAATCATCAGTTATATTAAAGAAATATTTGCCTATACTCTATCTAAGACCTTTAGGGTATTAAAAAAGATTATACTACAGTTCTACCTTTTAAACTTTTGTGATATATTTGTGTCACAGAAGAAACTGCAAATTGGCCTATGACAACTGTCTTTTGTTAAATATTCCACTTTTTTTTTTGTTAGGTAGACCAGTTTATTTATTTTTAATTATTATTTTTCTATGCTGCATGATACTAGTAGTCAGAAAGTTATTGAATTACATACTCTGAATGTTTAGTTTTAGACGAATACGTGACACAGCAACTTATTATAAAAATTAACAAATACCCAACAAAGGAGGAAGTTTTTCATCTTGCATGTAGCAAAGATATTATGTTGTACAGGAAAACAACTGTTCTGCCTTAAATGAACCTTGCATTAGCATGAATTGACATAACATGTGTTTTTCAAGTGAAGAATTGACTTATGTACATGATAGTTCTGTGACAAATATAGATAGATAGAGTCATTCAGTCTAGAACATGCACTGACATAAATTTTGTACTATGGGCAAAACCCAAACTCGGTTTTCATCTATGTGTGTGTAAGCTATGCCTGAAATTGTTTTCTAGTCCTAAACAGTAACTTCTCTATTACTTGTTGTTGAACCTTACCAATTTCACAAAACAGAATCAAAACTGAACTAGCTTTGAAACATCCCATTACTTCAAATACATGCTATGAGTTCCTTCCTTTTGGGTATTGAATAGAATGCAAGTCCATGGGATTAGATGCAAATAGATTTCCAATATATTAATGAGAAAAACTCTCAAACTCTAATCTCACTCTATCATTAAAAATTATGTCTTTGGCTTTGCAGAAACAATGTTCTTTCTTATTCTAGACAAAACAAAACTGACAATATTTCAGTGAATTTCTCATATTAGGATGGGGTTTTTTGAGCTTTACCAACAAGTACAGTGCATTTGAACTGAACTTTTGATCTAATTGTTCCTATACAACTTGTATTTAACATCTTTGATCTCTGCGTTAGTGATCTAATCTGCTGTATAACTCAGCTTTTATTGATCTGTTCTCATGCCGAGCAAATCAAGTCTCACTTTTATGGGAGAGATTGAAAAAAGATAGTAAAACTGCCTCTGAGACAGCAGTTTAAATCTGTGCAATAACAGTGGAGGCAAGAGATAAGACTTTTATTACACTGCCAAACTTCACATGAACTCAAAGTGTCATTAAATAGGTATGTGTCATTTACCACATATATTTATTTTACTAGATAAGTTGGTAACCACCCATTTAGATTCAATCCAGTACCACAATTTCTTTGTCACATCTTCTGTGCCACAGAATCCTCAATGTACTCAAAGTACCTTTGAAATATCTTTCTTGCGGTATTTTGTATTTTAGATTTTCTATTCTCCTGTAGTTTTTAAAAAGAGTTTTTGATTCTTTTATACTTGACTGAATTCCAAGAGCAATTATCAGTAGTTATACAGGTGGGACCATTTTTAATATGCTAGTCTGTCATGATAAAAGAAGATTAATTCTCATATATCGAGAGCTTTTCAATCATGCTCCATAACGTGTGAGTTCTGTAACGTGTAGTGTTATTACATTACTAAGCAAGGAGGAAAATAAAAGCAGTGAAAGTGTTGTATCTCAGCTTGATGTTATTGAGTGTAGTTTTACTTTAAAGGGTTTCCTATTGTGGTATTTTTCCCATTGTTCACTGAGAAGAAAGACCCGATGAGCACACTGAAAGTATATGGTATGTGCAATGGGTGACACTTCTCACTCCCATATACAGAACAGTGGTAAAGCAGAAAATGCCTTAAAATAGATTGCTTGACTTTTTTTTCTTTAGTTTTAATATTCTGGAGTCAATCCAAGGTTGTCAATTGCACCTGACAATCTGCATGTCTATCAATTACACAATTCTGGTGAATAGTCTGTTTTCTTTACTCTTGAGAGAAAAATTACTGGCTTCATGGGACTTCCTATCTGAAAGTTGAGCATTTTATATTAGACCCATGAAATGCTGAATGCCCTTATGTGGACCATAAAGGAAAATTACTTTCTGCTTATATTGTCTCTAAATTCCATTGTATTGTATGAATATGCACTGTACTAGAGCAGGAGAAGGAGAGAATACAGTGCAGGATAATTTAGAATTTTATAATACTTTGCTGTATTGAAATCACCAGGTAAGAGGGAGGGCTGGGACTTTGCTTTTGATTTTATTGAGGTCACATGAATGAAAAGTATATTCCAGTAAATGCATATGCACATCAGTCAGAACGATCTATCTATCTATCTATCTATCTATCTATCTATCTATCTATCTATCTATCTATCTATCTATCTATTATCATATCTATTATCTATCATCATATGTTAGTAGCTTCATTTTTTATCAGACAGTTGAAGGATTGGGATTTGCAAATTAGAATATGAACAATGGAGGAATATGACTCAGGTCTAGAATAAACTATTCAAACCTAAATTATTCATCATCAATTCTATGAACACATTTTTATTTCCTTTTAATTTAATATCAAATGATAGAAAGGATTTATAAGACAACATATTGATTATATGATATGTCACTTTTTGATTCACGGATTTGAAAGGAGTAGGGGCAGCACTAAAATGCTGATTCCTCTCACTTTTCACTGTCAAACTCCAATATACACTGCTCACAGCTTGTATTAGGGCATAATATTTCCTCATCTATATATCTATTTTTGCTATGCATTACTGTGATGAAAACTTTAGTGAAATAAGAATATTTGGACTGACAGAGAGGGACCAAGTTCCTGGGACCAAGAGGGAAAGAAAATAAATTAATCATTTAGTCTGCATAAGACATAGAAAGAATAGGTATAGAGTTAGAGGATGGTAAAAAATCCAAGATTTCTAGCTCTCTTCATTATGCTGCTGTCAGGAAAGATTTCTGAAATCCATTGAGAAAAATCTAGGCAATCATCCCCCTGTACTGGCTGAACAACCTAAAGGTTAACAGTTTTTCCCTTAACGTGAGACACACAAGTGGGTGTAAGGACACTCTGCATAAACTTCTGGTGAAAGGGTTTTAGAGGGGGCTTAATGTCCTTTTCTTCTTCCCATCAGCATCAGTCAATGAAGTGAATATTCCTGAATCTGGTGACATGGTCAAATCTGAACTGACCTACCCTGTCAATCTGAGTCTTCACCTGGCCCGCTAGATCTAGGTTTTTCCAGCCCCCAATGATGGAAGCATGGAGGTTGCTATATATTGCCATGCAATGCAGCTTTGGAGATGGTTGGATTGCTTTTTAAGGGTGTGTGAAATTATAAACAAAAATGCTAAAAGGAAAATAAAAGAGTAAAGTTCAATACTTACCACAGTTGTCAATATTGTTACTTTATTTGAGTTACTATATTGGTTTGCTCCTTGTAGCACTAATCAAAAGGCCAAATGTTAAGAAATGCTAGCAAGACAATTGAACAGTTGCTGTCAAAGGCTTTAACAGACTTGAATAAATATTAACAAGACTAGGAATCTGTAAAGGTTTTTTTCTAGCTGGGGGCAGAGAAAATACAGAATAAAGGCACTAGTGCCACAAAGCTGACCAAGCCCTGAAATCACATTGTGTCTGTCCTCTGTCAAGAAGGCAGCCTGCCAAAGAGTATCGTCTTGATTTCTCAGCAAACAGATCTGAAAAACTCCCCATGGCATCAGCCTTTTGGCTGCCAAATCACACAGTGCTTTGTTAAACACAGGAGCAGCCTCCCTTCATCTCTCCATTATGTTTTTCAAATTTTTTTTAAAAAAGTGTAATTTTGTTCTTTTGGCTTGAATATCTGAAAATGTTAAACAGGAAATTTTAGGTTGCAGTGGATGGATTGCTTAGTTGTTTCAGTTTTTGATTAAATATAAACATAAAAAAGGCTAAGAAAAAACAATTGTATAAGCATATAGAACAGCACAGGATAGAGTTAACATGTTTTTTAGGGCAGAGAGAGCTTGATCTGGTTTCTAGCAATTATGCACTCTATATCTCATCTGGTGAATGAGATACTTCCCATGCAGTACAACTGGGACAGTGCCCTATGTGCGGCCACTCTGCGGTGCAACTATCCAGAATTTCTCAGCAGACAGAATATAGGAAACCACACCATGAAATGAAGGCTGCTGCTCCGTGTTGGGGGACTCATCCACCTCTCAGCTGGAGGTGTGAAAATAATAAGACAGAAGTTTTTGGTCGTGCTGAACCACATGGCACTGACACAGGATATCTTCGGTATCGCTGGTTTCCAACCTTCGGGTCATGACCTCATGGTGGATAGCAAGGTTATTTTCTAGGGAATGCAAAAGTTTCTCTCAGAAACGAGGCGTCTATTTAAACCTGTTTACAGACTTTCTGACGAAGGAGATAAGCTCCAGTGACTGTTTCACTCTCTAATGAGTGTACGAAAACAGACTAAGGCTGGATCCTGAGATGGGACTAAAGACAGTTTTCCTCCTCTTCCCACTGTCTCTTCCCAGCGGGCAGCTCCCGCCAGAGTGCAGGGAGAGGAAGTACTCGAAATAGCCAGGGACAGAGCACGCCATGTCCAGCAGCCTCCCTTGCCAGGATCCCCCGCTCATGTGTCCTGTGTTCCTGCAGGGCAGTTTGTAAGAGTTATCTACTAACCTCCCCAGTCAAGTCCTGCAGAAAGCAGGAGGGTCTGCAACACTGGTGGGACTTCCAGGCACTCTGTTAGTAATAAAAAAGCATTCCTCTACTCCTTTACTCGTAGAGAGCTTGTCAACTCTCTCAGAGTATTTTATGGGGAAAAAAATTAAGGTTGAATGGAATAATGTTAAGTGACATGTGAATAGTCTATTTTATTTTACTACATCATGCTTGGAATCCATGCATTGAAAGTTGCAATACCTCGCTAGTAAAAGTATGTACCTTTTGCACAGTGTTTTGCATTTTATTTCTACTCATGTGTAAATAACATGTATAATTTGTGACACAAATTTGTTCATAAAGGTAATATTTCCTTTTGCAAAGAAGATAATAAAGTTATTGTTTTAAAGTATTTTTCCCTTTTTCTTTAATTTGCAAACACTGAATTTCAGTGCTATAAAATTTCTCCTACTTTTTAACATTACACTACTTATCATTTAACTGCTATTAAAAATTTCAGAAATGTTAATGTCTTTGTGTTCATTTGACTCTGTCCTGGAAACGTAAATGAATAGTGTTTGGTGATCTCAGTTCAGCTCCTAGTAAATGTCCACATCACAAAACCACTATACTTAATTTTGAATGATTGATAGCCCCTGCTTAACCGAGACCTAGGATTGAGCCAGCCTGGGGACTTTATTACCTCCCATTCTTGTAAGGGTGGTCCAGCCAGGTCAAAGTCGAGGTCAATAGTAGGACAGAGAAGGCACTAATTTTGCTTTGAAACAGACTCACTCTTCATGAGAAAAAAAAAAAAAGTTCACTTTCCAGCACTGTTCCGTGACCACAGATAACCTGTTTACAAATGAAAATGTTTCTGATAAGTATTATCTCTCTTCACATTCTGCTTTTAGTAATTACAATGCTTTTTCAGTATTAAATGATCACTGCTTTTGTTTGGAGCATATACTTTAGACTTGATTCTGCACTGCCATTCGGAAAATGAGCCACTCAGAATCCTTTTGTGCCTTTCTATTCTTTTGTCAACTGCTAAAAAAAAAAGCCCTTAACCTTTATTTTAATTTTCATCAGAGTAACCAGAATTTTCTCAGTTTTTTCCTTGAAAAAGGAACTCAAATAAATTTGCTGAAGTGTCTGCATAGTTGACAAAGTTGAGCATATTCACTCTTAAAATATATATTTTATGCACAGCTTTTTAATATTGCACCTATGAGCAGATCTGTATATTACAGCAGTTCATTAGCAACATGGTTGAATCCAAAAGAACTTTAAAGATAAGAATTGGCTAGGTTGACAAATATAGAAGGGTAGTTCAGTGAGGAGAATCTGATTATTTATTTTGTTTCCAGCTACAAGACATTTCTTTTAGGTTAGAGCCAAAGATTCAATGAAATGGCAAAGAGATGGATCACAACTGGCATAACTCAGGACAGTTAGGTCATGTTCAGTCATGAATAAAAGCCCATAAGAAACTTGTATTTAAATTATAAATAATGAAGACCTTTGAAAACACTAAAATATAAGTCTTATTTAAGCATACTCAAATAGGTTTGTATGTTTGTATGTTGTCTATTGTTATTTCATTTTTTCTGATACTAACTTTTTAAGAATACTCATTCAACTTCCTTAATTAACTGCTCTCACTAAAGTTTTTAACTTAAAGAGCAATAGTTCAGTCATTTTTAGAGTTTGCGCTTGAATACTTACGCACTCACATATATATAGCTCACCTAGAAGGAAAGTCATCCAGCTCATTTTTAAGACAGAAGTTTAATGTTAAATGCATCCTGACTTCTTCCACTATGGTACTGTATCTATAAAATATAAGAATAAACGTTTTATACTGAAGAGGTCATGAAACTTGGCAATTTAATTAATGAAAGCAATTAAACTGGGGTTCTACCTTTTCTTTTTACTCATGCACTTCAAACCAAAAACTTGATTTCTGATATTGACTGACTGTATAAAATAGCCCAGCTGAAAATAAATAAATTAATTTAAATAGACTGAAAGAAAAGAGATCATCTTTTTGAAGTTGAAGGAAAACACCTTTCAGATTAGGGATTCCCTTCAGATTCAGATTCCCTTTCATAAAGGGAATATGGACACTCAATATACAAAAGCAAGCCTGTTTTTGTTGGATTTATTTGCTACTGTTTCAAAATCTCAACACTACTAAAAGTCTTACAGAGGGATTAGCATTGTGCTGTTGATAAAAGATCAAGAAGACAATATAGAATGACCTTGCTTTGTAAAAGTAAAGATTGAGTATCTAAAGACTTCTGGAAACAAAGCATGATCTGCAATGAATTGGAACCATATGGAGGAGGGAAAAAAAACAAGCCTAAGAAGTAAACATTAGTTGACGTTCACAGTAAAGATCAAAAGCTCCCATAAACCATCTTCCACAAAAAAAAAAAAAAAAAAAGAGGGAAAAAAAAAAGGATGGCGAGAAATTCAGACTGGAAACTCAGTCTATATTCTGCCATTCCTTTCACACTTAAACCTAACTCAAACTATAGACAAGTGACAGAATTTTATGACTTACAGATCAAGTATTTTATATATATTACAGAAAAACAAAAGATTAATTGCTGTATTTCCTTAGCTTTACAGTAGTATCACTTTGGCAGCAATGGAGAAGTATCATCAAAAAACAGAGAGCAATGCTATAATTAATTCAATTTGCAATAGTTTTTTTGTTTGTTTGTTAGCTCTGAGTTATACAATACAAGTGGAAGAAAATAATCTTTTCAGTACATCTGATTCCTATGAATGAATCCATACTGGAAATGAGGCTCAGTGCCAATAACTTATTATCAGCTGTTCTCTTTCACATCCTTGATTTTCTCCAGGCTTTGTCTTTATGGAAAGCAAGACTCTGCAGGAAATGATACCAAAATATCAGTGGCAACCTGATCCATTTCTATGGTTCATTCTGTTGACTTGCCATATATGGTACGTCTTTTTAAAGTATAGTAATCTATATACATTGATCTATAAACTCCTAGAATTTTGTCTTGTAACAGCAGCTAAAAGAAAGAATTAAAATTTGATATTTAAGCTTATTCATTGCTGCTTTTATGACAGAGCAGCCAATCATTCAAACACATGCATGCATAATGCATACTCTGTGTTCCATATACGAAAGTGTTAAGGTAAACACTTGCGTAAATATTTCAAGACTATATCCTAAATAAGAATGAATTAATTTTATTTTTGAAGTGTAATATTTTCTCAATATTTCTGAATATTTTTTGAATCTCAAAATCAATTTATTTGGTAAGAGAGGGTTTTTTTTTCCTTCCTTGGATGCTTCTGTTACCTTCCCATGTTAGCCAAATGATATGTTAGCTTCATTTTTTTTCTTTCTCTAAACTAATTAACTCAGTTTATCCTATTATAAATTACTTTTGGTGTTCTAAGGAACTTTTTAGATGGGAAGAATGTAGTCACACTAGTAAGAAGGAGAATTTGTCCAGTCTCTAATTTACATTTTCTTTTTTCCTATATTAAATCAGGCAAGAAAATAAAACTAAATAAAAAACTTTTTAAGACTACTTTCTCCCCTTACTATTTTCATGTTGCTAACTTAATTTTTAAGAGTTGTAACATAAAAAAACCACAGTTGAATGGTATTTAGAATCATAGAATCATAGAATGGCTAGGGTTGGAAGGGACCTGTAGAGGTCATCTAGTCCAACCCCCCTGCACACGCAGGGTCTCCTAGAGCATGTGGCACAGGGTGATGTCCAGGCGGGTTTGGAAGATCTCCAGAGAAGGAGACTCCACCACCTCTCTGGGCAGCCTGTTCCAGTGCTCTGTCACCCTCACCGTTAAGAAATTCTTCCTCAAGTTCCTGTGGAACTTTTGGTGCCTCAATTTGTGACCATTTCCCCTAGTTCTATCACTAGCCACCACTGAGAAGAGGCCAGCCCCCTCCTCCTCACTCCCTGTCTTGAGATATTTATATACATTGATCAGATCCCCTCTCAGTCTTCTCTTCTCCAGGCTGAAGAGGCCCAGCTCTCTCAGCCTTTCCTCATAGGGCAGATGTTCCAGGCCCCTAATCATCTTCGTGGCCCTGTGCTGGACTCTCTCTAGCAGCTCCACGTCCCTCCTGCACTGGGGAGCCCAGAACTGCACACAGGACTCGAGGTGCGGCCTTACCAGGGCTGAGTAGAGGGGCAGAATCACCTCCCTCGACCTGCTGGAGACGCTCTGCTTAATGCACCCCAAGATCCCATTGGCCTTCTTGGCCACGAGGGCACACTGCTGCCTCATGGTCAACTTGTCGTCCACCATGACGCCCAGGTCCCTCTCTGCAGGGCTGCTCTCCAGGAGGTCGGTCCCCAGCCTGCAGGCATGTCTAGGGTTATTCCTCCCCAGGTGCAGGACCCTACACTTGCCCTTGTTGAACTTCATGAGGTTACTCGCCGCCCAGCTGTCCAGTCTGTCCAGGTCCCTCTGGATGGCAGCGCAGCCCTCAGGGCTGTCAGCTATTCCTCCCAGCTTGGTGTCATCAGCAAACTTGCTGAGGGAGCACTCCATCCCTTCATCTAGGTCGTTAATGAATAAATTGAACAGGACCGGGCCAAGGACTGACCCCTGGGGGACATCACTAACCACAGGCCTCCAGCTGGACTCGGCACCGCTGATTACCACTCTCTGGGCCCTTAAATTTAATGGTGGTTAAATTTAATTAAAAATGGGATCCTCTTTTTTCTGTTATTTCAATAAATGATTTTTAAATTATCTCCGCTATTCAGAATAGTAATGCTCATGATCTTTGATTTAAAAGTTTGCTATTTTCTTTGTCTTTTGATGACTGTAATTGAAAAATTATTTACATTATTGGTGGTACAAGAAAAAATATTCTTATAAACCTTTTTTAATTTCCATTTTTTTTCTTCTAAAACATTTACTGTTGACTTCCTGAGATAAACTGAACTCTGAGTTTTGCTTTAGAAACAAAAATACCCTTTCAATGACCATCACTGGATGGAGTAGCAACTGTAGTGCCATAGTTAACATGATTCAGTCAGACTTACACATTTGACGTTTGACTCATGATTTTTTGACTCTTAGATATGGCAGTACTGCAAATCAAAAAAGTCGAGATGAATTTAAATAAACAATATTTTCATGATGGATACACTTTGTATAGCTGAGGAAATCAGTCTGCAGACCAAGCACTAACATATATTATATGAGTGTAGCAATATAAATCTTGAAAATTTATTCAGTCAATATATTGAGTCAAAAAGCTGATCTTGGAGAGTTCCACTTCTTAAGACATATCTTTCTTTATTCTGGTCACTATGCTAGATACTTCTCCTTACTGGTTCTCCCATCTGTTGGGCCATAACATATTGTAGAAGAATGGTCCACAGTCCTGGGACAGGTATCTGTACTTGTTTTACTTTAGCTAGCAGTAGCAAGAACAAGACATGAGGGATCCTCTTGCTGGACTGCTCTGGTACCGCTCTGGTCTAGAACCTACTATTAGATTTTAGCTGCACAACTTACACATTTTTAAAGAGTCCTTCTCAGTGTAGTCCTGATTGATAGCTTCTGGAGAATGTCCAGTATATCGATAAAAGATAGAAACAGAAACACAAGGGGAATATACTGTTGAGGAATGGTCATTTCTGAGCTCCTTTGGAATTAACCCATTGGGAACGAGAACCCTGCAGATGGTTCCTGTGGTATCCCTTGCCTCCAATAGGAAATGCTGAGGTCAGAACCCATGGAACTACCCTCCTTCCTTGCAGAAAGTGAGAGGCTGAGAAAAATCTCTGGTGACTGCCACCAGGACAACAGAGAGTGCAGGTACTTACACATGTGCTGGCCCAGGTATTTACCACAGAGGTAACAAAATCGGTGCCTTGGTCTCTTGCCTTTTAGTCTCCCATCAACATGACACATGACTTTTATTAGTGTGTCACTAGCATCATTAGTGTACCTAGCACCACACAGAGCATGAAATGAGGCAACATAAAGCATTCTTTCCCGAGGAATTTACAATCTTTAGGCAGTGCAGGGGCAATGCAAACACAAACCCACCAAATGCTTAGAGGAGACGGCAGAAGTGAAGGAAGGTTGCCCCAGGGAATAAATCAGTTTGGGAAGGTTTTATTTAAAGGAGGGTGGATGGAACAGCTTTGGTTGGTTGTTCCAGGTGGAACAGAAGGGAGAGTAGAACCCCAAAGCACAGACCAGCTAAAGGGAAACACAAACAGAGCAAGAGTGAAAGGGGAGAGCAGGACACTGCCAAACTGCAGTGAGAAATTTCCCCACATTCATTATGGTTATAAGGCTCCCTTGCCATCATATGGATTCATTGAGAGTTTGAAGGAGTAAACCTTGCATGTCAAGCCAGTAGTCACAAATGCCAAGGGCAATCATGTCCTACAGTCATTGCTTAATGGTTTGGCCTTACAGTCCCACAAATAGCATTTCTACTGTTTCTTTGCCAGAATTCCTGATGCAAACAGTTAAAAAGATGTACACTAGATGCGTGCTTCTAGCTGCCTTTTGGGCAATTTCTGGGAGCTGAAAAATGCTGATTCTTAGCCTAGGGGGTCATACTAGGTAATACAAGGCAGAAATCGAAACTGCAGATTTCATGAAAACCTTTGTCATGAAAAACAACAGACAAATCCAGCATTGTCTGCAAGAGGAAATTTGAGTCTACAATCTGTTAGACTTTAGGTACTGATAAGAGAAGGGATCCTGCACTGCATTTTGAAAAAAAGTACAGTAAACACAATTCCAGTCTGAACAGGTCATTCAAAGTCTTTCCTGCCTCAGGCTTAACATGACACTTAAGTGCTACTACATGTGCAAAGAAAAGGCAATTCAGCACTCATAACAAACTGCTTTTTCTCTATCACTGGGACTAAAATACCAAAGGATTCCTGTAAGTAAGAGAATTGCTGTCTGCAAAGATGTGTTGTGTTTTCATTGGATCCTCTTTTTGTGCGAGTAAAAAAATAGAGCTCTAAATAAAAGTGATAGTGTACAAAAAATTCTTCCACATATATAAATGCAATAAATGGACTTCTCTTTTCAGACTTACTATCCTGGAACAGCCAGGGAGCTTTCCAGTTCAAAAGGAAAATATTTGTTTACCATTGAAACTTGCAGGGCATTAGATTCCCTGGGTTTCTCTGGCAAGAACATTTTTGGCAAGAACATTTTCTAGAAATTCCAACTGTCACAGTAGAAATATGCACATGTGAAATATACCTCCTTTATACCTATGATAAATGTATTTATCAACAGATTAAATCCTTTAAGTTCACTCTGACAAAAATGAAACTCTGTGTTTCACCATAGTCTTGACCATGAATACACTGGGTGGAAGGCAATAAGTATGACTTGGATAAGTCAGGAACACAGTTGGGGGATCTCAAGAATGAAGCAAAATATTTTTTCTACTTACTATTTTGTATCTACTCTGAAATCAGGACAAATTATCAAAATTGTACAAACTTTGCCTGAACTGTAGAAATTCACCTCTGTCCCCTGTGGGCTGATACAGACCTGCTTGTGCTACTTCATTCACTTAGGAGGTTGGGTGAAAAACGTGTGATAAAAGCAGCTTTCAGGGGAGCTAATACTATGGACAAAGAAGAAAGCAAAGCCAGAAAAACAAGAGAAAAGATCCCACATCTAAGGTGGATAGCCTGACACGCTTGTGGTCATGCTTCCTTTCCTTCTCTGTGTCCCCACGGCCCTGGCAGATTATGGTTTATTCGCAGGTGCTTCTGAGTGGAGAAGAAAGGGAATGTCTGACTGTTTGGCAGTGTGAATATAGGGACAATTATGTGGGGCAAGGATAGAGAAAACAACTGATGCCTCTTATAGGGGGAAGCGGAGAAGTTACTGACCTGAAAAGAAATGGCAAGGATTCTGGAGTATATATTTTATCCATGTCTGCCAAGAAAAGATCATTTTAGGATTTCAGCCTTGGTCTTTCTCCTCCTTTCTCTTCTATAGTATAGGTCCATGGTACGGGTCCACCATATGCCCTAGGATTTTTTGAGATCATAGGCTTTCATACTACTGAATCTATTTGCAGGTCACATGATAGGTATGAAGGGAAATATCTTTGACCTTCATTCTTATGGCCCATTGCACTAACATGAATACCCTCTAAAAGGGCTTTTTTTTTTAAGATTTATTTTATTTATTCTCTTATCTCTTTTCATAAGTCAATTCATTGAAATCCTTTCATTGCCTTAGTAACATTTTCTGACACCTTCTCATATTGTCAAAATCTTTCTAGCGCTGCTTATTGCTGGAGCTGGATAACAATTGCTTTAAGTTTACCAGGGTAAATCTTTGCTACCCTGCTGAACATTACAAAGAGATAATTTACTCTAAGTACAAAAGGCTGAAATATTTCAAAAATATTGTAAATATTCCAAATATTCCACTATTCCTCCTTCAACAAGATACTTAAATATTTATGTTGAGCACACAAATCAGTTCACCGAGACTGTGCATGTATCTCATTATGCGCCAAGGCCTAAAATAGCCATCAAATATTAAAGATTCTTGTAGCCTTTCTAAAATGGTCCCAATGCATCTTATTTTTTCATCTTCAAATGCTCTTTCAATTCTGTATGGCACATATCCAACACAATAACTCTGATATTTCTAACAAAAACAGCATACAAATGTAAGAAGAAAGAATGTATATCATAGCAAAGGATGCCTGCAAAAGAAAATTTTACGTCAAGGCTAAGCATATTCTATTCTTTTACTTCAGCAAAAAGAAATAGGACCTCAGTACTATCAGGCAGAATTACAGATAATTCTGTCTTTCCTACTACACTGAGCAGAATCTTCTCTCTAATCTGAATATGCTCTGAACTGCTAAAATTTGAAACTGAAACCCCTAACAATTATTTGGGAGAGACTAATTGTTTCTGAGATTCCTTTGTTCATTTCCTCATGTTACTTTTCATTATTTTATTCTCTACATAAGGACACAAAAATATGATGTCATGAATTTTAGAAGTATTGACACAACACAGTAGTTTATCTTTTTCTAAGGCATTTTAGTCTATTATATAATAATACGTATGCTGTATAATAACATACATTTGTGTAGCATTTAGGAAATGTGTGCTATTTACCTGATGTACTAAAATAACTGCCTCAAGGCTGCTGCAGTCTTTAAGGTAAACATGTATTTTGGCATGCATACTAATTTTAAAAACATGTACTCTTTATCCCAGATGCTGTAATTACACAGTCTGTTTTACATATCTATAGAAAGTCACACCTCTTAAGTGGATTTTTGTCATGATGGTTCATAATAGTTCCTTATGATTTCTTATGTCTATCATGAAAGTAGGTACATAGATGATAAGTCGGTCATTTTCAGTCACATTGATTGATTTGTTGTTTGGGAGTGTTGTTTTTGGGAAGGTTCACTCTGCTTTTGGTTTTAAAGAGATGGCCTGTGAGCGAGTCTTGCTAGGAGTCAGTATGAAGTAATGTGTGTGAAAAAGTGTTGAACTTCTTGCTCATTAAAACTTCATTGGGTGTTGAAGGGTGGAATATCTCCTCATGTCGGGCCTTGGCAAAAATCCCTGTACAGATCATTGTCTAAAAGGTCCTGAGATCCCAATCTGGTGTGGTTAACTCAGACAGTTTACTTGGATGTTCTTATTAGATGTTCAGAACTGAGTTGCAGACTAAAAAGAGATATTTCTGTTCTCCAGAGCACGATGCATTCCAAACATAATACATCCCTATATTACCTTTTGCTTTTCCTCTGCAAAAGGCAGCTTTTCAAAAAAAAGAACTATTTTTGGTAGGAACCCTCTGAAGTCTAGCTGTGTGTACAAGAAGGTTTTGTGTGTGGCTACGGGTACAATTATGGATATACAAACATGACCAATTTCAATTATTTTCATTTTTTTGTATCATATTGCTACTTTGGATACAGGAAAGTTCACAACGACTTTGGTGACAGGCATACAATTCCAATATATCTTTTTCCTTTATAAATCAAAAATATTCAAAATCACCTAAATAAATCTACTATTTGCTGCCTACCCTAAATATGTGGAAATATTCACTTTATTACTCTTTTACTTTTTAATTCCCACAAAAATTTAACATAACTGTAGGCGATTTATGTTGAAGTTATATAGTTTCATGAGGCATACTATGAGTATCTCTTATTAAATTACATTACAGAGACCGACCGAGTCAGATCAACCAAAAACAGTTTCCTTGTGACAGAAACAGAGACATTTTTATGCTTAAAAAAAAATATTAGGAATGCCACTGGATAAATACTATATTTTATAAAGCCTTTATATTAACAGCAGATTCAGCCGTGCTTTTTCATGCAATGTAGGACTATAGGAAACATTATTATTCACTGGGAACTGGGAACAAGGATACCAGACCTCAGATGTCACAAGGTCTATTTTTTTTTAATTCATTATTATTTCAATATTATAGAAACCATTTGCAAACATTCATTAAAATAAAAAATGCTACACTGAATGAACAATTAAATTGGAAAAATACAAAGGAGACTCTGAATAATCCAGCATATGACTGCATTTATGCACACAGTGTGTAGAGCCTTGAACATTTCCCTTTTCTGCACAAGAAAATCCTAATACTGACCAGCTGTGATGCCTAGGAAAGGAGCTCTTATTTGAAGACCTTTTTCTTCTTTTGAATCCAGCTTTCAGATGCTTAAAACTACAATTAGAGTCTCACTCAAAACAAAAGCCATTTGTTGAATGGTGGCTTGTGTTCTCTTCATAAATGAAACATAACATGCTTTGGTACTACAACTAATTTAATATACTTTTTAAAATGATATAAAACTTATATGCTAGAGGTATATAAATGACCAGAATCATTATTCTTAACATAAACCAGAGACAGTTTAACCTCTGCAATGTTTTATTGTTCCGTGTCAGAACAGTGTGACAGCTACTAATTGTTAGCTGTTGTTTTTTGTTGCCTGAGGGATCAGCTAAAAGAAGAAAAAATGGAGAATTTGAGGGCAAGATAGAAGGAAGGTTATGCAGTATACTATCATGAATAAACATTTGCAAGGCATCTTCACTATTTAGTGTCGCTGTTTCGAGCAATGTAGCCCACTTTTGACTCTGTGATCCTTTACACTAAATTATGTCAGCTAGACAAAACCCCCTCTGTTTAGAAGAACCAAATATAAAAGTAGTGTTAATGAGAGCACTTCAATTTATTTGACACTATTAAAACCACAAGAGTAAAAATTCTATAAAGATAGTATATTTGCAAACGTAAAGTATTTAACAACGTGCTTAATCTGAACAGTTGTATTCAACTGTGTTGTGCCCATTGTCTCCATTGTTTCCAGGGTCTGCACTGGGCTTTTTATGCTCTGTAAAATGTACACCTATAGACTGAAAAAAAAAGCACTGTGATTGCCTAGGCTGACACAGTGTTCTGCTTTTCACAAAAAGAGGAACAGGAAAAAAGTATGTGTTTTTAAAGAAGAAGGTTAAGGTCCAGATTCTGCATAGCTTTGAAACAACAAGAAATGCCAATTACTGCTAAAGAAATATAAGTCATATTGCTAGGATGCTAAATATTGAGAATGGGAAAATCCTGAATAACATCACAAAAGAAACAGTTAATTTTTTATGTTGGAAAAAGATCAATTTTGAATGTCTTATAAAAGTCAAGTGTTTGGAATTATTGACTAAATTGTCTGAAGAATAAGCTATATAAGGACTAAATCAAATATAGGCATATATGGGCCAAGAACCAGTATTGTTCATAATAAAATCAGCAGTAAATGTCTCCTTAATTCCCACATTACACAATACTAAAATTTTCATACATACAGGGCTCAACCCCACTTTCATTAAAGTTGGTAGCAAATCTTTCGTTAATTTCAGTAAAAAAAAACCCTTTTGTTTTTCTCCAATAATTTATTTGTGAAAAAGCACACATATCTCTTTTTTTTTAAGAGAATACACATAAACTGGTTATATTATATAGCATAATCTCTCTCAGAAAATGTAGAGGAGACCAAATGACCTAACATAAGTTGATTTCATTTGATTTTTATTTTTAAATAGTTAATATATTTTTGTGCATCTATATTTCACTGTATTTAAAATGTAGTAGATAAAAAAACTCCTTGGTAATCTTTTTACACTTTAAAAACATATAATAAAAGTAAAATATAAGGAAAATTGGTTAAAATGATAGGCACATCAAAGATTTTGTAGATCATAAACCCACTGTCTAAGGTTATAAGAGCTTACATATTATTTCAAATACACAAAACTCTCTGTATGATGTCTCCAAATTACTGCTGTGAAATATGGGATAATGTCAGAACACTATGAAATACAGAAAAAAAAAATGTATCTAGGTTATGAAATTCTCCTCCTCTATAAACTCTATAAAGGACAGTTTAATAGTTCGAGCGTATTCACACAATACATGTTTCTAATAATAGAGCAGAAAACACTAGGGATATTCAGAAATGCTAATAAGGAAACAGGCCAAAGGAACAGCTAACAACCTAGTAGTTCCTGTGCAGACTATTGTAAGTTTTATCTCTAATGGGGGAGGAGGGAGAGGGGGGAGGAAAAAAAAAAGCTTAAACAAGACCTATTAGCAGTAAATACTTCTGCCAATATCCCTCACAGTAGGGGAACTCCTCCAGCAATTTTCACGATTAATTACCAGTGGCAAGCGTATTCATAATCTGGTGTTAATTTTGCAGTGTCTGAATGAACTCGGCTCTGGCACGTTCAGTTATTGTTTCCCTGCTACTAGTAGGATGAACTACTTGTTCAGGTCATGCTGTGTCAAAAGAGTGCTAATGTGTTTATATAAACACTACAAACAGCACCTGCTTTAACCACACTTTTTATTATTTTTTCCCCATCACCAGTTAGAACATAAAATTCTTCAGTGCAGGAATGCAAATGACAAGGAAATATCGCTGCAACTTAATTTAGAAGGAGAATAGAAAATAAAGTCAGAAGATGAAACTTGAAAGTAATGTCGTTATAACTTCTTTGAATTGAAGGTTTTCTGTGCTTGTTTTACAAGGTTTAGCGAAACCATTAGTAGCTAATTTGTCAGCCACTCTTGAGCACTATGCTGCTTCCACTGGGAAAATCTCTTATCATCTAAGCAATGAATTAGATGGAAAGGAAGAGCAGAACAGACAAATGTATCACATTCTTCATTTTATGGTTGATTTTATTTTTCTTGTTTGTCTTCTCTTGGCCGTATGCTTTAAGTCTAACTTTGGTAATACACAAGACCTTATAGGCTTCCTGAAGAGAGCTTCTACTGATAGGATTAACAGGCACAACTTGCTGAGAGGAGACAACTGTGGTTGGTTAAATGAGGATTCTCAGATGTGCAATCACTCAGCCACATCTGCACAGGTTGGGATCCATTACCTAAGTCACTGAAAAAAGTATGATTTGATAAAAGCAGTAATACTCTCCAGGGTGTGCACTGTCAACCTCATATCCCAGCTGTACTTAAGGCATATTTAAACAACACTGTAGCTGCCCCCCAGTTCCTATGCTCACTGAAAGGATTTGCATATACAAATTAATTAAACCTAAGAGCATGATTCTTGGGTGTATTGTAGTAAGACCAGTAGAAAAATTGAAGATATATATATTCTTTTCTCTTTCCACATGGAGAGAAGCACTATATCATGTAAGTGCCTAGGATTTTATAAATAAAATGTACAAAACAAAACAAAAAAATCTTAAATAATGTAAACTTAAATTGATATTTAGCTGATTGGAGTGATAAAGGCAATAGTATATCTATAAAAAAAAGAAGGCTTTTCATATACGATCATAAAAAAAAATAGAGCACCATGAAGTATTATACTCTTCCACATAGGATAATGATTAACCCTATTGCTCATAATACATTTCTACAACTTTTTTTTTTTTAAGTCTGCATTTATTCATTATTTTAAAGAGTTAGAGGTGGTCATATCTGAATAATTGTTTAAAAATATTTTAAACACTTCCCTATGGATTAGATATGTGTTAACCAACAGCTACGGCACAGTAGTGCGTAACAAAGAGCAGGATTTTTTTAGGTCAGCTGCTCTCAGTTCCTCCTTCATTAATTCACAGTGATTTTCATGTGTTGCCAACTGAAATTAAGGTGGCATTCATGAAATGAGCTGTAATGAAACCTCTTACACTTTTAAATTAAAACCATATTATTTCTAGCAAAAGAGAGTCTCACAGGTGTAATTCCAACTCAGAGATCTTACACCTTGGTGGGCACACACCTTCATGGACTGCTTTGTCCTGTGCATCTATGAAAGGGACCAAACTACACTAATTTCACCATCACACAGTGCATCTAAAAGCGTCAGCCAAGAGCCAACACATTTTCTGTGCTGCATGAGAAGGATCCAGGCTGGAACTCACTGAAGCTAGTGCAAACTTTGTGAGTATCTTCATTTTGGTGCAGGAGTTTATTTTTTCAGGTCCTTCCATCAGCTCAGCTAAGGCCTCACAACACCCTGATGTGCAGAAAAACCCTGTTGAAGTCCCTATCCCCTGTGCCGAGGCTGCAAGCTTCCTCCTAAGTGCTATATTTAAGAAAAACGGTTCAAGCCAGGACAGTGTAGGCACCAAATCCTCACCTCCAGAAATGGAGGATTCCTTCAAGGACAAGGTGTCAAATCCCTGGAGTCAGAGGACAGCAGATTCCCCTTTTTGCTTTCTGAGCTCGATCCGCTATCACGTTGCACCTTTGAGGATTCATTTGCACAAATCATATCTAATGTTTTTTTCCCCTCTTCTTCTAGGCTGCAGAAAGCAGAGGTGGGCTCATCCCTGCTGTGCTCCTTACAGGGCACAGAGGGAACAGGAGGCATCTGGGGAGGGTTAAAGGCCAAGCATATGGAGCCAGGAGCAGCCTCAGCTCTCAGGGGTGCCAAGAGGCCTTTGCTAACCTTTATTGTTGAGGAGGAGCCACCAGCTGGATCCAAATTCGTTATCACATTAGGAGCAAGCTTCCAGCTCTCACTGCTCTCAGCGAGAGTCTGTGAGCAGCTGTATCCCAGGAGAAAGGAGAGACGTCGTCCGAGTCCTGTGGCAGCCAGAGGGACCAGCCACCATGTGTTGGGGCAACAGGACAGAAGGGGAAGTGCTGTATCCACCATGCAGAACATGTCCCCCCCTTTTCCATGTGCACAGGGAGAGAGATTGGTAGAAAAAGAAATGATTCTGGCAGAAAGCTCTGTGAAATCTACATTTGGGCTATAAAGAAGAAAGCGCGTTATTGGGCTATAATAGCACACTGTGAATGACTGGGAAGCAGCGGAACGCTGCCTGCACCCACAGAGCCAAGTTCTCCTAAGCCCCAAAGAGATTAGGTTTGTTTTTACCAAATAAAACGGCAGTGCAGGCTCTCCTGCGTTTGGATTAAAGGCACTGCTGCCTTCAAAAGAAAGATCACAGATAGAACGGCACTTCTGAATGCTGAAAGGAATTTCAAATGTATTTGGGATATCACTGGCAGTATAGAGAAGTGAAAGTGCTTGTAAAAATGTGTTTATGACCTGTTGCTTATGACATTGCTTTTTGACCTCCCACTCTGCTCAAACCTATAGGATGTGGAATTCCGGTGAGATGGAAACTGGAACGTGGTTACATGAAGTACTTTCCATCTAAGACAGCAGGGCAGGGCAGTGTCCTGCCCTGATGATCACTGCAGGACTGGATCCACTGTCATCACATGCTGTTCTCTGGCAAGTGTACACAACCTGAAAAACTAAGCCAGTTACAGAAGGAATGGACTGATGGTAGCTAGAATTCCTGGTAGGTTTGTTATATTTTGTCATCATCCAAAAGAAGGAAAACAGAAAAATAAAAATGTTTTATGATATGCCTATACACATATATTCTCCATGGGGTATATCTTCCTTATACCCCAGCTATGGCTAAGCATAGTGTAACAAGAAATAATCCCGGGTGTCATTCCAGGATGCATTCCCTGTTCTTCCAGCCCACAGCTACCAGGCTGTGGCAGAGCAGCTGGCAGACGTCATCGGTGATAAGAAGCACAGGCAGAGTCTCAGTGCAGCATGGGCCTGTCACTTCCCATTGCAGCCCAGGGACTTCCCACAAATACAGTGATGGGGAAGGTAGAGTGGGTCTCTTATGACGGGGGAAATGGTGCTTGACGGTGTGCTCCTGTCAGCATTTTCCACATGCCAGGGTCATGTTATCCTACCCCAGGAATAAGCTCAGGACCCAAGCTCTTATTCTGAAATAATACTAGATAATACTAAAGATTCAGGGCTCATATGATGAACATAATAACTTTTGAAGAAAAAGGAATTTATAATGATTCCCTGTAATCCTGGGAGACTAATTTCATCTGTTAATTATATAATTCCTCCACCTTGGGAAAAATGCTGATAAAAAAGGAGACAGTAAATGAATCCTATTCTGGATACTTCCAGCTTGAATGTCTTGAATGTTTCAAATTTTAAGCCCAAACATGCCTTCTCTTTTTTATTTTATTATTTATAACCTGCAAAATGTAGAAAATGTGGTCAATATTTTTGGTTCTCAGGAGCTGTGCTAAATAATTCTCAGGAAAAGAACCTAAGGAAGAAATACCTAAGAGGAAATTCAGGTGAGCTGTATCTGCATTTGGCTATTAAAGGTCTGATACATTGTAAAGATTCCTGAGTTTTAAAAAAGCAGAAGATGTAGGTGAGGTCTGTGTAGCCTGAAAATGGGAAGGAAGCCAGAGAGCTGCAGCAAGAAAAGTTATTTGGTTGTTGCTGAAGTGGGTGGAGAGAAGAGAGCTGTTTCAAATCAGTGCAGCCGTTGTTTGTTGGGACATATGGAATAAAACACTTCGCTGACCTGAGATGTCATTTTAGCCAGATGTCATCATTTTTTTCTAAACTTTTGACAGGGGAGAATTGTCAGCATGTTTTCACTTAGGGTTTTAGTCTGCTAGGAAATTCAGTGGCTTCCCTCAGCAGTTCCTTTTCTAGTCCTTGTCAAGCTTCCTGTTTAATTCTTAGTTGTCCATTAGGTAGAGTTTATTTAGGCACCACTTGTCAGTACTTTTTGCTATTTCTCTTTCCCATACATGGTAGTTATTTTATTTTTTTCCCAAGGAGCCTTTTGCTCTTGTTCTGCCATATTTTTCCTTTGCCTTGACACTGATAATTGCAACTATTTGTTTGCAATGACTGAACTGAAAGTACAAGGAACATCTAGTCTAGCTTTCTGTGGCATGGATGCAGCTGCTCTCCTCTGACCTTTACTCTCAGTCTGTGCCAGTGCTCAATGCAGAGGCTGAATCAGGAGGTAAGAAATGAGATGACCTTTCTCAGCCCACTCAGAAGAAAGAGATGGATGCATAATATGATGAGGCAGTGCTGTTTTAGTTGTATCACCCATCCCAAGTCCTGTTCTTTTTCAATCATGGAGGAATCTGATATTCCAGATTCCTTTTTTAATAACCGTATTTGTATTTTCTTCTCTCTCTCATCCTCTTTATGCTTTGAGTCTCCAGAATATCAGTTTTCTATCTTTCCCAGGATCTAAAATTTGAAAATAAGAATGGCTCTGAGAAATGCTACAAAAGAGAAATTTAGTAGTTGCAGGAAATGAAGAAATAAACAAACAAGGAGAGTTCACTCACTAGAACTCTCTCATTTCAAGAGGAACATTGGTGACCCTTTTCGGGTAAAGTAATGCTCCTAACCCACCACTGTCTCCAAGTAATAAAACTGTACTTAACTTGATTTCTTCTCAAACTGTTTCAATATCTGGAAGAGATGGCACAACATAGTCATAGTTGGCCTGCTCAGCTTAAAGAAGCTGACTAGTTCACATCTCAGCTAGAAGCTCCTCTTATTTCATATTTATCATTTCAGAATTAGAATTTGCTACTAAGATCCAAAGATTCAAAAATTTTGCCTAGTCTTAACTACTTGTAAGCAATAAAAAGCTACTAACAATAACTTGGTGACTTAATGATGAAGCTTTTAGTATAGGACAAGGTCTTTGAGAAAAAAATGTTGTCAAAATGGCAGACATATTTTGTATACTTCTTGAATTAAAAAAAGAACTCCATTTTTCTGATCTGATGTAGGTATTCATTACTGGGGAATCTGAAAGAACTGGAGCTGAGTTTTAATGCTGAGGGTCCAAAGTAGATTGTAAACAGAAAATTAAAAAGAAAGTCATGCTGAGCAGAATTTGGCTTAAATAATCCTAAATTATGGAATTGATTTAATTGCTGTATTCACCAGACTTTGTGTTGCTGTCAAAGCTTAATTTTCTAATATGGGCCTTAAAACTGCTATTAAAGCAGTAATAGAAACACTATTGACTCTTTTCGAAATTTACAATAAAGTAATACAAACCAGAAGCATGAAGATAATTTTCTAATTTTTATGAAGCTGAGTCGCAGAGTTATTATTATGAAAAGTGATAAAAATGGAAAAGGCAGGAAAGTCACACCTACTATCTGGGCCCCTGTGTCATTCAGAGACACGTCGCTCAATCATAATGCAGCTCACTCAGCACTCATTGCTGAAAATGACTAGGCTTAAAGTTTAAACATGTAAGAAAGCAAACCAGATTTTAACCTTCGCCTCTAATCAGTGGAGACGTAGATGTATTTCTGAAGGCCTCTGAAGCTGTCTAGTGCATCTATTTTAGGCATCAAAAATTTAGCAGATATAATCTCTGTGCTCATCAAAGACACCAACCTCTCTCAAGTCATTGCTTGTTTTAGGAGATATGTTTCCTTAAGAAGCTTAAAAGTAGGCACAAGTTAACTGCTTAAATAAAAAAGGCTAAATCCACCCATGTTCTTACCTTGTGTATGTACTATAACTATAGTTATACATATATATAATGTGTATATATATGTATATGTACGTGTGTGTGTGTGTGTATATATATGTTCATATATAACAGGCACATGTTCTTGCCCTGTCAGAGTCTTGTGGTTTTAAAGGCAAGAAGGCAATGACAGCTTCTGCTCGGCTCACAGGTCATTTAGTGACCCAGTTCTTGTATTCTGCATTCCTACATAGGTCTCCAGGTATTTTATGGAAAATCAAGGATTTTTTTTTTCCTGATTCCCATGTCTCATGCTGTGCTAGCTGGGATTGTAGAAGAGGGAAGTCTATAAAATAATAAACCCCTAAATAAGACACAGATTTGTACATTAAGAACTAATAAGGACATATTTAAATTGCACAGGCTCTTTTTTTGGAAATTGTATCCTTACCTTCAAGAAAAAAAAAGACAAGCTTAAAATGGGATATAATAGATGATTTCCATAAATCATAACAAAACGTGTTAATTATTTTTAAAGCTTAAAAAAATGTTTGCGCTAAATAGACTTAGAGAAAATGCTCAGATAAAATGACATCTATGTTCCTAACTAATATCAGTGATCAATTTTAAGCTTTTCCTCAACTCACCTTTTGCCCTGCCATGTTGGCTAAAAAGTCAGTTCTTTAGGATTATAAAAAAAGATAAAGAAACCTCCCAATTGAGTGCTTTTCCATGTGTAGACATCTATTTTTTTCTACCAGATCTCTATTCCATCCCTGCAGAAACTTTAAGATTCTTTAAAAGTATGTTCAAAATTAGGTGAAGGGTAAAATTATGAATTTCCCACTTGGAAGAAAGTGGCTTAAATTCTATCCAATTATTTGCCATGGCAACCAGCTAAACACAAAAGGGCTGGAATGGATGTAGAGTACTGCCTCTATAATCATCACTGTATGTCCTTCAAATCATGGATATGCAGCACCACTATCCCAATCTACTTCAGGGCCATAAGCCTACACGGTAATTATATGCTTTGGAACACTCCACTTAAGTGCATCAATAATATAGTGAGTGAACACGTTCTTTAATTCTGCACCTGTAAATGGAGAAAAAAATGAAGAAATCTCTCTATCAGAAAGGGAGGAAAAAAGAAATTAGAGGACTACATTATTTTTTAACCTACTTCCTAATATATCCAGTCCAGCAGGCTGCTAATTTAAATGTTCTATTAATAATCAACAGGTAAAAATGCTGCTGAGTGTTTTTCAGAACTATGTGTTTACAAAACAAAGGAAAACGAGGAGCTCCAGATTAAGGGCTTCATTCCATCAATTGTTTCTTCTGCATGGGGTCTGGAGAACTGGTCCATCATGCAGTGATGTGCATCAGTTCCTCTTTTGCCTCTGCCGTTAAGGGTTATGAGGGAGGAAACAGAACTTGCAGTGTGCTTTGAATGCGATGTAGCCAATGTGAGCCTCGAGGTCAGACTGGGAGATCTGAGTTCGTTTCTTGACTCTGTTACGGAGCTGTTTAAACTTCCTCCTTTAAAGTGTCGTCTGCTGGGGAGGTCAATCCACCAGAGCAGGAGCTGTCCCTTATTTTCTCTTTGCACAATGCTTTGCACTAAGGACTTCTGCTGCGTGTAATTGCAGGTGCTAATACAAAATGTCAGGTAAATGTTCCTAGCATTAATTTTGTTGCTTCTGCTTCAGGTTTCAGGTAGGTCTGTGAGTTCCAGTTTGTTTTTGCCAACCGCATCCTCCTCGTGAAAAGGATATTATTTCCTGCCTTGATCTTGCCTTGATATTATTCTTGTACCAGAATGGCTAAGCATGACAATAATATATTTTTTCAAATAATCTCTAAGTAAATCTATCACTACAACTAATAATCACTATCACTATATCACTACAACAATAATAGTGAGCTGAATACTAGAATAGATACTGCACAGTTTTAGGGAGCATACTCTTGTTAAGTAAGTGGGCCTTGGGATGAGCCTAAAGTGTCAGTTTATTTTTGAGCTATGCATTTCGCATGAGCAATTGTGTGTTCACAATTGTATATTTTCCGTATACAAAGAAAATATGTTCCTATCCTCAAACTGGACAGAACTCAAATGAATGAACTGCATTTAGGACGTTTTAAAGGAATGAAAAACCAAAGCAAAACTAAAAAACTCTCACCCCTCTGAAACAGATAATCCTACCATTGATGTCACAGCTGACGTGCCAAGTTCTTAAAATGCTTCTTATTACAGTGAGATGACTCTTGTACTTGTGTAAGGAGTTTTTGTTTTAAATTATTTATTCATAAACAATAACTGCTGGACTGATAAGATTGAATAAAAGCTCAAGATTAAAAAAAAAGTGTAGATATTTAGTCCTCACAGCTCCTCTAAAATATTAAAACTAAGAAATGCGTGCCCCTTAAAATAAAGGATGTACAATAAAGTAGAAAAAAGGAACCTGTTGTTTATAACAAATACATCAGGAACACCAAAAACTGCATGATTGCTAAGCAGACCGCCTGAGTTCAGATAATTAGTTCTTGAGTTTTAAGTACTTAGTACTATTTACTCGTGATATTTAATAAGCAAAAAAAGAATTCTGTAAGAATTCTTATCTATGCATCTCTCCTGCATCTCATACAACAGTCTGCTAGAAAACATAATGGCATATGCGTGCCTCCTGAGTACAAGCAATGCTCCCTTGTAAGAAATCCGGTAATGCTGATGATTTGCTCTTTTTGTCTAAAATATTCCACCAAACATAAAATTACTTCTCTTTTGTTCCACCAAAATGAGACACTTGGACATAAAGAGAAAATTTTCAAGAGTTTCTCGCACTATTAAAATTTTCACATATAACTATATTATTGAGGTTTAAAAAGTTCTTGATATATATCAAGGTTGTTTGTTCCCTAGAAAAAGACAGCTTTCAAAGTGAATTAAATCCGAGTAATTTCCATAGTTTATTTTTTAAAGCTAGCAACTATGAAGTGTGTCTTACTTGGTAGTATACTTCTCACATCTTTTTACAACTGAAAACAGTAAAATTTGGAAGCATTCTAATAGATACACATTTTACCCATCAGAAACACTCCTCTCTGTGTTTGCCACATGATGAATTTAGTTCATGAAGAAAAACATCAGAGTTTTATGAAGCAATTTGAATGGTCTGTAACACTGATGGGGACCAAAACAGCTGCATTTTTAAGAATTCAGAGTCAAGGAAGCTAGCTGGCACTTTCTCTGAAAATTATCACTATCCTACATAAAAATGGAAGACAATATGCTCATAAGAAAACAAAATCAATAATCAAACAAGTAAAATATTTATTCTACATGTATGAAAACCATGATCTTTGTGAGTATTTTTTTTTCAGGCCATGCTTCAATTTTTGTAAAAATAACTAAAATTCTGGTCAAGTACACCTTTTTTCTAAGAAATAATGGAAATCACATTTTTTTTTTTTCTGTTTGCATATTCACCAGCTAATAACCACGGGCATCCCTGTAGCCATAACCATAGCAATCCTGCAGGAATGAGGATGGGCAGAGGGAGGTCTGCAGCTCGGGTGTCTCTCAGCTGCAAGGTCTGGCCAGCTGGTGGGTGGAGGTGACCAGAAGCTGCCCTAGGGCCACGGTGTGTCTGGGAGCACTGGGGGGCTGCCACAGGGGCCTCCTGGGGCCTCTCTTCTCCTGCTCCCCACAGGGCATGGAGCAGAGACCGTAGCCACGGGAATTAACTGCTTCCCACCACTCAGTCAGAAGGTGAATATGAGGTGGTGTCAGTGAGATTTATTTATTTATTTATTTATTTATTTATTTATTTATTTATTTATTTATTTATAATTGCAAGCACATTTTAAAAGCCCTAGTTAACAGATTCTTAGTTAATGAGCTCTACAGAAGTGTGTACTATATTCTATTCTAGCATATGCTGTGAATTGCAGGCTGCTGAAAAAGCAGAGTTTGCAATAGAAACACCAATGGACTCCTAGCTGTGGCAGTGCAAATGCTGCGTCTGTAATAACCAATTAAAGGTACACACAGAGGGGAAGGAGAGGTAATACTGAAAACCTCTGGTCCAAACGATCATAAATTCCATGCTCCTTGCTCTCTAGGACAGTAATTGGTAATATTAAAGTAAGGTAACTATTAATACTTGCCAGATCACTTAATTTGCCTACCTCTGTAATCTTAATTACAATCTCAGCAAGAATGTCACCTTTGGAACAGGCAGATGAATAAAGAATAGGAATTTGGGTCTAGAGGAACTATCTCTTGGTGTCATCTAGTGGCTACATTCCCATACTGCAAAAAAAAAAAGAAAATTGTGTGTGGAGTTTTTATTTATGTGTACACACTCATACAAACACAGGCACACACACATAAAACGTTTGCTTCTGACTGAGTGGAGTAAAGGGAGCTGCCGTTTTTAGCAGACAAGACAAGGTTAGCAGCAGTGAGGCCATTCTCTGCTCCTCACCCCGGCCCTTCTTCTGTGTCTTCTTATTAGGTCAAGACACATGGCTGCGGAGCTCAGTTAACATACCCTGGTGTGAAGGTCTGTGGGCTGCCCTGCTTAGGCTGCCTGACTGAGCAGCTGGGTGTTGTTAAAGGACATCCTCTGCCGACACATGAGGTATTTGCTCATGGCTGGCTGGGTGGCACTCGGGGACGCTGGCGGATGGAGATGACGATCTGATTGCGGGCAGGCACACGGAGAAGAGGCAGTCCCCGGCCCTCCCGCCGCTCTGGCTGTCTCCTGCTATCCCACCGAGGGGTCGGTATGGCTGGCCCAGGGGAAGGTGGCACTGCCAGTAGAACTTTGTTGGAGAGGTGCTGAAGAAGATGGATGCTGAGGGGAAAAAAAGACATTTTTTTTTTTAATATAACTCTTACAATTGGGAAAAGTAAAAGCAATAAGTGTCTGCTTGGTGTGAGAATGGATTTAAACCTCCAAATTTTACCACAGATTCTGCTCAAAAACATACATAGTATCCAGGCATAGAAATCCATTTTCTGGAAGCACAGCCAATAACATCGATGGATTGGCAATAACCTTTCCAGAAGAATAATGACATATTTTACTGCATCAGGGAAAGGAGATTTAGAGCCCTAGAGAAGTTTTTATTCCAAAGAAAAAAGACATAATCAGGCTTCTTCACTGAGCCAGTAAACTTGTTTTGCATTCCTACAATCTATGCCAAGATTTTCTGCCCAAAACTGATCTAAGAAGTGGTCTGATATTCAGAAAAGCTTTATATGCTGTTTTTTCCACTAATTTTTCTGTAGGATTGAATGTTCATCAGCATGGAGAATATTTCCAATAGTAATAATACCTACCTTTTATTGATGCCTGTGAAGTTTACAATAGTGTTGCTCAGCTATTTATGATTTTGCATGTGGATTCAGCTATCCAAACTTTAAACAAAGCAACCTCAGTACTGGACTATTCAACTACAATTGCAGCTATGAAAGTGCTCCAGAAAAGTTTTGACATTCAAATCTATTTAAAAATTCATTAAATATCTTTCTATTTTCAATAGAATTCATTGTTTAAGAAGGTACATACAAAGCTACATTCCTTGCTTCTTTCTCAGCAGCATAAAGGGAGCAGAGATACAAAAGAATTTCTTTTATAAGAGATTTTCATGGTGAGAGGCGTGAGGGATTCAGGATGGAATGGCTGCCAGTCTATGTATCTTTAAAAAAATATTGGCCCTGGGGCGGGACTGAGACTGAATAAAAAAGGGGGCAATAGCCAGTCACATTATGCTCCTGCTGGCAAATAAACCCTTGGACACCACTACCAGGTAGCACACACCAGCTATCCAAGACCTGACACCATTTGGTCTCACCTAAAGGCACCACTGGCCAAGGACTACAGCTGCCTGGTAGCCACTGTCATAGAAACCAGCTGTGTCCACCCTCTGTAGGGGATGGAGCAGTAGACCACGTGCATCTGTGTGGTCTGACCCGGTACAACCATACTTCTCTATCTGTTTTTGATATTACCCTTCACAGGATCATAAGAAGCCCTACTCCAGGCTGGAGTTCAGTTGCATTACGCATGGCACACACATCCAGCATCTAGAGACTTTTAAAAAATTCAGCCCCAAATGCTTTTACATTTTAAACCTGATTAGAAATAACTCATTCAGATGGATGTTCTGCAAGGGCACTAAAATATTTACTGCTCCATATAAAAATAACTGCTCCAAATACTGAATTTTAACTGTAGGTAGAGAAGGAAATTATCCAAGTAAACCAGTAAAGAAACTATTAAAAGAATAAGACAAATTATACAATTACAAAAGCTCTATCAGTCTGAGTGAAATTCACTGGTATGAATATATTTAATTTTGTTAAGATGCCTTATAAATTGTCACTAAGATCTTGACTCCAGCAAGGCATTTAAGCAAGAGCTTGTCTTTATGCTTGAATAAGCCATGGGAGGCAATGAGTTTATATATGCATTTAAAGAGAAGCACATTCTTTCCACTTTCATTTTTTTCCTTTCCTGAAATGGGGTTTATAACAACAACACTTAAATATGTTCCTGAACAATATGAAAGAATAAGCCTCTGGTATTACCAGAATGCGCTCCATTATGAAGGTCATTTCTCTCCTTATTTCATTGGCATACATTCGTGAAATCACTGAGGTTGTATTTGATAAATGTATCAAAACAAAACGGCAAAGGCAGCATCCTGTGAGTGAGAGCGTGGCACACGTCTGCCGTGGCCTGTACCTTGTTGGTCCCTGGGGAGAGGGGAATCACTGTGCCCAGACCGTTGGCACCAACGCCGGCTGCACGTGTTGCGAGTCCAGGAGCAGGTGTGCGGGGAGCACCAGACCCACCAGCCACAAACAGGCCTATGTCAAATCTTCATGTAAAGTGCACAGCTGTACTCTAACCTCTGTTTAACACAATTAAACTAGCTTTAGAGCTTAAAATATTTCATTTGACTTTTGCAATGGGTATTTTTGGTGAACATATCTCTCTGTCTTTAATGAGCTCTTTTAATTTGGACAATAAATCTATGATTATTATTATACTTGTTACTGATTTTAACCATTTCTGTTTAGTGTATCACTGCTGCATCTTATAGGTGTTAACGGAATTTGACTCTGAAACACACCAGTAATCAATGCTGCCATTATTTTTATTTGAACACACTGATTCATCCTACTATAAATCCCAGTAAAACCAAATTTCTTTTTTTCTCTCCAAACAGAAGAATTCTATTTTTTACTCTCTTTCATTTCTGCTCCACTATTTTCTTCTGCTCCTTAATGTACCAGTTCCAGCAGGGCTGTTTTACTGCACTTCCCAAATAGAAAATTAGGTTAAAGGAACTCTACTTCTTTCCCATGGCAAATTACATTAAGTGCTGACCCGGAGACAATTTGATATAATAAGAATACTTTTGTAACTTTTTCCTCATGTAGCCATAACCTGATTTTGCTCTAAACACAGAAACCAAGGTTATAACTCAGAAACTGAAGAACTAAGCCTTTTAACAGACCTTTTTTTTTTTTCAAATGTAGTATTACTGTGCAGAATATGCAAAAGGCTCTAATCTGCTCACTTTTTCTCTTCATGTTTGGTGCCTTCCTGAGTGAATAATCTACTTGGCAGAAAAAAACATATATATATGTGCGTGTGTGTATATAGGTGTGTGTATATATATGTGTTTGTGTATATATGCATATATAAATATATTTCCTAGTTTTGACATTGAACTTGAGTGCATAGGTCATCTTGACATAAATAAAGTGGAGAGAAATCCTATTTCAGAACTGAGAAAGGTGCTGCTTGGGTGCTCTGCATTATGCTTTGAAGAGCAGTCTTGTAGCATTATTCCAGAAACCTAGGCAAATATGTAGGTGTTGTAAGGTAGAAAATAACGAATATTCTCCAGAAAATCCTATTAGTGGAAGAAGTTTTTTATAATTATAAATGACAAAATTCAAGACATGAAACATCTATTTGTGGTTTTGTTCTTACAAAAGATTCTTTGGAATCTGTATGTTCCTTTTTATCATGTCTTCTGTTATATTTTCTGATATGAATGATCTTAGCCACTAAAGTAGGCTTATTGTTGTAATTAATGAGATAGCTTGTTTTCTAGTTTGTAAGGAATGATAACAGAGGTTTTAGGTAAAAATCGCTAACTAAAATATTTTCTGTATTATGATTATTTCTGATCATTTGTTAGCTTTGTCTCCGAGAAGAAAATATTATAAAAATTCTATCTTTATAAATGATTTACTATGACTTTTTTTCCACTCAAAATCTAGTCTGCTTCTAGTCTATGGATATAGCTTTTAAAGTAGGTTTTTGTTGTTGTTATTTGACCAAATTCGGCTGATCCTGTTTAGTTTATACTTGAGTGACTTATGTCCACATATAAGAGAGGCTGCAACTACCTCTACAACAAATACATATCTTCAGATTTAAGTGTCTCAGTCTGTTCTGCAGGTTCTCATTTTCTAACACTCTGCTACAAAAGGTATTAAAATCATTAATTGAAGATGAATTGTTTTCTTAGTTTCTGCAGTTTTTAAAGTACTACAGCATTACTAGTGTCCAAATTCAGTCCACCTTCCTAGTTTTCAGATCGTTTATTCAGTCATTCTTTTTTTCAACCACCTTGTTTTATAACATTTCTAGAACTGTGTAGAATGGAAAATTACAAATATGATTTAAGATTCCGTTCAAAAGAAGGAGATTAAGTCTGGGTCTTTGTCAGCAACTCCATCTGCTTTGTATCCAATTCTTGATTGTTTTAGCAATGTTGGCCTGTGTCAGTCATGAAAGAAAGACTGACTATAGGAACACAAAAAATCAATTAACCCCCAAAACATATGTGTCTGCTTGACTGTAGGGACAGTGAAGCAATCTCTGCAGGTGAGAGTCTTACTCTTCCTTAACCAATTTAATCCAGTGACACTTCCGTCTGTTCAGAGAATTATTTGAAAAACTCTAGGATAATTTTCTCAATGAATCAGTGTCAGATTTCACCAGATTCAACCTGCCGCTTTATAGCTTATGCTCTAGCCAAATATTAAAATTAATTAATGTATATTAATATATATAGTATAATCTATTACATGCATTACATATATGATATTATTTTCCTAAAAATTAAACCAAGCAACTATTAAGCATTGTTTTCTAGAAATTGAAATTTAGTCTTATACTTTGCCGTATACTTTACCTAGTCCACATATATAAAATGATGAATTATTATTCTGAGGCATGACGAATTCCATGTTTTCTGATAATAATTACAAGTTATACTCTCAGTCATGCTTTGGCTCTCCATATACAAGGTTATCTGAATATACGAAGAAAATTTCCTGCAGCTATCTGTACAAACCAAATGAAGGATACAAAACTGAGTTAGACTTTTGTCCTCTTGTATGAAGCATGAATTGGATGAAGTAGAAAACCTGTCCCATTAATCTGATAAACTAAAATAAATGCATATCATATCAAGGTATAATACTGACCTCTCACTAAACAGTATCAGTCCTCATTTATCTTGAAACATAAACAATATATAATGTCCTTTGAAAATGAAGTGTATGTATATATACACATATCCCATATATATACACAGAAAGTGAGAGATGTAGAAGTATATATGTATATTATGGTATTATTTTAAAACTGTGAAAATATGTAAGTGAGAAAAGAATATGGACCATTCCTTGAAACAAACAAAAGAAAATTCAGTAACATTTTTTTTTTATTACAGAGCTCATATAGAACTCATTCATGTGTTAAATATTGTAGATATTTTCAGTAATATAACATTTAGAAATTATTAGGATTACTCTTACTCTGCATTTATGTAGTAAAGAAGAATAAAGCACATAAAATCATCTAAAAATTCCAAATGCTGTTTCAAATCATGTCACAAACACTGTGCTCACTGAGCATCTTTCACTTGGCATTTTGCATCAGTTTTCTTAATATTTTAAAGGAAAATTTTCATATGCCACATTGGCATATGCATGCAAGACCTGACGACATACTAATAACCTTTTGGCTACAGTATCTGGTGAAAGCCAAAATGTTAATGGGCATGTTTACTGCATTCACCTATATCTTATAACATGTAGAGAAACAATTATTTTAGTAGCAAATCCTTGAAGAGAACCATGGCTAAAGAACTCTAGCTCGTCCTTTCCCTGACAAATATTATTAGGGGTAAGTTAAAAGTTTGCCTGCTGTCACTGTGACCCTAACTCACCTCTTAATTTCTTGAGTTCAAGTCCAATTAACCTTTGGGAGGAAGCACAACTGCTCTAACCAGACAAGTCAATAGAATCCAATAGTAATCATTTCATTTTCTGGTTTGTCAAAGGGCACTGGTCCCACCTCAACCATTTCACACAAAGGTGGTAATTTATCAATGTTTAGAATGATCTGTACTGGACCATACCCAGCCCTCTCTCAAGTGTGCTAATCAATTAAACGGACTGTATCTCAGTCGTGCCACCCTGTGTGCTGCCACAGAAGAAGGCGCCAGTTGAAAAATTACTCTACTCTTGTAATATTTGCTGGTCTAGTTTCAGGAATGAAAATATTGATATACACTTCAAGCGCTTGTTGCCACAAGAGGCTTGAATTAGATCTGTAAGAGTATGGTGGGAAAACCTGTCTGGTGTGAAAAACTGCTTCTCAGCGTTGCTTGTCTTCCACCATCTCTTTGTATATGTGTAACTGCTGCTGAGTTTATTCAGAGTTAGTCATTGCATAACAGAGGGGCAGACAACTGTCCCAGGAGAGTAGGAGGAATACAGGATTAATTAAAGTCGGTTGCAAGAGCAGAAAGATGAAAGAAGAAAGGAAGATGTGACAAAGACATAGTATTTCACCATTGATTTCTGCATTTTGGCTCTAACTCTGCTAGGAAAGCACCCCCAACCGGGTCGGTCATCACTGAAGACCAAGAGATCGGTCATCACTGAAGACCAATTTAGTGTGCAGTGAGGGAATGGGTAGTGCTCATAACAGTGGCAAAATTGTGCTATTTCAACAGTTATCAAACCTGTTACTACCTGTAAATGTATAGAACTGCACTGGGTGGTGGGGGCCAGTCTATATGACAAAAAGAGCAGAGGGAAGCTGCTAATAGACCTGGGCCTAAAGACTCAAAACCAAATTCCCTACTGCTTCCCTCCGCGGTGACAAGGATTTCTTGCTGTATGGAGAAATAAGTGGCAAAGACATGTTGTGCTCAGATATAAGAGGACTATACTTAGATCCTACTTCCTAGAACAAGCAAAAATGACATGAATTTTGAGTGAAGATAATGAGCAACAACACAGCTGCTGAAAAAATTGCAGCCCAAAGGTACTGTGACAGGTAAGTGTCCCCACAAAGACTCAGCATTGATCAACACCACTAAGACCTAGTTCCTAGGAATACGTCTCTTTGAGAGCAGTACCCATGTGATGGGAACGAGCAACATGCTCACTTTTTCACTGGCTTTTCCCAGAGCTCCTCATATTAGTTCCTGTGAGTCCATCCTTCTGGAGTGAAGCTGCAGAAAGAAAAGGCGCTTCTGGAGCTTCTTGAGATGGAGTTTGTACAGTGAGTAAACTGCAAATTACCTTCTTGAACAGGTGATTGCTTTAATAAGAAGTTGTATTTCTAATTAAGCGCTTTCTCCTTTTCTAATTTAGAGAATGTGTTTTAATACTTTGCAAAATGCATAATTTTAAACTGACTTATGACTACATCAATATATAGCAATGTTTGGTAGAAATAAAATAGAGACTCTCAACTCATCAGTCACTAAGAAGAAGAGCAGCAACATTTTTATTACCAAAGGTAAGTGTGCAATCATAAGCAATCTTTAAAATACAACTGAAGCTATTTTTCATTTATCTCTTTCTTGATTATTCTCATACAATATATATAGAGAGGACAGTAAAAGAAAAAAAAAACCTTTAAATTAGTTTTGCAGTTTCCTACTGTCCTATATTAAAGGCAACCTAATAGAATTTATAGTGGTAGAACCCTTTTAGGCAGCACTCTTTGTATTTTTTATTAA
Organism: Eudromia elegans; assembly: GCA_003342815.1. Lineage (NCBI taxonomy): Eukaryota > Metazoa > Chordata > Aves > Tinamiformes > Tinamidae > Eudromia > Eudromia elegans. The sequence goes on from PTEX01000008.1 coordinate 5,435,456, forward strand.
GTCTATACTCAGAGAATCTACTTAATGTCAATTTCGTACAATGGTTACACTGCACAGAGTATTTTATTTTAAACCTGCAGGACACAATGATAAATTGATAATTGACCCCAAGGCCATAGCAAATAAAGAAGCCCTGTTTTTCATTAGTACAGTATTACACAGTTGTTAGGGGAAAGCAGAGCGATGCTAATTGAGTACCAAGGAGTTGCACAATTAAGAAATCATCCATGGTTTTAATTTCACATGTTTAAGGCAACAAAATTCCTAATTGTGAACAGTAAAATAAAATAAGATTAATGTGAGATACAATTATATAAAGCTTCACTATCCAGAAGCAATCTCCAGTGTTCTACATTTGCGTGTGTTCACCAGGGCAGTAATTCACAAATACTGTACTTTTGTCTCTCTGCTTGTCTAATATAGAGTATTTCTCAAGGCTTCAGCTATCATAGGTCCCAGAGGACAAATATTGTGTTGGTTATAAAAACAAGGGTGCTTATTTTGAAAAGGAAATCCAAAGCCTCCTATCATAAATTACTATTTTGTATAAGGCTTTCTTTTGTTTAGATCAGTGCTCATTCGTGTTCCAATCAGAGGGAGGCTAATTTTGTGATGGAGCAACAAGGAATAATTTGTAATGTCCCACAATTTCCTCTTTGGTTGGTATTAATTTATTGATTGCAATGTTTGTAGAGATTTTCTCAAGCATTCAAAGTTTTAGTGGCTTCTCACATACAAAATTAGCTGTGCCTCAGAAAACCACGTTAAAGATTCCATACTTCAGTGCCTGATTATTTCTCCTCTCTCAAAAGCTTTTGGATTCTATTAGCTGATACTCACACAGTTGTCTCTGTGCATTTTGAACTACTCCTAAGCCCTAGTCTAGGCTACATTCACTCCTGAATCTTCTGAATTAAACTCATGTTCCATAGAGGTGGTGATTGCAGCGTCATAAGTCTCCTACTACTTATGCCATATGAGGTTCAAAGACAACTGTACCTAAATCAGGTACAGTGCCTGGAAAGGGACATGTCCTCCCTCAGTACTTGGGAGAGATACTGCTTCACATTGAAATGTTTAATAATATGAAAAGTTAACAAAATTAAATATTGTCCAAAATTTAAAAGTCAGATAAGAATATGCTCAGGTCAGTCAATCACAGATAACACAATACCAGAGGAATAGAAAGCTCAATTTAAATTCAATTTTTAGGTTCTGACAAACCAGTTAATTTAACCTGTTCTGTCACATGGAATAAAGCAGAAAATAAGAATGTGTGCAAAGTACCATATGAGTTTTCCCATGAGACCTATCCCAATCAACTGGAATTAAGTGCAAAATACACTAAGAGGGGAAGTCTAGTAAATAAAATTTGTGAATACATACTTATATGAGGAAAAAATCTTACAAAATTTCTGTGGAAGGTTCAGTCAGGCAGACAATATGATTCAGAAACACAGTTCAGTCACAAGTTTTATCATTCAAGCTGGATAATTCACACAAGCATATAAATCAAGTCTGTTCTGAGTGAAATATAGCTCTACAAGTTATCTCAAGCAATACATCTTTGGAAGGTAATCTAGGTAATCTTTCACAATCTAGGAAAGGTTCCTGTGCTGTTTAGTCATATTGCCATACAACACAGGCTTTCTACTACTTATTCCTCTAGGATCTCCATAGCTGAGAAGCCTTTGCTGTCACTTTTCTATCTGAACATAGGTACCTTCCAAGTCTGAAATCATATTTCAGCTGAGAGGAATGCTGGTAGAGAACAAAAATTATACAGAAAAATTCTCCTAAAGAAGAAATGACAAATCAGGAAAGAAAGCTAAAGATGTGATATTTTGGGAATGGTATATAAGCCCTCTGGCTAGCTCTAATGCTGCTCAGCAAACTTGGAACTTACACACATTTCTTACAGAGTTTAGGAGATTGGAGACCAGCAGCCTTCTCGTATGGCCTGTGAAGGTTCTTCACCCAAGAAGCCCTGAGAGCTGGGAGAAAAACTATAATCCAAGAGATGAACCATCACTCTACTATGACAAAATACATAGCACATGGCAAGCTAGAGAAGGATGAACCTGGGGAATCCATGGCTGTCAAGAAAGTAGAAATCTTCTGAAGTCAACAGATGAACTGTTAGGAGCCAGATAGGCCATCCATTTGATTCATATTAAAAACACAAAACTGACATTTCCACCTAGACTTTATTTTTTGATAGAAAATTTTTTATTTGAAAAAAAAAAGTGTCTACAAGCCTTGCCTTTAACAGCAGGGGCTCATCAGACATTGATGTTGGTTTCCACTGTTATCTTTTGGTCTCCTTCTACTAAGAAGAAAGAAGAAACGAAGAATTCAAGCTCATGAAGCAGAATTATGGAGCTAAAAGGTAGTAAGAAGGTCACTTGGGAAACTATTTCTTGTTTGAATTTGAGAAGGAAGTGGATAAAGAGTAGCTACAGGAAGAAGTTTTACACTAATAAATGAGTAAAGATATAAATAAAGGAGAAAAGCATAGACTCAGAAAAACTACTATTATAATTAATACTTTAAACTCAGTTTCTCACAGAACCTGATGATATAGGAGTTCCTCTTGTGAGACATGACTTTTGATGAATAATTGGGCAATCACACAGTCACATATCTAAAAGCAGCATAGTCTATAAACTCTATAAACTAGAATACTACTTTCCCACTTACTACAGGATATTATCTTTGTTCAATGAACAATATAAGGTCTTCACAAAATTCTGAACTGAGCCACAGGGTACTGCATACTGGGAAACACAGTTTAAAAACATAGAAATCAACTTTCACCACTCAAAGGGAGATATAATTGACTATCACCTCCTTCTTGGAAGACTGAATATGTAATTCCATAATTAGTGGAATTAACTGATCATATATTTTTCCAAAAGACTCAGAATGCTGTTGAAAACTTGAATCTTATATCAACAGAGAGCTCTGTGATTTTACAAGGTCAGTAAAGAAGAACTGAGTCTTCTCAGTTCAGGTAAGCTGTTCAAAGGTTGGGGTTTTGAACAGTAAATAGAACTTACTATATTTTGTTTTTTCATTATGGTATCATTAATGACAGGAAAGTCTTAACAAAGAAGGAGTTCTAGCAGCAAACCCTCAAAGTAACCAAATTCTGTGTGAATCGAATGCCTTTTGCTTGGAATTGGCAGCATCCTCTTCATCCTGCTCTCTGCTTTGGCTTTTGGGAATTCTCTTCTCTTAAAAGAGTCCAATGGTCAAGGTGAGTCCCAGACACAGGCCTAGTGACTAATGCCAGTGCAATCTGCGCCTTTAACAGATGTGAACAGTTGTCTCATACCGACAATAACAGCATTGCTTGAACATTTATATATCACAATTTGCTGAGTTTCTTTTTTTTTAACATTTTAATATGCTGTCTTACACTTTTCCAATAGTCTTAACTTTCTGTAAAACTAAACTGTGTTCTGGTGCATACGGAATGGAAAATGCAAGCCATGTGTAAACTTTCATTATACAGAGAAGTAATAATTATCATTTTTATCTTAAGTTACATTTTAATGTGAGGAAAACATTTATTCTAGATGACTATTTTACAACTAATGAAATTTTCTTGGAATTAATATGACTGCCTGAGTTCTTAATTTTTTTCAGTCTTGCAGTTTCAGTTTATATTTAATATACTTTGTGCTCTCTGTCTGTAGAGCAGAATCCTACTACAGACAATAAGGATTTTGCTCAAAGAGTATTTCAAAGCTTTGCTGGTAAACTTGAGTAACTGTAAGTGACTGATACAATGTTCTTTGGAGTCATTCTTTTTGTATTGTACTTAAAAGAGCTTGATAAAATATTTCAGATTATAATTGACACAAATATTGGAAATCCTTGTCTTACCAGTGATCTGTCCAAAAAGAAAAGACTGTGCATGGAGCGTTGTCTTAGGGGATCAAAGTGCATGCTGGTTGATCCAGGAACAGCATGCTAGCTAAGAATAATTCAGTTACACTTGCAGATTTTTTTCAAGCAGTTCTCTTTAGTAGACCTACACCTATGCTAAGTAGAAAAAAACCCACAGCCTTCTGTCCTTGCCTTTGACTAATCTGTTGTCGCTATAATAAGTGTGAAATCTCTAAATATACGCACATTTACTACAAGCAAACAAGCTGTCCAGAATCTAATTAGACAAAAATCTGCCCATCTGTTCTACATTATCATGGGGTTTGCTCACATGCATGTTGTTTCATTACTAAAAGGCAGAGAGGCAAATTGAATTGAGCTGGACTTCCTCCTAAAGTGGGATCAGGACATGAAGGCAGAGCCGTGCTGTGAACCAACAAAGCACCACTGGGAGAAAGTGGGATGAGAGAAGATTCCCTTTTCTAAAGCCACATGTCCGGTGCTCACTACAAGGCCTAAGGGGCTAATACCATTGCTTGGCACAATACAGCACACATTACAACCATATAAACCTTGTTTTCAAGGAAAATTGTTTGGTTTATTTCTTAGTCCCCTGTGTCAGATGCCTTTTACTGTTACCTGCCTGCCATAGTATGCTGTATTGCAAACTTAAAGGGTTTTTTTTAAGGGAAGTCAGGGAAGTTTTACTGAAGCAAACTTAATGAAAAAGTAAGGGAAAAATGTCCGACAATGGTATTTTATTCTTATTCGATTAGTTACCCATTAAAACCCTAAAGAAGTTTTTGAAAGTGGTAAGCAAGGCCACATGCTTTTGAGAGTCATTTCATGTACAAATGGGAAATTTTATATGAGAATATTCATTTGCATATTCTTTATACACTTTTATTGCTAATACTTACCATGTGCAAATATTTGTACATTTACCCCCTATATGTACTTTCAGCCTGGAGTGAAAAACTTTATTGTTTTTGAGAATAAGTATTTCTAATGAAATGTTATTAGATTTCTTTAGAAGAAAGAGAAAAGTTGTATATGTAGTTGTGAGTGCTATAAATGAACACATATAAAAATTAGTAGTTTCTTGAGATGAATCAGAATAAATACAAGATCATTGCAGATATGTATTCCTAGAGGGAAATAAAAACTGGAATATATTCCTAACTTTCTCACAGTTGTCATTATTAGAGCATTGGAGCACATCATGAACTTCAATTTATTAATTCCTCCTAATGACAGTTCCCTTAAAAGTGTAAGAATTGTGTGCCAGGTCATCCACAAATCAGGACGATACCCCTTCTCATCCTGCTCCTGGGCAGCTGCTGCTGCTTTCTCTGGATGCCTCTCTGGATCTCACCTGCTTTCCTCAGGCCCTATGGCATTTTCATCATCAGATTCAGTAGATCAGAAGAAATAGAAAGCAGTTTTAAAATGCCTTCATGAGTCATTTAACTATACAGGTTATGTGAAAATGCAGAACAGTTTGGAATATACCTAAATTTGTCTTATTTTAGGATTGGCTCTGGCAATGGATGTGATGGAATACAAAAGTCAGTGTAGAAGATGACAGATCAAAATTAGGTGCTATTCTCTTTACTTTTTTTCTTTTATTACACATTTATGCTTGTTTCTATTTCTATTAAAGTGGTTTTTTTCTGACATTGGATAAAAATATTCTGTGCAGTACTTGTATTCATCTCACACATATACTATAAGACCATTATGTATTTTGTTTTATTAAATAACTGTTTGTTTTACAATTCTAGTGAGATCAGCAGGAATCTGCAGATTCTTGCAGCTGTCCACAGCACAACCAGGGCAAAGGAGGCACAAACTCCTGAAATATGTATCCGATATTTCTCAGCTAAAATAGTACTGAATCCAGCTTCATATTTTTCTATAATCTGTATGGAACACATTTCTTACCTGCACGCTGCACAATGTCTTTTACAAAACTAAATAATAAAAAATTCCTTTTTTAGTATCTTAGGATTTTGCCCTTATTTGGAGGTGGAACATGAGAGAAGTCTACAGCTTTCCCATGAATACTCATTTGCCAAAAGAAAACAAAATATATTTTCCCTTTAGACAATCTGCATTGATATATTGAAATAGCAGGGAAGGGGAAAAAAAGCCCATAATGCTTCATTAGTTAATTGCGCAGAGTACAGCTCTTTAGGGGTAAACAAGTGAAGGACATTTGCTGAATGGTCTATGCCCATCATGCATATTATGGTCTAATAGTGCTAGTAATGGTAGGAGGCTCCTGGAGAGTCATCTGTCAAATTAGCACACTGAATTATTTATTGCCTCAGAGTAAAATTGTGGAAAGGAGCAGCTGAGACCCATTGGTAAGAAAATACAAAATAAAGAAACACCCCATCCCCAGAAAAAAACAATACAACTGCTTTGAATGTTCAGCAATGTCTCTGTAAACACCAGCAAGATTTAAATAGTGCGTGTGTAGGTATCAGGATGTGTGCATAACTTCTATTAAAAAGTTTACATGCATATATTTATATGCCTATATTAAAAACACATGAAAATATGTTTTTAACATAATATTAATCATCATGATCATTATAATAGATTATACTATAAGAGAGTATATAACGTACGTATTATACATTATATGCATTATATATAGTATATACCACTTACAGAATGTAAGACATATATTGCATATAATAGACACTTTATGTAGTATTTACATAAAATCAGAATTTATAAAAGAAAAGTATATTAATTCCATTAAAGAGTGTAGCATAGCTGGAATCATTTGTTATTTATCCTTTATATATTTCAGAATGCAAAATCTCAAATAATATAAAATCTTTCCTTGTGATCATTGTAAAATATATTCCTTATTCTAACTGAATGTAGAGATTCAGACATATAAGACCATGTGGTAAAGAAGGCACTGCTGGATTCAACCCAGGTGAAAACTTAAAAGTAGTTCTTAGTGCTCAATAACTCTTTCATTCCCATTTGCCTACTCACTGTAGGTTATCAAAATCATGGTAACTTTCCAACATTTTATATGATGAATGTCTTCTGCAAATAGATTTTTTAACAGATTTTTTTGTCAGTCAAATGTCTAGTGCCTGAGTCACCAGGCTGCCTGCACATCTGCTCGCCCCAAAGCTGTTTAGGTGGGATTTTGGTGGTGTCTGACAGCAGCTCTACCAGCAGCCGTTGAATTAGACTGTTGAGTTAATTAACTCAATTAATTTACAAAATACAATTCTATAAGGCCTCAAGAATTATTCCATTATTCCCAGTATAAAAATATTAGCATATGCTCTGTTACATTTGAAAAGACAGAACCCCTGTGAGACCTGGTTTTTTAAAGTTTGGTAGCTTCAGGTTTAGTGGTTCGGATCACCTGTCTTACAGGTGTCTGGAAGATGATACTCAGGTTTGGTCACTATATATCCTGGCTACCAAACAAAACTCCATGACTTTAGTTAATCCAGAAAACATCAATGAACTGGATATCTCTGGGGTTTTTGTTTGTTTGTTTTTCAGTATCAGATAGACGTTACGCTACTATCATAGTGGGGCTATGTTATAGACCTGTAAGTGAAATGCTTAGTTTCTTAGTTTGTTTTTTTGCTGATACTTATAAAATATTATTTCCATGGGACAATATTTTTAACCTTTTTTTTTTCTGAGTTAAAGAGAGAGAACTTAAGGCCCAATATAAAGAACTGATAAAGAGTATAAGCTAGTAATGGCTATAGGGAGAATTTTCTTCTTCACACAGAAGTGTTATATGGTTAAAACCATCTAGAACTCGATGCTACAAAGCCTGACTTTCCGAATACTTACTTATTTCTGTATTCTTGTCCATTTTTGCTGCAATACTAAGTCCAAGGGCTCAATAATTCTTATTTCAAATATTGCTCATTCCCTCCAGCTGTGATATTTCAAAGCATCTGTTCATGTTTTACTGAACACAGAGGACTATTCTCCTTACAGAAGTAGACATGAGGGGATGAAGAACTGGAACATTCGACATGTAGGAAGGGAATTTCACCCAACAATATATCAGAGACTGTTGATTACCCAGTACTAGAAATATCCTTTGGCATGAATCCCATGGGAAGACAATTAATTAAAAGAAACATTTAAACTGCTAAATGTCAGCAAGAGATGAATTATAAGCCAAAATTAGTATTAATATTGATGAAAAAACATAGTATGCCTTTCTGATGAAAATATCTGTAGTCCTGAAAGCAGTTTCCTCATTTTCTTGAAACATTCTCTTTAAATATATGACTTTTTTCTTAATTTCCTAAATTTCCTATTATTCCTAATTTTCCTTTTGTGTACACATACACAAACATACATGGTAGTTTTTTAATGTTTCCATTTTTATCTCTGTATGTACTGGTTAAAAAAGCTAGTAAAAGAGCATCTAGAAATGACAATATACAGTTGTTAAAAATATATCCCAAGAATTACCACTTGTAAAAACCACCACTCAGATGTTGGTTTGCAGACGTTTTTGTTTAATTGTATATGATTTGTATAAGAAGAAACATTAGCAAAGATGACTAGACAAAGAGAAGACAAAAGCTAGTTGTTCGTGTAATACTGGATAATTGTTCCTCCATATCTCGCATTCAGATGGCTTGTCTGAATGGTGATTATTTGTCTGAATAACCTTTGCCTAAAAATGTGGCATTATAATAAAATCTGAAATCCTGAAGGCTGAAGATTTTTTACCTATCTATCAATCATCTAATACATCCTTGTAAGTTTTTCTCTCTCAAACAGAATGAAATTGCACACACACTCTGTCACTGTTTAGCAGAGAGAAGAAAAAGGAGAAGCAATAAAGGACAGAATTACCTACTGGTCCACATGACAAGCAGACCAGCACTCGAGCGCTGGAGGACAGCTAATATTTCAAGTCCACGTAAAGCTGCAAGAAGCAAACCCAGCCTCGGAAGCAAGTAAGACATCATTACCATTCATTACCTACAAAAAGAGACTGGTCTCAATGGCAAAACAGGAGCTCCAGCGGAGCAGCTGATGCGGCAAAGGACAGTTGGTCGCACTTTGATTAGGGTTGTCTTGTGAGCTGCTCAGCCCTCCATAAAGACCTAAAGTAAATGTGCTCTGAAGAACTGTTTACATGTGTTGTTACAAACAACCTGTGCCTTGTAAACAGCTGACATCTGCTCAGGATCACACCAGAGCAGTGCCGACTTTCATTACATTTCAAACTATTATTCCAGAGGAGAAAAAAAAAAAAAGACAAATGACAACTGCCTAATGTCAATTTAGAATTATATTAGATATATTAGAAATTCGTTTTAAAAGATCACCTAAAAGTCCCTCGCTTGCTTAAGGGATTATATACAAACCCCAGGCAAAATAGAAAACTCACTTGGACTTTTAGTTGTCTAACTGGAGCTAACTTTTGAATGCAAAAAGTGTTTAATAATAACCACCTTTCTAAAAAAAATATTTTGTTGTCAATGATTTTTACACCAGGGCTACAGAAGGGCTAAGTCCTGCCAGGCTTTCTCCTGTTGGCTGTGACTCTGCTTCCAGAAGCCTCACTGGAATCAATCAAACTTTGCGAAGGCAAAGATTTTGCATGCAAGCCTAGATTAATTAGTTGCCATAGCACAGATACAGATCTGGGAGAGGCCAGATTGTGCTCCCTGGTAATACTCGAACCGTGTTCTAATGGATCATGCAATTGCGCACATTTGATCTGAACTAAGCTTGGACACATAATCACATTGTTGTCAAAATAAAAAGAATATAATCAAAGATTAAATGCGCTTGAACTTTTTTTCTACTGGATTTGTCCTGGATGCACAAGGGCAAGCATTTGCTGATCCAACATAAAGACAAGGTAGAACACATTGATCCTTCCTGCTATGGTAAAAAACACTTATCAAAAGTTTTCAAATATAGCAGTTCTGTGCTTTGCATCCTGAAGCCAGAGTGCCTGCATGAAGGCCCAAATATCACCATATAGTTGCATCTGTTTAATCCTATCTGCTTAAATATGAAGCTGTGCTCAAACTGCAGTTCTTAGATTGCATTCTCTGCATATCTACTAATCTGCATTCTGGATGGAGATTTGATTAAGTCTAGATCTTGTCCACGTAGAAAGATGGACATAACTGGAATAATGGCTTGAGTTTGATCTCAAGCCATTCTCTTTGAGACACATGGATGTAGTGTTGACTAACTTTCTCCCAGCCCTCAATAGGTGACCAGACAAGCTTCTTATATTCTTATATCTTATCCTGATACTTTATGTTGCCTCATGCCAGCATGTCAATGCTCTTCAAAACTAAACACAATCTAGGATGTATACCTCTGGTTTTAGCAGCAGTTATGACAGTCCCTTCCTATTAGAAGGAAGTTTATAGCTTGGGTTGTCTGTCCAAGATGAACTATTTCCCTTCCTATTAAAAATCTGCCACAGAGATCCTGATGAATTCACCAAACTATGAAGAATGAGACTTTTCCATCATGAAGATATTTTCACTTGACATGATCTGTAGGCTTCTTCTATGGTTGAACCCAGACATACTTTTTCCATAGCCCAGGATTCATGAAGATAGTTATTGGATATTTGGATTCATGAAGATAGTTATGTATAACAGCTTCTTGGCATGGAGGGGCACAGGGGTTACATAAAAACATATTAAAAAACAGGTGGAATATATGCTGGCTGCAACATTAAGGACAAGTGTCTTAGGAGGTATGAAAAATTTTCAGGACAGAACGTGCAAGGATCATTACTGTACCACAGGCCCCTTCCCTACACATGGGACCACAGGAAAGGGAAGAGTCTTGTGAGCTGGGGCTGCAAGAAGTGTGTAGAAGTTGTGTAGAAAACAGAACGATGGGATGTGCAGAGGGGAACAAACGGGAAAAAGAAGCTCTGTATTTCTTTTGAAATATCAATAACTGGCCCATGCTGATGGAGCCTGATTGCCTGTCCCCACACATTGCTAGCCCAAACGTCATCATAAGGCAAACAGTAAGGACTGTGGAAGGGAATGGACAGCTAAATGTAGTAGTAGGAGGGAGGCGGGAATAACAGGTGAATGGATGAAAGGATTATGGATGGGAACAAGATTTGAAGCTGTGAGGAAATGTAAGCTTTTGTAGTGTTCTCCTCGATGGCTGGCATTTGGGGGGCCTTTTCCAGTGCAGTCTTTTTTCCTAGATGATGAAGTGCTCCAAGATGCGTAGCTGTGAGGACAGCCTCTCAGGCAGGGCAGGCATCTTCTGGAGCACGGAGTGGGGATGAAGCTGGGAGTGTCCTGGGGGAGGCTTGCCAGGAGCAGCAGCAGCTGCAAACTCCCTGCTCAAACTGCCTGGCCAGCATGAATGTTCTGGGACCGCGGTAAGCAAGTTTCTTCTTGGCCAGAGGGCCATGGGACTCAGCCTCACTGTGCTGAGAATTTGGGAAAAAAACACATGTTTGAATGTAGATAAAGGCATGAATGCAGCTGAAATGAACATGGCTAGTTTCCTTTGAAATTTAAGTGTAAAAATTTGGATCTGCAGTGCTCATATTTTAGATTATGAAAGCAATCATACACTGTGAAACAAACTTCCAGAACAAAAATTTAAGGTGTTAGGTCAGCTATCTATATGTGAAAAGGATTGCTAGTTTTTGTGTACACTTTAAAAAGAAATAAGATTTTTATGCTCACATTTGTAAATTGAATTTGGGGGGAAAGAAAGAATTTCCCATGAAAATAGTTAAAATTTCTGAATTCAAGATATAGAATTAATTTCATAAAAAAAAGTAAATATTTTTAGAACAATTCAAGTCCCTAATTACACCTTGGGTGAATTACAAATTGTGTGAATGATCAGGGTAATTTATCTGTGTTTATTAATTACATGAAACATTCCATTCTTTCAGAATATCAGCAGGATAACTTGAATGAAAGATCTTGTTACAGGAGCTTTTTCTCATAAACCTACCTGTTTACTTTTCAGAAGTGTTCTTGAGTAAACAGACAGCAGCGCTAGATAATAAATATCATTTGGTTTCCAGTTTATTTTGTGTGACTGGCAACGATTTTGGATGATTAATCTGGCATATTTCTTTCTACTTTAATTTTGCTATTACATAAGTTCAGCTGCATATATCATTTCTTGAGCTGGCAAAAAATTACTGTTTAGAAATAACCTTCATTTACCAAATGCAGAGGAGTTGTAGCGAGATATTGTTTTGTTATATGGAAACTCAAGTAATTTGAAATAATTATGCTGTTAAGCACAGGTACAATACTATACATATTTACTACATCTATTGTAAATATAGAGAGAAAATAGATGCAAGCAGTGTATTACAAAATGCTTGATAGATTGAGTTCCCATGACTATAACTACTTCACAAAGATATTTGATATTCATACTGCTTCCTTTTTAATTCTACTCACACACACAGTGTATTTGTGAAACTTATAATTTAAAAACTGCTTCTTAACATAGTAATTAAAATCTTCTGTTTAATATATATGTTCATAAAAACACACTAGTTTTGGGAATGTTTTCTAATCAAGCTCATACCACATCACTGAAAATTAATATTTTAGTGAAGGGGAGACATAAAGATGCCTTTGATTCTTTTTTTTAGCCTCATGAAAGGCCACCAAGATTATCACTGTTGAGGTTTCTAACATTTACTGCTGTTTTTGCTATGTGCCCAACTCTGTTTATATAAAGTGACCTTTAAGTCTCTGGTCTAAAGCAATAAAATGAAGGTTTCCTGTCTTATTGATTTCGTGAGGCCTATTTTCACACTAATAAAATGGAATCCAGTTTACTAAAATACACTTTTAGCCAGTGTCTGTAAATGAACCTGAGTCTTGACAATTTTGGAAGAGGTCAGCTTAGAGTAAGCAGGTCATATCTGTGGTAAATCAGCTTCCAGGAACAGATCGCTGGACACTATAAAAATCAGGAGTGGTTTTTTAAGAGACTGGCTTGAACCCTCCTTAACCAGAAAATAACATCTGACCTTGGCAGTGAAATTTATCACAACATTTCAATTAAAACTTGGCAGCCACATAAGCAATACATTGCTCCGTTACAAGTGACCCTATTACAGGAAGCCTATATGTGAGGCAAGAATCAGGTAGAGCGTGAGCTGCTTTGTGCATATGAATGATACAGGACACAAATCTCTCTAGTGTTATTTGAGATTTACTAAGAGCCTCATTATCATTCTTTCTCAATAAGGAAATTACTGGTTGCCTAATGATGTTGATAATCATTCAGTATATGTTTTTCATTTCTAAGCACATGTACATTAATATTAATGCAGCTGTACTTACATCTTGCGGTTCGTGATGAATGAAAGCTGCTCTGTGTAACAAATTATTGTTCCATTTACTAGAATGGAAAATCTGCAAAGGAATGGAGCTTCATTATGACCTATTTTGTGGTACCTCCCTAAACAGCAAAGCAAAGAAGACAGCAACAAATTATATTAATATATTTGCTAATGAGAAACCTGAGGCAAGGACCAGAAAGATAGCTCACAGCTTCCCTTACTAAAGATGTTCATGCTTTTCCTCTGACGCACATTTCTGGCAAGCTTACTGTTAAGTTAGAGGAGTTATAAGAGCACCGTTTTCTTTAACCAGTTTTATTACAACTAGTTTTACAATTAACACTTCTTTAATAGTTTTTCTTAACAGGTCTGCAACACTGTAACTGCTGCTTCAGTGATAAAGAAGAGAAACGTGTATGCACACACACACAGAGGCTGGCTAGGACCTGCAGTGTGCACTGTTATTTTCTGTCGTTTCCACTGTTGTTCTAACAGCTGTGCTCAGAGGGCAGCGCCCAGGCAGACGCTCCCTTCCTTGTGCTACCAATACTTAGGTAGGTAGGTAGGTAGGTAGGTAGATAGATAGATAGATAGATAGATAGATAGATAGATAGATAGATAGATAGATAGATAGATAGATAAATGGATGCAAGAACGATGGGTCCTTGCAGGGAGAGCTGAGCGGAACAAGGAAAGTGCATCTCACCGCAGTTTGGCCGTGCTATAAATCAAGTGTCTGAAATACCTAGTGCTTTTAACACTTAGCAACAGTAGCAGTTAATATGCCACAGGTGTTAATATGCCAAAACAAGCAGTGTTATGGAAAGCCCATGAGTAGGAAAAGAAGCCATCTTTGTTGCAAGTCACTGGAAGGATGTTTGAGTACATTGGGCTGAACGTGCCTTCAAGTTTTATTCCTGTTACAATTAGTTGTAAACTGACCATACAAAAATGCTGCTATTATAGTAACACAATTTGTATTTCAGTACTCAGAGAAAGCAAGTAGGTTAAATGTTCTCATGCATCATGATGCTCCATCCTTCTCTGCAATCAGACTACTTGTGTGTTTAAAACAAACATAATTTCACATGTGTTGACACAGTAGGACTTGATTTTTATGGTTTCAGTTCCTTTCAATATGTCCAAATATTTCTTTGCCATTAGAGGAGATAATTTTCCTACAGATTTCCAAGAAAGGGTCGTATCTTCCCAGTTTTATTTAGTTCCCCATACTGATGTCAATCAATATTTGAGATTCTGGATTTCAGGACACTCACACTGTCTTACTTTTCTCAGAATATGGGACCTCATTTGTTCATCTAAGCAACTGGACTAATTCCAGTTTAAGCAAAAATATATACAGGAAAATTCTGTGGCTCATATTATATTATTTGGGAGCCCAAACAAACTGGATATAGAGTGCATTCTGACTTTATGATCTATGTAGTACAGATTACATGGACTCGAGTCTAGAGTCAGAGGTTTCATTGCAGCGAGAGGAGACGCAGTGAGTTAACAAGAGCGTGGCAGCAGGAGAGCGCAGCAAGATGACTAACAGGATCCCACAGCGGAGCAAGGGGCACGTTGAGACAACACTCTACAGACCCTCTGCAGACACCTCCATGGGCTGCGCAGGACGGCTCTGTGGAGGAGCCAGGTGGGTATCTGTGCATCCTGGTGCATGAAGGGCTGAGCTAAGAGGCACCATTCCACTCAGGAGGCAGGACTGCTAAGTCCCTGGGTAACATCCTTGGATGGCCTCTGCAGAGCACCGCCTGCGGTTATTTTACAAACAAGGATATAAACTGGAAATATTATTTAGGCATGACAGTAATCTGACTAGATGAACTTTGGAAGCTAGTGGCAATTGTTATCACTTATGTCTGATAAAATGAGAGAGAAAAAAAAAAGGACTAGGAAAGAAAGGATGAAAGAAAAGCTTCTTTCTAGGAAAGAAAGGACGAAAGAAAGATACTTCACTGATGGATTAAACTCATTACCTTGGCAGGTGTCCCTATCTAATTCTCTGCTATTTCATTTCAGAGTTGTGGGTTCAATATAGGTCTTGGAGGACCCACTTTGTAATTCAGACTGGATGGCTGTACAAGGAAATACATAGGCAGGAAATGATGCAATTCTGAATTTTCTGCTGAACAGACATGAAAGTATATTTGGTCAGCCTGTCAGTCATTTTTAAATTGACTTCTGCTCATCTGCTACTGTATTTACAGTGACTGTATTTGTTTCTTAGTTCAGCAGTTACTAGCTTTTCTTACTATATATTAAAGGAATATCAAATCAAATTCACTCCTGAAGCAGCAGATATTTTAGGTTCTACTTCGTAAAGCCACCCTAGAGGGACTTACTTCCAAGGAAGTCATTTTGTGCAGCGTGCCTATAGGCACACATATAGCATGCCATTATGAAGATATGGGCTTGCAGAATCTTCCCACAGGGCAGGAGCATTGTTTTCTTTTGCTCTGTCTTGTTTTAATAGACTCTATTATTTATAATGCCATTCATGCTTCGAGTCTGAACTGGGGTATGTGCTGTTGGGTACAGTTATCTTTACCTATATTCTGTCCTGACTTTTTATGAGCATTCCACAGCGGGGTAAAAGAACACTTCATTATCCTTACAAAGATAACATAAAAGCCAGCCTCCACTCTGGTGAGCACAAGTCCTGCTTTCTTACCTGCTCTCTTGGGTGTGCACATCCATTAAGTAGTCATTGGATGAAACGCAGAAGCAGTCCTGGGAGCAGAGCCATGGTCCTTTACCGCACAAATAAGCAATCATTTGGGCTGAGAATCACACTCTGTCTTGTGAACTCTTTCTGGACTAATAAATCTTGAATTCTTTCTACACAGTAGCCCACCTTCATTAGGAGGGGTGTGCATTCCTTGCCTCCTCAGGCAATTAATTATGTAAAATTTTTAAAAAGTATGTAAAATTAATTTCATTATATTACATTTTCACTATGATATTAATTTACAATCTTCTCACACTATTTTTTTCATTTAATTTTACTTAAAAGTCAATAGAAGAAATTTTCAATGGCATCATAGTCTGATTCTATTAGTACTTTTAAAAGATCTAAGAAAAAAGTACATACAGTGGATTTGTAGGTATAAAGTTATACACTCTAGCATTGTGCTGGAAAGGCCATTTCTATCAGGAAAATATAAAGCAAGGATATAAATATAAAGCAAGGATATAAAGCAATTACCTCTACTATCTCCAGTACTCTGGTGCAAGATGTAGTATGTAATTTCTTGAACCAAGACTTCTTTTTCATTTAACTGCAATAAAAAACTAATTTATTTCAGGATAGAATTGCAGTAAACACTATTATTGTTATCCTGATCTTTGTAGGTCTCATCCTATAACCTACTGTATGTTTACCTATTTCTCAGAGAGTACAGTTTCTGAGTCAAGTACTGTCACAGCTTAAAATCACAAATATATACAAATAATTTTCCAGGAAAACCACATATCCATATGCAAATATATATGTTTTTATATAGCTGCCTCAGATTTTCATGCTTCACTAACTATATCAAACACTTATATTATCATAACAGGAAGGTATTAAGGAATGTCAGAGATACAGTCACACTTCTCAAGGCACTGCTGACACTTACTGCATACCTCTACTGAAATACATCATAGGAAAGAAAAAAGGTATCTTCAACTGTACAATTACAGATAACTCACAAGCCTTACTTTTAACCTCTGGAAAATTTTATTTAATGAAATGCATTTGGCTTCCACCTCTGTCCTTAATTTCCATATATTTATTATTATTACTTATTTTTGGTAAGAACTGACCAAAACCTTTCATGAGGTTATGAAAGAATAGAAACTCCACACTTTTTGGGAATTCCTTAAGTGTTTTGTTGTGTCCCTCTACTGGTGGAATAAAAAACAGCTTGTTGCTATCCCCATCATTTTAAGTATTCTTTTCCATGCCTATGATATCTCCTACCCCTTTTACTAGAAGTTCCAGGATTTCAGTTTTTGGCAGGATCAAAACGCAGTTGCTTAGATCACTGGAAATGTATATTTACTTAAAATACCTCTATTACATTTTAATTCAAGAATCTATTTGGAGAAAACATGCCTTAAAAAATCAAAAAGACCAGGCTGTGAAAACTTAATGTTCAAATATCAAGACAATCTAAAGTACTAATTCATCTAAATTAAATAGACCTGTCTTTAAACCATGATTGTTCAAGTCCCCATTGAGGCTGGAAATAGAATAATCCATGATCAAATACACAAGAACCGAACAAACCAAGTCATTATCCTGCATAATTCAGACTAGCTGAAAGTGTTGCTCAGCACTAGAAAAAATATGGATGGGTTCTGGCCTACATTCAGAAGGTTATGTCATGAATTTGGCAGAAAACAAATCTGATTCATATTTGTTGTTCTTATTTGACCTCACTGACAATGGACATAACTCAGTTTGCTGTGAATACAGGTTTTTTGTTTTGTTTTTGTTTTATTTTTAATAGGACATGATTTGGACTTTAAAAGGAATAAAGTCACTTCCCCTGGTATTCTCTTGTGACTCCTTTATTTCCATGTTCTAAAAACGGCTGCTGATTTTGAAGTTTAATTTCTGCTAGAAATAATAGAGAAAGATATGACATGAATTATCATGTCACTCTGGTAGATTGGGACTTTACAGTTAAATGATAATCCCACAAAGCAATTAAACAAGTTTATGCTTAAATGCACCATTGACTGGGACATTAGTGTGTGCTATGATAAGACACTGAAAAGACTTAACATGTATACAGCACCTCACCAGATCAGGTCCCAGGTTTCTTCTCTAGAGATGATCCAAATATAGCAGAATTGCAAAGAAATGCTGCTCCTTTTTGCTCTATGGAGTTATATGAATTCAGACAAGATGTTCAGCTCACCCAAAGAACTGAGGAGGGAGCAGGGATGGATCATGTCCACGTCCATGCTTCCCAGCGCTACCTGAGATACATGAAGACTTTGTGTACTGCCTTGGTGGGAAGAGACTCACAGCACGAAGAAGGCATTGGAATGCAGCAGGCAGCTATTTTTACATGAGCAGTTGGTCTGTCAATTATTTAGTTAAGCTGTGTTCAGAGTAGAGGAAAGCTGGGTTAAAATAAAAAGTATTTTATAGCATGAGTAAACAAACTTTTTTTCTGCTGGCAAAATCATGTTTCTTGCATAATTTTCTGTGGATTCCTGATTTTGTATTGAGTCCCTTTTATGATACAGTCCAGAGATACCATATTTAATATGGATTCATATTTGCTTTGAATTTTCTCAAAGATTAGAGGATGTATTAAGCTGTTGCTGTTCTGCATTATAGTTGCCACTATGTCATTTTTTTCATTATTTTTAGCAATATAGTAAAATCTGAAAATTTATAGGGTATTCTTTACTTCTTATTATAGATATCCATAGTGCTTGTGACAAATATATCCAAATAAGAAAAGAAAACCCTCCATGTCATTTTGGGTTACCCTCTCAATTTATGTTCAGAATGCTGCTATGTGTTAACATTAGTTCTCTTTAATGCCACAGGCTACCATGATCACTATTTTGTGTTCACATAGTAATTAAGTTCTGGCATTTCTATGTCTTTGTTTATAAGCAGTCATCATTTACACATACAAACATAATTGTGTGTTCATGCAAACGATAATTTAATTCCATGCTCATTTTCAAAAGCAAGTTGCCATTTCTTGATAACCAAGTCCATTATACCATGTGGGAAGATGATGTACGGGAACAAACTCCGTGCCCTGCTATGACTGGTGTCCAAGTAGAGTGAAGCCAATGAAGGCAGCTAAGGGCAGTCAGAGCCAGGAATGTCAACTCAGAAAAATATCTGGCTTATGAAACCAGATGAGGTGGTTTCATTGTTCAGAGAACACTGAAAAAAGGTGAAAAAAGGTTTGTTTTGTTCAATATACCAACAATGACAGCAATGATGAAACAAAGAATGAAAATCAAAGAACATTTTACTCTCTTTGTCAATTAAATGAGGTGGAATTTTCTTTCTCATTTATTCTTTTTCTTTCTTCCCTTTACTGAAAGGGAAAGAAATATACATGTAACATTTTCTGTCCTTTAAATAACAGAATCAGAATTGCTTTATTTTTGGTGGCTGCTAACAGACTGTGAGGAATTTCTATCTATTTCTCCTCGCTAGGGAAATTTTGAGATCTTGTCACCGTCAGAGAAATTTGAGACGCTGTCATTCTAATCCAGTGTTATAATTGAGGGACATTTTTAATGCAGATGCAGTGCCCTAATGTAGAGCAAGTCTTAAGCCAGGAACAAATTTGTATAATGCAGGCTGCATCTTAGTGTCTACTATTTACATCTCTGACTGCTGCTCCCTGCGGATTCTGACTGATGTGATGCTGATGCTGCTATTCCGCCTGACATGGATGCAAGGTAAAGAGAGCCCATCGAGGTGCAGAATAGAGCTGGGGCAGCAGTACTGCATAGAGGAAAGTGATATTAAATAAGTGATAGTGAGATTTGCCCACTCCCAAACTCTCTCTGTAGGCAGAACTGAGCTTCCAAGTGTTGAGAGGACTCAGAGAATAAGGCATTTGACATACTGACCTTTTCAGCAAAGGTCAAATGCATCATTTGGGCAGTGCTGAGTGTTTCTCCCCACCTACCTCACCCCTTCTCTCTCTCTCTCTCTAACTTGATTTTCCAGCAGCCATCTTATTTGAATGAATACTTCCAGAGGTCAAGGTGGACAAAATCCAATGACCAGCACATTTTTGAAAATGTCATTCTTTTTCTTTTTCCTATCCTCTCTTACTTTCATTTCTCGTTTCTATTCAACCATAGTGAGGAAGTCAAGGTCAAAAATCTAATCTTTTCTGCACTTTTTACTTTGTATGATATTTAGAAGAGTTGACCAACTGACTTTGCAGAAAGTCCTTAGCTAACCTAATACTTTAAGGACATATTTAATTGGATCACAGCTTGAAGTGGTAGCAAAGTGAGTTTGCCCTTTGCCTTAACGTACCTAGGAATCCTGATCTATATTCCTGATTGCTATTGAATTTTCTAGATTTCATTATAAAATCAATAACCGTTGCACATGGTAAAATAGTTTACAAGAGCTGCAACATATTGTGGGCTTCTGAAAACATACTGAGCTCACTGAAGCCACCCAGGCAGCCAATTAGGAGAAAATATCTATTAAGGAAAAACAGGGCAGTCCCATTGACTGCTATTGATTTTCTTAGCCCTGTGAAAAGACAATCAATTAGATAAAGAAGGCTAATGTTACAGCTGCAATTTAATAACTCCTAAAGAAAGGAGGAGGGCTATTGATTCCTGACATGGAATGCTGGAGCTTATTGAAATATACTGAACTTCACCTGTCTTATAAGTAGGCCTCGAGGAAAGAGGAAGGTCTTTTGGGGCCTGAATGTAACTTGTGGCATAGAATCTCAACTATTAAACTGGCTTGGTGATGTCAGACCTAAGAGATGCAAATGAAACAAAACTTTAGAGGGAAGACAAGCCCAGGATTGAATACTAAATCACAGGAGCTATTGACAGACGCTGTCTTGGTGAAGGTTGTTTCTCTTTTTCATACAGAAAGCACCAGAGTACCACCTGTCATTTTCAAAAGCAAAGTCAGTTTTGCCAACCAGCCGTGAATGACAAATAAAGCTTTATATGAAACACAAGGGCATATTATGTGCTATTGTGTGTTCTGCTAAGTGCTAATTTATCTGGCTTGTTCTCTTCAGCAAACACACGCACAGACACATGAAATAATCCATCTAATTATGTAGCTATTTAGGAGAAAAACAAAGCAAGGTGTTTTTGTCTGATACAGAAGGTACATGATACAACAAAGGTTTCAACAAAACCTAATGCAGTTAATGAAAATAAATGAAGTGCTGTAAGCTGTAACAATTTTAGAACAAATAAACTTTTGCCAGTTTTATATTTAGGGTAGACCCAGCTGCTTTTCATAAATAGATGAGTACTTTCATTCAATTTTTGATAGTCCCTAATTGGAAATGGCTAATAGGCCTTGTGGCTTTCTACTATAAAATCTGGTCTAAAATACCTTATATAGATATTTTCTTTATGTTTTTTTTTCTATTGCTTGTGTTTGATCCTTTCTCTCTCATTATATATATGCCTTTTTTTTCTTAACCAGCAGACAGCTGCTATTCACAATAATTGCCAGGGCAGTCAATTATACTTTAAATAGGCCTACTTGAGGGCAAATGAGCGTATGGTGGTCTAAATTGTGCTGGAGACATATTATACACAAAGACTGTCATTTCAAGCATCTGGAACATGACAAATATTATTTGGAAGCCATGTAGCACTCATATAATATGTATGTTCATTGCTATATCAGTATTGTAATAGTGTGCTGTGCTTACATGTTCTGTAACGTGGATGTACATACATGTGCACATACACAGAGACATAAATATATAGAGATTATATATATAAAGTGCACTTGAGTGAAATGTGTCAAGTACTTGATTTCCCCAAAAGCTTGCCTGACTGTCTTTTTAAACAGAGGTATAATTGAGGATTTTCAAACATTTACATTTTTCTTAATATTATAGGGTATTATTAAACCGTAGACAAGCAACATGTTTGTTAAAACAGTAATTTTTCTTCTTTGTGTTTGTGTTTTGTAAAACCTCTCTCCTTAGGAAGGTAAAGTTAGGCAGGCTAAAAATATTATGCAGATCAAAGTATGTAAAACTATATAGGAAGTGTGCATTTTGATTCAAGGCAGCACCATATACAATATTATATGAATAATGATGAGCCAAGAAAAATACAAAAGGTCAAGACAGGACACTTTGACAAAAACAACAAAAGGTATAAAACTTCTGAAGCATATTCAGCTTAGCGAGTTTTGAGCCTTGAAAGGCTGCAGAAAAGCAAATCTTTGGAGATAGGGAAATAAAGAAAGGAATAGATACACTAACTGTAATAAATTCTTATAGAGCCATTAATTTCTTGTAGATATGACAATTTACACTGGAGGGGTTGGTTCTGAGAGCTGCTGAGCTCTAGCATTTCCTGTTGCTTTCCCTTGGGAGCTCTGAGTATTCAGCTCCTTTTAAGATCAGGATGCTCATAATGGCTCAATTCTATGGGAGGAAGTAATAAAATCCATCATTGCATGGATGTAAGAATACAGATAAGATGCATCTCACTATATCCATTCTGCAAAGGAAGAATGCACACAACAAATAGACAGGCCTAGAAATCAGGTCTGTACATGTTTCATTATTGATAACTGAAGCTGTAGCTCAAAATAGCCTTTTATTTTTAATGTACGAAAAAAAGATTTTTTTAAAGGAGTACTACAAATATTATAGTAAAAAGATTGTCAAAAAGCTATACACAAATATGAATATACAGCAAACATGAATAATAACTTTTTTTTTTTTAAGTGGATTAAAGCAAACATTGTTGGGGTGGCCATTACAGAAAAAGTTTATTAGCAAATAAGGTTTTAAAAACTAAAAGAAAAACCACTAACACAGTAAACTTAGCAACACCCATAAATATAAGCACTTGCAAGAATAATATGCATTGAATATTCACTTTCAGGAAAATTCAATTGCGTTAAATATTATTAGGAAAGTGGGGGGACTTTCAAAGCAGCATATCAGCATCAATGAGTTTCATGCCTGAGTTTTGATTCAAGCAGCTCAGCACCTTTGTCATGACCCAAAATTGATCAGGAGTAGAGATGGAGGTGCTCTTCCACTGGAATTGCCTGAAGGGCTCCATCTGCCAGTGCACCTCACATATACTCCCAGGTTCTCTCCAGCTGGCAGGTACGACCAGAGATTGCTTTTTGAGCCTAAGGATAAAGAGAGTCCTCATCTTACATAGTCACATTTATGACTAGTGCTTGAAGCATGAGTTCAGCCTGTAGGAGATAGTATCTGAGCAGGATTTACCTACATCTGCCGTTTGATAGAACTGAAACTCAACTACCAAATAACAGCTGTTGTTCTTGGAAGGCCATTCCTCACCTGCCTTGGATTTCTGTCATGGTGCACAACTCTTCAAAACTTACCAGGCCAGAACATGGCACCGGTGAATGTCACACTCTGGAGTGGAGGGTTTTGGTATGGGAAGAGGAAGACCTTGCCTCTTATCCCTGCCCTCAGACTCCCTTGTGCATTTTAAGTGACATAGTCACTGAGAAAAGAACTACCCCCCTAAACCATAAATGGTAGCAGGAACAGAAGCTAATCTCCAGAGATATCCATGTTTATGCGAATGCCATAACCACTCAGCAATAGAAGCCTGCTTATTCATACACTTGCTTCCTCTCCCAGAATTTCTCTTTTTTCCAGAAAAAAAAAAGGGTTTGTTTGGTCTCATTGTAGTTGTAAAGACATATAGCTAACCATGTTCATTATTTCTGTGCTGCATAAAATATAGGAGAAATGTGTTTTGAAAAAAATCTCTGTGCAGAAAGAGATAAAAGTATTAGGATGTCTGCATGTCACAGTCAATTAGAAAGGTACCTTCTTATCATTACTGCTCATCATAACTGAAGGAAATGGGGCCTCCCAATTGGCAGAAATTGGTTAAACAAGCTTAGACTAGATCCAAGTGCCATATGTTCCCCGCTCTAGAGAAAAAAATATAAACTTTGTATTAATAATGAGATAGAACATAAGTACATAAATACAAGGTTAACACACTTGTCCTTTTGACTGAAAAGATTCAACTCTAAATCTGAAAAAAGACTCTTTCATCCCCAGTATCTTTTGGACATCTTTTTGTGTATTTTATTCTGTATAGGTTATATTTTCATCTTTACATTATCATAAAATGGAGCAAAATAAATGAAGCATATTTCAAAAAATCATAAAAAAAAGTGTAGGAGTTTTCATGAGTTTCAGTTCAGCATCATAACACATAGGTGCAAGGTGGGACAGTACAGCATTTCAAAACCTCAAAGTTTCAAGAAGTCTCAAAACTCATAGACCTGTTCTCAGGAACTAGCCAATCTTCAGCACACCGATATATGGGTGTAGGCCTGGAATTAAATTATATTCATAGATTCATAGAGCCGTTAAGTTTAGAAGGGACATTTATATTCTTGCCTACAATGTACAGTGGAAATAGAGAACTTACAAATGCAATGAGAAAAAACAATCCTGGTAAGTATGCTGTGATGAGCAACCAAACAAGCCAAATTCCAAATGTGCACGTAGGCATTAGGAAGTGGATCCAAAATCTACCTTTTCAATGAGGTAGAAAATGTAGCGGTGCCTGGTTCCTATTAGCACCTGCACAAAGGAATCTGAGGTCAATAAACAAAATGGCAAAAACATTTTGGGTAAGACTTGACTAGGGAAACAGGGAAGGAACCATCTTACCTGACTGTAACAAGCAAGACTCCATGTCAGAATAACTTAAGCTTACATGAGATGTAAGTATACGCTTAAATGAGTTCCCTGTTCATTCTCTGTATGTGTTGTCCCCTCACCGCCCTCACTCAAGCAATACCCACCAGTAATGGCCATGAAGGCTGTGTCCAGGTCGAAGTGGAGCCTGGGAAGGCAGATAACAGCCCAATAGCCAATCGCTAATCGAGAATGTGCCACAAAAAATATTGCCAGCATGCAGATATGACTATGAGTCTGTCATCTTGCCCCATAACAGGGGGCAGCCCAGACCAGATGGGCTCTCCTGCAGGGCAGCAGGCTGCATGCCAGGATCTCCCTGTGAGCAGGGTCCCCTCTCAAGGTTACTCCTCTAGGTTAGCAGACTCTTTATCCATGACAGATCCTTGGAAAGTGACTAACAGCATGCTGAACCTCCTCTCAGTAGGAGTCTGAAAAGGAAAGGTGTCCACTTCGAAGCTCAGAACTCGAGTGTCTCCTTGACACTTTTGTTTCACCCTGCACTCTATGCGGTAAATAACCCTGTGTACCTTGCCATCAAATCTTGTTAAATCTCTATCGGTCTTACCAGTGAGCTCAATATTGCTGCTTCTCTGAGTGAAGTGCATCATTCCTCTGTGACACTAAACCTGCAGGACAAAAGATAATAGCACCACGGGTACCTTTTTGTTCTTCCTGAGCTCTTAGCCACCAAGCCTTGAGCCCCTGGATCTAAAATCCATATTACCGTATTCCAGGCAATTACATGGAGCAACTTTTGGGGGCTGTCAGACAGTCTTAGATTAGAGTTGCACCTTGTAAAGCCAGGAGGCAGGATGAAGGCTGGCAGTGTGGTGCACACTGCACTGCTCTGAATGTGGCAAACTGAAGATTCCCACTTTCTATAGACTGGACCCACAAGCGATAAAATAAAAGTTATGAAGCAGTATCACAACGAGCATCACATGCCACGATTTCAAAGAATTCTCTCTAGATAGTCCTAAAATAATTCCTACTGGTCAATGTATTCTCTGCAACTGTTTACTCTGCTATGTTCACTTAAAAAAATAAAATAGAGAGAGAGACTAATTTCTGTTTCACAGTATGGCATAAAGTGGAGGCAAGTGCTAACTTGTGGGAGTGTGGGGTCATAACATTTAGGGAGTTCTCCAATTAAAATAAATTTACCTTATGTCCTATTGCCTGCAGGGCTAGGAAACATATAGAAAGGAGCTTGGGTTGCAATTCTGATTCCCATGTTTTGGGTTAGGTAGCTAATTGTTTGTTAAATCTACCCCTGAACTTATTTGAAAAACAATATTCCACTTTGGCTATAAAAAAACCCCTCCTCTTTCAATACAGGACATATTTTAGAAA
This sequence comes from Eudromia elegans, assembly GCA_003342815.1. Lineage (NCBI taxonomy): Eukaryota > Metazoa > Chordata > Aves > Tinamiformes > Tinamidae > Eudromia > Eudromia elegans. The sequence continues at coordinate 5,461,508 of PTEX01000008.1, forward strand.
GTTATTTCCTCTCTCAAAGCCAGATGAAAGATTAAGAAAGACAGTGTCATAACATATATATTCCAACAATATTTAAACATAAAGTAATATCTGGGTATTCTGCAGTGAGTACATTAACAACAAATGACTCAAGTGTTCACTGACTCACTCACTTTACTAATAACAAAATAAAGAGACAATTGTTATATTGCCTTTGGAAAAGGAGATATTTCTTTGTTAATAAGAAGCCAAAAATGCTTTAAAATAATTAATGCTTTAAAATAAATATTCTTGAAAGACATATTCATTAAAAAAAATATTCCTTTAGCATTTTGTATGCTATGCTGGTCAAGAATTTCAGGCACAACTGTGTCTGAAACAGCGTTACTTGTTTCACCACCCCCCCTTTTTAGAGGTAGAATGCACTGATGAAATATTCTTCCAATAGGAATTCATGTTAAATATCTAAGTATACTTGTAAAATGAATAGAATGAAAAAACAGCTGCTCTATAAAAAGAAATAAGCAAACAAATAGACAAATAATTCCCATTGAGCTTACTTCCAGATGTTATCTTAATTGAACACACGACCGAAAGCTTTGAAACAAAACACTGTCACTTTGTATATTGAAAATGTCAAAGAAGAAACTTGAGAAAATATATATTTGAATAGCATATGGACTAACATTTTTGTTTTCTATAGACTACTTTTATAGTGGCTTTAATACTGATGGTTGTATAGTTCACAGTATAATGTCTCACAAGTTTTGCGTTTTTTTCTTTTCACAAATTGCATGTGAACTAATTGGAATTTTCTTGGATACATTACTCACAATTATATTCCAAATAATGTTTGAAAGATCATTGTCCTGAATTGATTTACAAATGGCTTTTTTCTGGTCCTCAACAATGACAATGGCTGTGACTCAGTATTTTGAACTACCTCCTCACTTGGAGTGAGACTGCATGGTCCCGAAATTCCAGCATAGTGGATGTTAAAGAAATTAGCTGATCTGAAGAACTGATCAAATGAATCATCAATTCTTTCATTGAGGTCTTATGAAACTAAAGATTTTTCCTTACCTCCTTTTTGCCAGAAATTAAGATCTCAGTGAAAGTTCAAATCATCTCCACTAATACATTGGCCCAGCTTGGAATATGGACTTTATATTGGCCATTTGTAAGAAGTTAAATATCATAAAAGTTAGCTTATTATTAGTTTTTCAGCATATTCAAGCATTAAATGATTGCACACTTTTTGTTTTTTTGGTTTGTTTCAGAATTTTTGGTCTTGTCCCAGGTCTTAACAATTGTCTTTAGTAGTTACTGTTAGTAAGCATCCATACAGAAAAAAAAACATAGAAAAAGAAAAAAAGAAAGTTTAAAGCTATTAAAAAGAAGCTATCAAGAAAGAAGATTAAAGCAAATAAATTATTTTCTATCAATAATTTTCCCATCTCCAGTTACGATGGTCTTTGAAGAAAGAAGGGCTGAAGGCTATCACACTTTAAATCGTAATTCAATCTTCAGACTTTTTTTTTCCTCTCCAGACCCAGCAGATATGCATGAAAGAGAAGATTGTTTAAATCTTTCTGGAAATTGTAGAATGCTACCGGATTATCACCGGGCAAGCCTTAATAGATCCATTAATAGGTCCTTAATAGAAGCCAATACAGATCCATCCACATGTTTCCCATCCATCTGCTTATGGGGTAGAATAGCACTCATTAAGTCGTTGATTAATTCTCCATGAGTGTCCAGAGCCATAATGTTCTTAAATGATGGAGAAATGGGAAGCAGACATTATTCCTTCTCCAGTGCAGCTATTTTAGTGCTAGAGACAATTTAACTGTGAATTAGCACATTAGGCAAGTGTCACAGACATTTTGGTCACATATTCAAAACTCCTTACAAGGATCATAAGTAAGTTTCTAATAAATAGGAATAGGAATGTGGACCCTTCCTGACTGACCGATGATGTCTTTTAAAAGGTGGTCAAAGAACCAAATAACCTATATTATTTAAAATGTTATTATGATTTTCAATGTATAAGACTGAATGAAGATTCACAGTGCAGACAACCCTCACTACAAGAGGAATTATTTCAAGTACGCTAGCCAGGATCTGAACCTTATTCATTTCTTCTTGGATGAAATTCAGCTCATATGACTGAAGACTCATTCTAGTCAATTATACTTTCACAGGGTGAGAGGGAACATAATTTGCTCAAACTATGGTGCAAAACAAAGGGTATCATGTTTATCTGAAAATATTTCCAGTTATATCAGTAATTTTCTATTCTTGTAAGTTTTGTCAAGTATTCAATATTAACAAGGATGGACTTTTTACCACTTCTCTCAGACTCTGTTCCAATGTCTGACCATCCTCATGGTAAAATATTTTTTCCTCTTGTATTAAAAGAGAATTTCCCAAAAGTGAAAATAAATGAACACAAACAGCATAGATTTACTAAGGGAAAAACAATGCTTAGTGACTCTGATTGCCATCATTGCCAAAAATTAGTTTAAAATAAAACCTCCACAAAGCAAAATATTTGAAGACATATTTCTGAGCAATCAATTCTGATATTTCTTTTTGAAGAACTCTCTTCAGAGGCTGTTTGTAACATATATAACAAATGGTGACCATATATGTGTTATCAATTCAAGATTTTTTTTTTTAATTTTATTTTCTTGAGAAAGGAAGAGTAAACAGGGAGGTCTGTTCAATCACTTGGATATCTGTAAAATCCTCAGGGTATTCAGGCTACATATCTGTTACTGCAGTGTCTTGTCAGGTATACTAATTAAATATAATGGATTTGACAAAAAAAAAAAAAAGGAGAAAAGGCTGAAATGTATTTTTTTGTCCACTAAATTCCTTTTTTTTTTTTTTTTTTTTTTTAGGAATTGTTGTGGCCTTCAATCCCATATTATTTCAGTATTTTCATTTCAAGTAGGATAAATATATTATAGGAAGACCAAAATCTATTGAGGTTTTTCTAAACTGAGAAAGAGCAAAATGAAATTCCCATATTGTTTGCATTTAAACACGCAGAGGTCTTATGAATAGGTTTTGAAATTCTTTGCATTCTTCTTGAATTTTTCGTTCTTGTAAATGGTGGCTTATATTTCTTTTCTACTCCTTCCTTTCTCTTCACTCTATGAATACAAAAAAAACCCTGAAAAGCATACAAAATTCAGTAAAACTAATTAGTTGGATGAATTTGTGAAGACATGTAGGGCACAAAATTCATCTCCAGAAAATGAAAATTTATGTAGCTATCTCGTGAAAGAGTAGAACAAAATTAAAAAAAAAAAGAAAAAACTTGCAGATTCTGTTTTATTTTTCTTCCTACAAAATACTGCATAATTGAGACCCCTTTCTGAGACTCTATTATCCACAAAGTCTGTGAATCTGAGATTGAAATGAAGCCCAAATATCTGCTAAATTAAAGGAAAATGCTTGGAAAGATACATGAATATTACTGATATTTATTGTACCCATCATTGAGAAAGCAGCAGCAAAGTCTGTTTCTACTAGCAGTTTTCAGACAAGAAGTATAGTGTCACAGGCACCCAAATTGAAGCGTTTTCAATAGAAATTGCATCCTTTTGGGGCACTATTCTTCCCTTCCATATTTTAGGTGAATTGCATGTTTACCAGAGCTTCTGGGAGAAAATCACAAGATAATAAAGTATCTGGAGAATTTCGGTTTCAAATACAGAAGCTAAGAAAAATACCATCATAAGAGAGTAAGTTTGGTTTGTAAATCCATACAACTTTGCTTTCTGAATCACACCATTCTGCTCGAGCATGAGGGGAAATGACACACTACAGTATGATTAGCTTCCTTATTCTGCTGTTGCCTTCCCTGTGTTTTTATAATGCTTGCCTGCATTTTCAATTTTGCTTTGGAAATACTAAGCAGAAGACATATACCACTCCAACAAAATATACTAAATGAATTAAACCATGTGTTTTAGATGTCTTTTAGAACTCATCAATTGTCTTCAAAGGCTAGTAGCATGCCAAACAAAAAATGTTATGAAATAATTAAAATGTCTAATAATGGCAATATATCTGTGAACATCTTTGTTCAGTGTTTCTAGGTTAATAGCTAAGCTTATCTCAGTTCTTTGCTTGTATTGATGGCAACAAATCTGTTTTATTTTTAATGATCGTTAAAGATATTATCTATTATAAAATATATTTTTAGGCTGTCTTTATTATTTGACAGTTTTGACAGACATTATTGATTTGGCCAGCAACTGTGGCTAACCAGAAGGGGACAATGTGACAGTTTTATGTAACAAAAGGCACAGTGTCATGTCAACTGAACTAAATGTTGTACAAAGTGACAGCAGGACAAAAACGCCTTTCAGACTTAATTTTCTGCTTCATTTTTTCTACCATCAATACATAAGGCAGTGCAGTAGGTGACACAAATTAGCAGGATAGAGCAAAAGGTCTATCCTGGCTTCTGTTGCTATACTTGACTTCTTTCTACTAAGGTAACCAGTAATTATTTTTAAGGTGAAGGAAAAAAGAAGAGCAGCTTAGAGTAATCAACCTGTCCCTATAGGAGAAAATATATCCCTTATCGGGGTTCTTTATACATTTTTCCTAGGTGGCTTTTTGGAAAAGACGAAAGAAAAAAGTCCCCCATCTGCTAGGTCATGCCTACAAGACACATTCTGTCAAGTCTTAAAGGCAACAACAGCTTTGCCTGTGGGATACCTATAATTATTATGCGGAGCGGCCTTGCGCCTGCTGTAGCTCATTGTTCCGCTAACACAACCCGAATGAGAACAGTGGCTCCAGGCTGTGAGTTGATAAAGTGCAACTTTTCGATTTTGCTCCTCCACGGCTCCAGCATTGTGCAGAGTCCATGACTGACATCTTTGGCCTTCCTTTGGGCTGAGCAGATTGAATCTGTCATGCTGAGTTAAACAATGACTAGAGGACACAACCTTAGCAGGGCTTGTCATTTTTTCCTACTAATTCAATCTACATTTAATCAATGAAAGTAATTTCTTGTTTGTTTAAGTCTCATATCCAATGGATCTTGAGGATTCTGAAGTAGTGTACCTCCACCCTGACCTTATCCCCTTCTTGAACTTGGGTTAGTGTATCAAGAATGGAATCTGTGAATATTGCACACTGCAAAGTTGTCATACTCCTTCACTATACATGTGGTCCTCTTTACTGTGTATACAGAGCTATTAAGTGCCCTTTTAGAATCCAGCTTTCCCACAGATGAAAAAGATATTTGCTAGACCCAAAGGCAACACCAATACAGTGTACATAGACAGAGTACAACATACTCACACAGATATGCACACATAGTATGCACAGAGTATTTCCACATGTATGGTTTGTATGTCAGCATATTAATGTAAGCATCTTTCTTTCTAAGCACAGGCCATCACTGTTATTGAAAGTAGCCAGTAGTGACTTATGCAAGTTCAAGGACTTTATTGATCGGTTTAACTGGTCTTAATCAAAATCTGTCTTCCTTTCCACTCATGGTGATTAAATAAGTCTAAGAGAGACTGACATCAAGTGTTTGACTTTTTATTGGTTCTCAGCAAGTGCTGTGCTCAGCAATTTAACAGCCAGCAGCTACCAGACAGGAGGCTAAAAACTTGAGTAAAGTTTGGGAAAAAAAAAGGAGGAGGAGGATTAATGAAATCTATATAACAGTTTAAATACTCTGGAGAAACAAGGGTTCAAGAAAGGCTTTTCACACTTGGCAAATTATTATCTTTATAAAATAAACTGTCTTTTTAAAGAATTGGTATTTATTTGATGATAAATACTTGTGAAAAATGCTTTCAATTTTCTTTTTCAAATTAGATTCAGTGTTTTAAGGTACTACCAGTTAAAATGATCCAAGCATCATCAAATTATAGAGCTAATCTTAGGAGTTACCCTCTTGCATTCAGATTTGGCCCTGTTACTCTGAAGAAAGATAATACAGCAGAAGAATCAGCTATAATTTTAGAAGATATATAGATATGTTGTATATGTATCAATGTGTATACATAAATCAAATACAAATAATAGGTAGAGATATTTCAGATAATAGAAAAAGAGCTTTTCTACAGGCATGTAAAGAAATTAAAAATATACTTTCCTGGATGATTATTGCCTTTGAGAATTTGTTTGGTTCTCTGCAAATGGGTGATAACTGAAGTACATTTCTAGTCTTACAGACTTGAACTCGATTGGATTTCAGCGAATCTTGCTTTATTTCTGATTATTTTTACTTAAAATAGAGGCAGAAGAGGAGTTGCTTTTAGATCAGCTCTCAGCAAGGCAAAACCAATTCCCCAAAGAAACAAGAACACTGTTGCCACAACTTGTCAAAGTGAGAGTCAAGTGGGTAAACGAATGCCACTATCTGACCGTACTAAGACCAGCGGATACCAACGCCCATGGAAGTGTATGAGCAGACACAGGAGCCAGAATATAAGGACAGGTTTCTGCAACATAAAGGTTATTAATTCCTTGTCAGGGGAAGCTCAGCCCTGCAAAACAGCAAGCTCTCTGGCAGGACTGTGCCAGAGGATTATGTACTGTAATGACTCAGAGTCCTGATGCAATCTCTCTCTCTGCTTACAGAGCATACAGTCAGCCCTTAATAACATTAGTATGAATATATGACAGAAATGAAACAACACGACTTTATTCCAAGGCAAATGGAAAGGTGTGTGACAGGGAGGTTTCAGAACAAACAGTTTATTTGATTTTGGCAAACAATATTACAGGTGTTAAAAATCTGTAAGCCGTGGGGAAGCTCTGAAATGCAAGACATTAAAATGATATTGAGGAAAATGATAATGAAAAATCATAGAAATAGAATTAACTTAGCAGTTGGAATGCTTTTATAACTGATCAATTCAGCTTATGAGTAGCTAGAAATACCATGAAAGCCACCTAGAATGAGCAAATATTTGGTTAGAAATGCTTCCATTTGCCAGTAAGTTTGCATCATCCAATACATACACTATTTTATATCATTTAGTCAATCGATTCCTTGGAAATAAATTTGTTCTTTTTTTTTCCTCATCTTTCAACTAGCATGGTCTTATTCTTCTCCGCATCGTTTGTTACTGTAATGGCTTTATTAACATATGCAGAAGGCTATATACATTTATGAGAGCAACATAAACATTTACAGAATTTCAGAATCATAGTGTATAGGGTTGTTCAGGCCTTTTTTTTTTTTTTTAAGCACTTTTCTCTTGAAACTTACTGCCCTTAAAGCACATATTCATAGTTCAGTTATAATGATACTTTGCATCATGAAAGATAACCATGTTCTCAATTATTCCTTAAGAACCTTAGTGAATAGCAATAAATTTACACAGATGTATAATATCAAGTATATGTTTAAATTTATTTAGTTGATGTGGAAGAAGAAATCTTTACAGCCCTTTAGCTGTAAGACTACACACCTGAGCAGCTGTACACTGAAGTAATATGTGATCTTTCATCCCAGCAGCTTTTCCAATACTGGAGCAAGATAAGCAGGTTGGGTGTGACAGGAGAGTGAGGCTAGATGTTAAATGCAACGACTGGAACTGTGTGTTTATTTGAGGGCTTGTTTCAATCTCATCTCTGCAAATGCTTTTTCCACTTCCAGATTTTTATGAGATCCATTTGAAGTTCTAGACTACAGTCACGTGTTTTGTTAGTGCAAAGAATGTTAATGAAGCTGAAATGATAAACACAGCTATGCTTTTCAAGCATGTCTAACCTTTAAAATTCCACCACATTTTCATCACAAAGAATAACTCCCAGAATAAGCACTCATGAAGCAAAGGAAAGTAAATTGTTACTGCTATGGCGTGCAGCATAAGGTAGGCAGAAAGGAATCTCTGGGGTTTGAAAGGTTGTGTTTCTATTAATTTTCACTTCATTAATTTTGGACAGTGCTTTCACCTTCAGAACCAAACTCACAGTACTCCTGTATTCTCTTATGTTCTCACTTGAGATTTCTCTGCAGGTCCTGTGTGAGAACATGTGAGATGCTGAGGAATGTAGGGCGGCTGGGCACACGGGAACAATGTAAGGAAAAGTAGTGCTTTTAGATTTATTTTTTAAAAAATATGCTTGCAAACACCTAGCACAGTAAGGTGCTACAATGATGTGAATAATAACAGCAGCAGCAATAATAAAGTCCCAAAGACAGAGTGAGTTATTTGCTGGCTAACTGTCAAGGATAATACATACTTGGAGAAAATTCCCACTGGCTGCCTTGAAGTAATACAACTGTTAGAAAGACAAGGGGAGACTCCACACTAGGGGGAGTTGGGAAGTGGGAAGAGACAGGGAAGAAGAGGGGTATTGGAGGAAGAAGTCGGAACATGATGAAGTGTCAGAGATGAGGGAAGAAACTTTTAGCTTGCCTAGTACGTTCTCAGGAACTGCATTCATGTTTTGCACAGATCAGGAAATAATCTTTCCTCCTTCCTTATCCCAACTGAGAAACCAGTGAAACCAAAAGCAATAATGGTGTTTTCTACCTGCCAGATGACTCTTTCTCCAATAAAAAGATGAAGGAACGTTCTAGAGCTTTCCACGACTATAGTAAATGCATGTGCCCCTTAGATTTCACATATTCATGTTGCTGAGCTTCTAGCACTAAGATTTCATAACACAATCTGTGTTTACATGTTGTTGTAAATCATCAAATGAAAGATCATGCTCTTACACATAATAAATCAGGCCAATGAAAATTAGTGAAAAGGAGGTAAATACCAGAAGATATTAAAAGACTTATGCCTGACACAAATTGTCATAGAAATAGCTTTTCCATGTTATTCTGGTTCTTCTGCATGAAAATCCAACCTGGAAATCAGCCATAAAAAGTGCATTTCTTAATATATTCAGTCATAAATATTTTATTCCACACGGATTCAGGGATATTAGCTCTGAAATGACTAGTTTACTTTTCTTTGAACTAGACATCCAAACTTTACTAAATATATCCTGATCATAAGAGCTGTTATGAATTATTTCTTCCCATAAGATAAAAAACACCATAACAATCCTGTTCTCCATATCTTTTGAGGCTTGAGAGGCTGGTTCTGAGTAGGAAGCTAATTTCATCAATTTCAATGAGTTGATAGTTCTAATTATTATCAGAAACAGTAGATATTTCAAAGCATTTAGCTTTTTCAGATATGAAAGACTATCTGGAAGAAGATATTTGAATGCATTGCAACATTTTAAAGTAGTGAGAAAATTATATCAAGGTCTCTGCAAGATATTAACAGAGCTCCGATAATGTATTTTTAACAACTGATAAAAATAATAATAATAATAATAAAGATTCAATATTTAAAGTAGGAATCAAATAAATTATGAGTATAGCTCCATGGACCTCAGTAGAACTTAGATATGGCTTAAAGTCTCTGTTTTTCCCCCCCTATTCTCTGGTACCTTTTAATGGAAATGGTTCCAAAGGACAAAAACTGAAAGGAGTGCCCTGTTTAGGAAGTACTTCTCTGCCTTCAGCATCAATGTCCCTGTTCAGAGAAAGAAAGAGGCTCTCTGAGAGCTTCTAACTTTTACGACCTTCCTGAAGCAAAAACCCTAAATATTTTCAAAACCTTTTTTTCCCTCCTTTTTCTTCAAAGGGTGATTGGATAATTTGTTAAATCATCATTTGATCCTTTAGGCTGAATAACATCTAAGATCTTGGGCATAGATTTGTCTTATGTGTTCAGCATTGTAACTAATTAACTATACATGTAGGGATTTAATCAATACAGCGATACAAAGAATTTTAGAAGTGCATTTGTTTAGATGAATGTCTGCTTGAAACACTTATAGAATAACTAAGGCTACATCATAAGAAATTAAAAATATGGTCTCAGGATATGATAGATTATAATTATGATTTCCAAGTAATGCAAGAGAGTTTTAGAATGTTTATGCATGTGTGTATATATGTGTATGTATGTATATATTTCTTTATCTATATATATAAAATATAGGAAGAAAAGGAACTTAAATGGGAACTCTTTGGCACTCTGCTCTTTTGTGTTTCTTCCAAGTAATCTTCTCTATAGTGAACTGTGAACTGTTAACCTGAGTTTCTACTCTAATGCTGATGATACTCACCACTGCATCTCATTTGACATCTTTAATAATTTGACATCATTCCCCAAGTTCTTTCTTAGGTAAAACCTGTGACTTTTAAACCATTCAGCTAAGTCTCTCCAACATAAGTGGAACAGAATCATCTTCATTTGCAATTTTATCAATTTTTTTCCCAACTACTCTCTTTAATCCTGGCACCAATCTCGATCTTTTAAGATTTCACATCTCTTTTTTTTCCCCTTCATATCTCCAACTTTTGTTGGAAACTCTGAAAAAGAGGTTAATGTATGCTAACATGCTGATAGATTTCTCTTAGCTTAAGCACATAAGTGGATTCTCTAGGATGTCCTTTGATTCCCCTTCATTAGGTTAACATACACACACATGCGTTTCTACTAAATTATTAAATGTATTTAGAACAGTCAACGTAAGTTTTCACTGTGTGCCCTGCAAACACTTACCTTACTGATTTCTCTGCTGAGTTCTTTATGGTCCTTCATTCTCTCAGAATTTCAATCTGCATCACACGGGATGTTTTGTTCCCGTGTGGAACAAAACTTCTTACAATCATTATAGCGATCCTTTCCTCCACTCAGATCTTGTCATAGTGAACAGAGTTATACAGCAGACTTTCAACACTTTCAGAAATATCATTTTAATGTTAGAAAAGACATAATTTTGCCCTTTGAGGTTCTCACAAGATTAAAAATAAAACAAACTTCTCAGACTGGCCAAGTTGGTTACTTGTTATGTACATCTGCATATATATAAGCAAAAAACATTTTCATTTTATCCTAGGATTAGTGTCCAAGATCAGTGGAATTAATTGCTTCCGAGATGCATCTGTCTCATTATCTACTAACAGAAGAGGATTAACTCTTAGATGGCTACAGTAATAAAGTAAATCTCATCCATGAGTTTTCTTTCTTAAGTAGTTATAATTTATTTCTGGCAATATAATATAAAAGATAAAAAGGAGAAAGCTTATCTTCATAGTTACAAACAAACAAACAAAACCTAAATTCCCTTTGGAAAAGGGGATTTTTTTTCTTCTCTTAATCCAAGAAGTTGGGATCCAATAAAAACAGCTTTGAAACTTTTTATTTATTATAGAGGTAAAATCTCTCTTTTCACTTCTACAGGCTCCTTGCAACAGTTTTATTAAATTGCTACAGTAATCAGCTGAGACCCATTAAGCATTAGCTTGACCTGCTTCTCAAGTATCTAAGCAGATGCAGCTGGAATGAAAACAGATGGAAGGTGTAAATGAGAAGATTCAATTAACATTTTTTCTCCTTCTCATGTGAGCTTCAAAAAGAAGCTCTCCTAGGACTGAAAGTGATCCCTTAATTTAGGGAATATCTTTCTCCCCTATTCAAAATAAAATATTTTAATGTTATTGTAAACAATTTGGTTTCAGCCTGGGAAGCTGAATATTCATAGATTCATATATGACTACAGGAACAACAAAATCAGTGTTTAATTATTACTACGTAACTACTACTACATATAAGTGGACAACTAATTATATCAGCCTAAAATGCATTTAAGTTAGCTAAACAGCAAAAAGAGAATTTTATAATCAAGTTATCTAAAAAGTAGCTTTGTAAGCAATAACTTGCAAAGAGCCTTAAAATAGCATGACTATATTATATATGGTATTATCAATATCCAAGTCTGTGAAGAAAATCAGCAAAAAGGAAAAAAAAGTACTAAGGTCCATATTCATCTCACCTATGCTTAAGGTATGAATTAGCAAAGCTAGAAGTTTGATTTAAAGTAGTAATCAGAGTTCTGCTGTTACTCATGGAGAGAAGCACTTTCAGAAGGTTTAATTCTCCTAGAATCAGAACAATCTATGCAAGCTCAAACACATTTCTTAAAAAAAAAATTCTTCTTAAAGTCTCTTCCCGCTGTCTCTGATTGTCTCAATCTGCATAAAGTAATGAAACATTCAGCAGGACAAAATAGGGATGAGAACAGATCTTCCTTGCACTTGGGCGTGCATCTGGGAGATGATTTTGGGATCAAGACCCTAAATAGTTGAGGATTTTCTATGAAGAGAAACATGAAATTCAGGAGTAATATAGAGACCTGTCTCAGAATATCCATAAAATAGATTAATCTTCTGGAACACACCCACCACAGAATATCTCCTAGTTCAGTGTTGAGGATGCAAGAGGATAACTGACTTCAAAACCCAAATACAGATCAATTGAGGGAAACAAAATGAAACTAGTCTTTACATTTCAAGTAAGTTTATTGGACACAAATAGAAATAGTCTCCATTTTACTGGTTTCGCTGCTTAGTCCCTAGGTGCGATCCACACAGGGATTAGAAGAAAAAGATTCACTAAGCTCCTCCCTTCTCTTATACAATAACACAATAACGCATATTCAGACTGTCCTTTGAGAACAGATCTACTGTTCAAATGGACAGTGTATGTTACAGCACAGCCCAGGAGTCTCAAGGGGGCAGACCTTAGGGTGCACAAGAGCCACGCTAGACAAGCTGCCTGGGAGCTGCAAGAGACCTGTGTGCATGGAATACAGGTGCACATTTCTGCACTACCAGCCTTCTATCTAGGGCTGCAAAACCCAGTTATTATCTATAACTATAATGCAGTCATAAACCTTATCACTAACTTCTAAAATAGATGAACTAATTATGAACTTGTGTGCAGTGCTGGGCTCCCCAGTACAAGAGGGATGTGGAACTTCTAGAAGAAAGTCCATGGTAGAGCAACAAAGATGATTAAAGGACCGGAGCATCTCTCTTATGAGGAAAGAGTGAGCAAGCTGGGCCTGTTTAGCCTGGAGAAGATTGAGAGAAGATTTTATAAATATGTACAAATATCTGAAGGGAGAAGGTGAAGAGCACGAGGCCAAACTCTTCTTGGTGATGGCCAGTGACAGAACAAAGGGTAATGGGTATAAATTAAAACACAGGAAGTTCTTTGTTGTAAGGAAGAACTTCTTTACTGTTGGGGTGACAGAGCTGCCCAGAGAGGTTGTGCAGTCTCCTCTGGAGATCTTCCAAACCCGCCTGGATGCCATCTTGTGCCCCGTGCTCTAGGTGACCCTAGTGGAGCAATGGCTGTTGGACTAGATGATCTCTAGAGGTCCCTTCCAATCTCAACCATTCTGTGATTCTGTGCAATAATGACCAATAAAGCTATTTTTTAAAAAGTTAACATGACTCAACTCCATATTAGAATAATCAAGTCATTTATATTGGGTTTAGGAATAATGGGACAGTCGAGCTAAGTATTTCTTAAACAAAAATAATAAAATGCACTACGCTGCAGATGATCAAACAAAAAAATTTGGTCTTTAACCTATACAGATATGACAAGTAAAGGGGATTTTGTTTGGTGCCCCAATAGCAAAAGAGCTAATGGTGGTATTATTAGTGGAAACAAATATTTGTATTTAAGGTGACCAAGACAAAACAAAATATAATCCAGATTCATAATCTGGATGGTTGATAATTGCTATATCACACTATGTGTAGATATACACATATATAAATACATATACATCTATATGTAGATGTACCACAGAAATTTTATGATCATAATATCTAATATAATATCTAATTAATATATAATATAATTACATATCTAATATAATTACATATTAATATGTATATTAATATCTAATCATATCTAATATAATTACATGCCCATTACAATCTCTGCACAAATATAGGTAAATGCAATATTTTGGCAAGTTAGGATGCAGACACTTGGTTTAGTAGATAATATGAAATTTGAACTATCGTGAAGAAAGGTTTAGAGAATTTTATATAAGTCAATTAAGTATATGCCCAGCCCTATGCTGTTAATTACATCAAACTTATTTTTACATTTAAAAGAATTTTATATCCCATCTATTTAAACAGTGCTTTATAGATTTTGTCTTTTTCCAAATCAGGGCTTGAATGAGTATATATTTGCTTTAGATTTCCTTGTAATGAATGGCTTTCAGTAGCTTAATTTTTAACAACAAAATTATGCATATGTCCTCTTTTCAGCATGTTATGTGAAAATTAATGAAAAAATCACTAAACTAATTACATCTAGCTGAATATTATGACAGTCTCCTGTGGCACTGTGGGCATTTATAAAATACTGTTTTGTCTCCCTACTTCTCTCTGACATATAACTACTTGTTCTGTTTGGAGGTGTGCTACAGTCATTCTTTCTAGACACCTCTAGGCATGTTTGGGTGAGCCATTATCTTTAAGAATCTGTTTTTTCTCTATTTAGACAACCGAATAAAGTTTGTCAGCTTCTTAAATGCACTGCGTATCTGTAACACTTCTGAAACCAGTGAATATTTCAGGGGCTCCCACTCTTATGTTTCTGGACATCCTCTTGTAGACAGTGAAATTCAAAAGGTTTGGTCTAGTTCTTTTTGAGCTTCTGTAGTAATTATTTTATCTTAGGATGGTTAATTTCATTTCACAAATATTAATTGATTCTCTTATCTTTCTTGCACTGACACATGCACCTTTTCAGAAATTAATTTGAGAGTTGTCCTTTTAAGCTCTTTCCTATCCTCCTCTTCCTTCTGTGTTTTGGGACCAATAATACTGCAATAAATGCAAATGTGTTCTTTGAGAACTTGAAAGTATGACTGCCATACATCATCACAGGTGTTAGCAGATATCGTACAATAACCATTATGGCTGCATTATGAAGGCGGTGATCGATCAATAGGAGGGTGCTGTGGCAGGAAGGGGTAGTCATGAAAGTTTCTTGTTCTTTGGACATTCACACTAATAGCAATATAATTAATTGATCCAAAACGAAATGGCTGCTAAGTTCGTTTTGCACTTGTGTTATTGGATATACTTTTTTTGTTATAGTACAGAAAGCATAATAAATGTCGTGCTTTTTTTTGAAAAATTATTTTTTCTTTGATCTTTTCTGTGCCTTTTAATGAAATTTCTTATGCATTTTTTATTACTCTGTCTTTTTGAATTTTGAATCCAAAACATAACCAACTCTATCTTATGTTTAACTTCTAAAGAGCTCTTGACTTGTGTAAGGCACAAGTCAAACCATATTAAGCTCCATATTTGCAATACTTTCAAGTTCTTAAAGTTGCCCTGGCTTCATCTTTTACTTGAGGAAAAAACACTCTGATATTGCTTTTCATCTAAATATGAAAATATAAATTGTGACTACAGGCTGTACAACATTTTGTGATATTTCACGCTCAGTGTTGTTGACCAAAATGACCTTTTATTTTTTTTATAATGTGTATTAAAATACACATGTTGTTCTGATGAAAAGTCATTCTACACAGAAGATTATGAGCTACGAGAATATCTGTTACCTCCTATCAATCAGAAAATTCGAAATATAAACATATTACATAATATATCTAAGATATATAAACATATTACATAAACATATCATAATTTATAATTAATTTAAATTCACATAAAGAATATTTCATTTAAGTGTTCTAGTGTAACATTTTAAGTGGAGCACAAGATGAGTTTTATTAATAACAAACATTTTGTTTTCAATAAAATAAGAATGTATAGTGAGATAATGAATTTTTTAAAATACAAATTTTAAGATATATTTGAAATTAGATTTATTATAGACCTTAACAATCCATATAATTCACTAAGAGAGTATTTATGAATGTGTTTAAAAACTGACAGACTCAAAAAAAAGTGTGCACTTATTATGATTCCAAATAAAGAGAAAAAAACCCCAAAATATCCTAAGCAATCCAGACTCTTAATGCCCACTTTTAAAAATAATTTATAAGAGGTCAGAATATTTTGAAGCATTTTGATGTCTTTGCTGGAATAGGTTGTGACAGTGTTTTCGAAAATACCATTAGGTACTAATTACAACTTTAGGAACATACAAACAGTTAAAAATCTACTTCTAAAGATCACTCTAGAAATGTGTCTTTTATTAAAGCTTGAGAAACTAAGATTAGCACTTAAAAAATTTGTCATGGGCTCCTAAAACATTATTAATACTTTTTGCTCAGTGAACATGACATTGCATTTCCAGAATGCTTAAAATCCTTAAATTTAATATAAAGGTTCTTCTGTCTTCTAGGACATTTTTTTTTTTTTTTTTTTTATGTATTTCACAACAAAGTAACCCATATGAAATTAAATGATAATCAATAGACATTTGTTTTTGATTACAAAAATGTTTATTTTCCTCATGCTATAAGAGCGTTACGAATGACCACTAGTGGAACTGAGGATAGTCCTGGAATTGAAAGAAATTTGAAAAATAGAGTAATTAGAAATTTGATAGCTCGGTTCTGCTTGATCAATACATTTGGCCCTTGTGTACCTTACCTTTCCATTAAAGCATTTCAGTTCATCTATTCTCTCCAAGTAGAAGAAAATGATTTAAGAAATTCATTCACAAACACACCCCCCAAAAAAACCCACAAGTGTCTAGAGGTAAGTTGAATATTGAATTCATTTATTTATGAATTATTTTGAATATTGCATAGGATGCAATACACAAAATCATAATAGCTTCTGAAATCTAAGTGTCTCTTGGGATACACATTTATTTCTTAGGCATTTTTTCAAGGCATTAGGGAGACTATTCAGTATTAAGCCTTTCATATTGCTTTCTTTGTGAAGTTTAAGCCACCATCCTTTTCAAACCTTAAAATATAAACAAAAGGCAAACGGATGACTGAGTAAACCTTTCAGATCCACTTGTGAGATCTATAGGTTCCATATATCCAAGAAAAATACTTTGTGCTTGTAAGTGTTTGTCTGTGTGTAAATCAGACTCAAAATGCATTTTTGAAAAAACTGTCCCCTAGCTCTGGAAATAGATTATGTAACAGCACTTTTCATTCATCATAGGGAAAAAAATCTTCTCTTTCTATTTACTTTTGCTTTCATTTCTGGCCTCAGCCCATAAATAAATTGCATTATTTGCCTTTTATCTCTGTGGATAATATTTTAGAAAGCATTTATTCTGTTTGAGCTGCTCTCACAGACAGATGGACTGGAATCCTACCTGCTGGCAAGGGCTTAATTTGCAACAGGAACTCTACCAGCCTTTCTTACCTCAGGCTGTTTATGGCATAACATGAGGAACTATCACTTACACTTGTGATAGTGAAGCAGATGTTGCTCTGCCTTGTGTAATCCCCACCTGGCACCATTTGGGTTGCCTGTGACTGTAACACATACAGTCAAGAGGTCACTCAGCATTCATGTCACTTGTGTTTTTTAAAATGGTTGTAGCCTTTTCTCCTTGTCTGTTTTTAGTGTAGTCCTGGCATGTCATAAATAAATAAATAAGTAAACAAGCAATGTATTGCTACTAAAAGAGATGGAAGAAAGCAAAATTCTGCTCAGAAACCTTTCAGCCTCAGTGGAGGCTGCAGGCAGTCCAAGCATTCACTTCTTCCATTCAATTCAAACTTATGACTGAGTACTTATCAGTGATGGATCGCTGTTCCAACAACATAGCCTGAGGGAAACCACACCATTGTGCATAACATTTTATTTTCCTTTTTCTCTTGTTGGGAGCATATCTGAACTCTCTTGCTATGATTTGAACAAAAAAGAATGTGAATATTGAACTTTTATTTCTTCAAAGATATTATAATTCCTGTAGGGAAAATAATGAACAATATTGGTATTACATGTGTGTATATATATATATGTACATGCATGTGTGTATATATATATATGTAAACCTTTATTTTGACTATTTTATAGATTTTGACCTTTCGGTTTTCATTTCTCTTTCTTTTTTCAGGGAAATAATTTAATATGGGTTTCTGTATCTCCTTCATGATCCTACTGAATTCTGTAGAGTATAAAAGATTTGGTCTTAGAGGGCACATAACGGCTTAGGCACTTTCTGCCAAATTATATGGAATATTCTGGTTGGGAATAAAGGGGAAGGCATTTGAAACTAACCTCTCTTAGCTCCCTTCTAACTCCGTTTCTCCAATAAGTCTGATGCTATTCTCATTCAGGGACTTTTCAGTAATGGCCACTTGAGAAAAGCTGGTGGATTTATATTCAGTTAGCCTGAATTTATATACCCAATATAATGTATGAAATGTATGAACATGAGAGAGATAATTTTAAGGATCCTCAAAGAATATACACAAAAATTATAAAATAAACAGCTTATATTAACCCTAGGAAAAGCCTAATTTGGAATGATTTTCTGGGAGGTTAATGGAAGTATTTAGGATAAAGTGCTTTTCAAGCTTAGGGTCACAAAATAGAACCTGAGTATAATTAGATTCTGAAAATCAATTTCATGACCATATCACCATGTTTTTTTTAACCATCCCTACCCTTTTTGTGACTTTGTAGGTCACAGGGACATATTTGTGTCCTCATCCCTTTTATAACGTGAACCTAAACCCCCTGACTTAGCTTAGGCTCAGAGTAAACTCTTTGGTCACTTATTTTGCAGACTTGTCCACTGTTACTTTAGCTCTTCATCATGATGTCCTCCATGGAAAAGGTGCAAGCAATTATTTCACTGTCACTATGTTAACACTTAGAGAAACATCATTAAATGTTTCACTGAATCAGTTTGGAACTGGCTCAACCAGGACTCCAAAATAAAACAGAAGAAAAATTCCTGTGAACATCACTGTGCCTGGTGAAATTGCAGTTGAATACAGAAACAGAGAAGTTGTCATACCTGCCCTATGTGTAGTTTTGAGCAGAAGTCAGTACCAGATGGTTCAGTCAGGTGTAGGACAAACAAATATTTGGAGTCTATTTTGAAAGTGAGCACAAGATAGTTTGGCACCCTACTTGATGTCTTACCATTTCACCTTGGAATCCTTTGTGGGATAGAACAGTAAGCATTTTAGACAGAAAAAAAGTATTGTTTCTTTTTTTTTTTCTTTTTGAAAATTTCTTTTTAGATAGATTTAACCTTACATATTACTGCTGTGCAACAGAATGAGGTTTTAAAATCCTGATGTGAACTTAAAACCTCTGAGGATCTTCTTTAGTAAGTACTTCTTCACTTAAGATGATATCTGGTGCTTACAATGGATGAGAGAAGTAACAAGTTAAACAGGAACCATGCAATTATCTTACCCTAGGGACCTTGGATTAGAATGAGGAAGATAACTCATATATACCCCAGTTTGACAGAAGTTTTTGGTTGGATGGTTAGTTGGTTTTTAATTGATACTTGCTTCACAAATAAATTGCAATTGTATTTATTTTCTTAATTTCTTTAATGTTTTGCAATATGTTATGGACACTGGCAGCTAAGAAGCAAAGAAATTGTATGGAGAAATGACAGTTTGGTTTCGTTTCTCTTTTTAATTTCAGCTATTATTCTGTATTCAGTTCTTTGGTTCTCGCTTTCTGACTCACTTCCCAAATAGATCAAGACCAGCCACTTACAGGATCAATGCTGATCTGGCTCTCAAAAGAGAGCTCACATCATGCTGTCCCTGAGAGCGTTTAAAATTTGCCTTGCACAGAAGAGCTACAGAATAGAATCCTCAGTAAGCAGCCTGCCCCAAGCATAAAAATGGGCCTTCACTGTAATGATACTAAATATCACAGCAGCTAAAGTGACCATCTCTGGCTAATTTAGGCACCTAATTTTCCTATTCATTGCACATAGAGAGGCAGGTTTTAAGCTTGGAATTCACAGCAGCCACATGTGAGCCTTGAATTGCCTATATTCAGCAAAACCTATTGGTCATTCCCAAACTCACAAATTTAGATATCTAAAGAAGTTTGTTAAAGCAGCAGATGCCTGGGGCACCTCATGTTTTTGTTTTTGTTTTTGCAAGATCATGTAGTTTTCTGGCAAGGTTCTAATTAATACTGGCAGCTCTAATTAATATCAGCGATTGATGTATATCAATATATAGACATTATAGAGACATCTGCATTTGTTAGATATATGGAAATATACAGCTTCAACAATGCTTCTGTATGTTTTTGTTTCTGGTTTTTGTTCTCACTAGCAGTTACTATTACAGTGGCCTTACTCTTAAAGAACACATCTTTTTCTGGATAGACTACAAGCTGTCCATATCCTAGCTAGCAAATGTGCTAGTACGTCAGGAGATAGGAGCCAAAGAGGAGAGAGAAGAAAATTAGAAGATGAGGAAATGGAGGGTAGTGCCCTGTGGTTTAGAGTGAGACTCAGTTCATGTTCAGGAAACTGGACCAGAAATGCAGGAAGAAAAAGATTCAGTACTGAACATAAGAATTCCACATGGAAAGATAGCAGGGATGTAAGCTTTATGTATAATGTAGAAAGTCATCTGTGGTAAAGACATGCAGTTTTCCTCATATAAGCTCAAAAGGCTCAATGTTTCAGTGGCTTTCTCATCACTGCACTCCATCTTACCTATGAAATGGAGACAGTAAAATATCCATCGGCCTGCAAAATCTACCCATCACCAACTTATCATAGTCATAATCTTCCTTATATATCTATTCATTTAAACTTCTCAAATATGAGGAGATACAAAGGTCAGATCCAATTACTTGGTGCATGCTTGTTACTTTAATGGAAATGTAACTATAATTTTATTTATCAAAAACATGGCTAAGTTATAAATTGAAATATATTTATTTAGTTAACAGTGTTACCTATTACTTATTATTAACAAAATATTACTTTCAGAAAAAAAATTATAAAATCATTTGTTCTTTAGAAATTAATAAAAAAATCTGTAGTAAATTTCTCATTTCCCAGGTAATTTTCAGTTAATGCTAACATTCAGTGTGAAATGTTATATTTTTTTTTCCTGAAAATGCTGATATATTAGGTAATAGCAATTAAAATTCATTTAAGTAGAAATAGATTAGCTAAAATTCTAAATTTGAAAACAATAACCCCATCTTCAGCAACAGTGAATAACTCTTACAATATTTAGCTGTTTGATCAATAGGTAAATGGAACTATGCAACTGCTAAAAAGAGCAACTAGAACTCTCAATGACTGAGGAACAAGTCCAAGGGAATTAAGTAACCATAGCATCCCAGTTCCCTTCCTAAAGGCAGCACCACATACGATGCCCTGTAATATGTCCTAAAGCTCCAATAATGATTGATCTTTTTCTGTGTTTAACAAGTGGGAAAAAAACCCAGCACAATGAGAGATCGTTTGGAGTACTGAGTTTTGAACAAAGCTAAAATGAATAGAGAGTCCAGAAAGTTTATCCTCCCTTCTCTAGTTGTAAATGAATTCAAAATGTAAGAATGCTGTACCGTTCTTTGAAATATGCACATTTTCTTATTGACTCAAATTAGCAATGCTGGTGGACATTCATCTTGTAGTGGTGTGTTTATCTGTCTCCTGACATTATTTCAGAAATGTAAAATACATTCCCAGTTTATTGTTCCTGGCTATGATTTTGGAAAGGCAGAGACCAAGTTACAAGTCAGTTAAACAGTTAAAACAGTTTCAACAGATTCAACGAAACAAGATATCAGAGAATCTACTGCTATCATCATCATGTGTCAGTAAGTTTATTCAGTTAGAAAGCATAAAATCTTACATATATGAAATAGATAATGCTTTATAAATCTTGCTTAAGTCTCCTTTAAACACTAAGGTGTAAAATATATAAATTAAGATAAATATTGAACTACTGGATCATCAAGGATAGTCTTATAATTGCTAGTCTGATTTATAAAACTGAAGCAAGCAATCCAAATGTTAAAGGCTAAGTTGCTATCTATTGATTTAAGATGACATTCTCCCATAGAGTACTATGGTTAAGGCTGTCCCTGTAGAGCTACATAAAATAGGAGAACAGTGTGACTTCTCATTTTTCCCATCCCTAGAGAAGAGCGGAATCATTAGCCAATAATAACATCAGAGAAAAACCTATTAAACCTATTATAGGTGTCAAACCAACATGATGACATAAAAGTAAAAGTGAACAGAGACAGTGGCCCACAGGGGATGAAATAATAGTTTTGTCTGCTGTGTTTTAGTGTCTGAAGTAGAGTCCATTTGGGTTTATACTTTTCAGCAGCAACTGTCAGAAGTGCCAAAACACTCTTAAGTTTGGATTTCATAACAACTTTCCCCACTTTGTAACTGATCTTATTCATTAGTATCTGAGAAATAAAAGGTGGTGAACAACAGCTACTGGCAAGAGTTAATTATGAAACAATTATCCCACAAAAATCATTTGAAGTATAGTGTTGAAAAAGGAATGAACCTTAATTCACAGCAGTTTTATCTGCAGATTCCAGTGTATTATTAAATGCTTTTAGAGTCAAGATCATTAAACACCCTTTGCTCTTGTGTGAAATTCAAAAAAGTTACTTGAGAAAGGAATACTTTCGCTCTTTAAAACATTGATACATTTTTAGGACCATTTATAAGCACTCTGAATTCCGTCTGAGAGTAAATAATATAGAAGATATCTGTTTCTCAGATGTCAGTTCAATGAAAATATTATTCACAATGGAGTCCTTTTTAGGAAATAAGAAGAACCCTGAGACCATTCCTGAATCAAAACTTCTTCATATGTAAGAGGCATGTAATGAAAGTGAAAAAATTCATCTCAGCCCAGTGAAAACTACTCAAGATATTAAAAAAGAATCCAGAAATTATTTTAAGTTTTCTAATAATATTTCCCTCATAACAACCCTTCTTTGAAAGATACTTTGATAATTCTTTGAAAGATTCTTTTATAATAAGAGTAAGAAAAAACATACAACCTCACATTAAAATAATCTTGTTTCATGTTTTTGTTACATGTTTTTCAATAAAGGGCATGATACTTTTGATGTTCTAACATTACTTATGAATATTAAGTGTAGTAATGTTTTTACTAAGTTTCATTGTTATTATATTTGTCTGATTATAAGAGCAGACTTTGGTTGAGAAGGGGAAAAAATGTGGAAAGTACCTTTCTACTTGAAAACATAAAAATGTAAGACCCAAGGCTTCAGAGGGGATAGTTTTGGGGTATCCAAAAAAGAGATGCAGATGCAAACAGAACTGAAAAACAAACTAGAAAAATTACAGATTGGTAAAAAAATTTTTTGTTTTGCTTTCTACAAAGGAACAACTGTTGTCTATGTTGCACACAAACAGAAGGAGCTCCACTTTCTTAAAAATTTTCTTAAGTAACTTTCAGTATAACACTTCCTGAGCTATCTTTATTATTAGCACAAGAGAGGTGTGAAAACAGAAAAGATGTCATAACAATTTCAGTGTGTCTCCAATCTACTCTGAAGCCTGTGCATATTTTTTAGACAATGTCACAGCTAAATTCATTGCCTAGGCAATCTAGCAACACATTAAATTAATTCTCAGAATCTTAAATGAACACTTTTGGCTCAAGAAATTCCAATGGAACTGCTCTGAAGTTTCATTAAACTTGTGTTTACTTTACTCAATCAGAGCAGTAGTTGCTTCTAAATTATTTTAATTATTCCCAAACAATACTGTTCATCTTTATTAAAAATGAGCTCACATGAGTTTTTTTTTTCAGTTCACTGCTTGAATAACTAAGGTGTGTTTCACATTTTAATGTATAGGTATCAGCTTGTATAGTGATAATAGTGAAAATATCTATAGTTATGATACCTATATAATTACAGAGAAAACTCATTTACTGGTGTATTGAAATGCTCATTATAGTAGAAAAAAAAAAAACCCAAGATTTTTTTTGACGTAGTTCAAAATCTCATGCAACAATCAGAAGGCAAATGTCTTCAGTTCTATGGAATCTTATAATAGTTCCTACATAATATCTCAATAATGAAGACAGGATAATAACTTTTCTCATTGGACACAAATGAATCATCTTATTAAAAAGTTAAGAGCATTTTTATTTATATGTAAACCTAGAAAGAAGTAAACCTTATCAATTTAGGCAGCAAATATGAAATATCTGGGTCATAAGTCTTTCAAAGAAGAATTCTGTCTTGTTTTTTATCAAAGTAATAACTGTATATTCCACAAAAGTTGGAAGTACCATTCTGGGAGTAGTTTGTAACAAAAATTGTAAGCCTATGTCAAAATACTTTAACAATGTCATTGAATTTTCTTCTTGACTTCTGTAGTTTAAGTATTTATGACTGCCATTTCATAAATGGAGAGACTGAATCACAGAGAATAATTTCAAAGACTTCAAACAAACTTTGCATTAAAGAATATTTAAAGATACAGCAGTAAATGAAAAATTATATAGTGAGGGTTAATTGTGCCAAAATGCCAAGATATACTTATTTTGATAAGATCTATCTTATGAAAAGATAAGTCTAGTCAAAGAAAATACAGTAATTTTAATCTGGACTGCGTAAAGTATTTGACATAGTGTTGGATGGGAAATTATGTTAAAGTAGAGAAGAGAAGGATTAGTTTTTTAATGAGAAATGACAGATTATGCTGAAAAAAAGGACAATCTGTGTTGAGAAAGAAATTACTGGACAGAAAAGAGACCATTAGTGATCTCCCTACCTTTGAATGGTTATTTTTTTAATATACTATTTAATGTCACCTGCACAAAAGGTAGGCAAAGGTTGATGACAGAGAAATGATAGAGAGACATCATCCATCAAGACAGGAGGAAATATGTTACAGGGCAGGTATGAGTAACAGAAAATGAAATTCAATAGTAAAACTGCAAGAAAGAAGTATCAGGAAGCTAATAAAAAAGGTCATATTTTAGAACTACTGTTATTACACTGTTGTAAGGGAATGCAACTCAGGTGGTTTGAAAGACAATTTTGCATTTATAATCCAAATTTGACTATGCAATCCTGTTGCAATTTTGAGTTTAGAAATGAGGAGATACTCAACTCACAGAGAGTTTGGATAGAAATATAGAGTTTTAAATCTTGTCATATATGTTGAAGACAAAATAATTCCATTTGAAAGGGATAAAAAGAACAGCATCTGAATGATCCAGGAAAGGGAAGGGCTTCTTATTACTCAAAAGGCTAAAACTCATGTACACAAAATCAAATTAAAAGAGCTTGCTTATCTAGCCCAACAAAACAAAGGGCGAATTGAGATATGACTTCTCTAAACAATTACACCAGGAAAGTAAATATTAGAGAGGAAAAGAACTGCTTAAACTAAGGGCCAAATTTAGCACAAGATATTTATCAACTGAACAGAATATATTTAAACTGAAATTAAAAGTAAGTTTTTACCCAAAAGTGAGAAATTCTTGATCAGCCTTTCCAGTAAGAATTATGATAGTGTTTAGACAAAACTATGAATCTGTGAATAAAAAGGAGCATGTGCTATAGATTTGATGCAAAAAATTGATTCAACCCTCCAGGAGGTCTTATATAATATCAGGCTTTGATGATCTTGACATTGACACCTAAGCAACATGCAATTGATAAAATTAGAAAACCAAATATTTTGCTATATAAATTCAATGTATTTGCAGTTTTAAAAGGGTGCCTATTACCCCTATTCTTATTCTGTAAGTTTGACACTCTGACATGCCCATCTGATATTGAATATCAAACCTACATGCCTATTTTCCTTCTGATACATGGAAATATACACTTCCTCTGAAAGATAAACAGGTCAAAACAAATACGTTATTAACAGAGGTAGATATGAATCCTAAAGAGACGACGAGTTTCTTAAAATTACTCTTGCCAGTAGTCATTCTGAAGTCAGTGAAATGCTCTGCACCTGTAAATGTATTCTAAGTTGGTTCAAGTTCATGGCCGTTATGGGTTTTAATTGTGCTTCTCTTCTTTTAAATAAAAGTTATGCAGCTTTTTACGAATAAATGCCATGTTTTTAAACAATACAGAAAAATACTTGAATAAACTTGCATGAGTACAGAACTAGATCTGTTGTAAAATATATTTGGGAACAGAAAGGACGGAAGACAGTCAAGACAGCAGCAACAGATCATACCACTAACATCAAAATTTTGGTGACGTTATTTCATTCCTTTCAGTTCATTTGGATGAAGTTTATTTATGGAAAAATACTGAAATTATGTGAATGCTATTTTTTATTTAATGAACTTGAATTTATGTTTTGCTGCGCCATATGAATTCAGTACTTTTGAAAGGAACAGCTTTGAACTGGTTCTATGGAGGGAAGAACAAAAACAAGCTTCTACCTCATTTACTGTATTTTAATTTTCAGCAGAAAAAGCTTCTGTTGTAATACAATGCCTTCTGCTTGGTTATTAAATCCTATGGACAACAAAATAATAGGGTAGTGGATTTAAATTCAGGGCCTTCCTTGGCTTATTAAGTCTTGGGGTTCTCATTTGGGAAAAGCAAGCAAGCTGTATTTTTCTGGCAATGCGTACAGTGGATCCACAGGACTTTTATAAAGGAACTTTCACCAATATCAAGTTATAATTTTGATTTTTTTCAGGATGTTCTTTATTCTTAAGAATAAAATCCAGGCTAAGTATTGAGAATCAAGCACTCAAAATATAAAATCTGTGGTTAGGTACTGATACATTTAGATACCTCCAGAAAAAAAAGTCTTTATAACCTACACTCTAACAATTTAAGCACTAAACAAACAAAACAAAAAGAAACAAATAAAAATCCACAAAATATCCACGCATAATCCAAGTACATAACGAAAATCTGAGTCTCAAACTCCACATTTCTGCTTGAAATGGCTGGGAAAGGACCTGGAAGGGTAAGAAGCACCAAAGGTTTTCTAAAAATGCAGAGGATCCTTAATCAGATACATAAGCACTATTAAAATGTAGCCTTTATTCTGATCAAGTATTTAAGTAGCAGAATCCTTAAAACAATGCAGTTTGAAGAAT
Organism: Eudromia elegans; assembly: GCA_003342815.1. NCBI lineage: Eukaryota > Metazoa > Chordata > Aves > Tinamiformes > Tinamidae > Eudromia > Eudromia elegans. Next base: position 5,488,373 of record PTEX01000008.1, read on the forward strand.
AAATAATAAAACTGCATTTATAACTGCAGTTTCAAGGCAAAATTCATGCATAGAATAAGTATTATTTGTATTTTAGCTATTAGACATTGCTCTAATGACCAAATATTTACCCTACACGTGCTGCAATCCAACATACACAAATAAAGAAATGAGATTAAAGAAATGTCTGTAAATGCTAGCGAAAGGTGTTATTTTAGAGATGATCTTGATCCTTTACGCAAAATACTCTTTAAAATTAGCTTTTGGAGGATTCAGGGAAAAAGTTATTTATCCAGTCAATTTTATAATCTCGTAAAAAAAAAAAAAAAACTCTAGCAGACAGGAAGGTAAGAAACCACTATCAACTCAAGCTAAACAGTTAATGAAATATTACTGGGAAAACAAACTTTCCTTACTTCTAACTATGCAAACAACAGTCATTTCTGCAGCTCCAAAAGGGCAATGCTGATGGTAAAAACAACGGAGTCAATTGTTCACATCAGTACGTAAAGCTTCAAAGTTTACAGATAACATAATCACTACCATTCATAATGCAATGTTGACTTCTCCTGACATGTGTTTAAACCTTATCTTATGAAACGTATAATTTTTAAATAATGTAATCACACCTTCTTCAAAAGCACCTTATCTCTTATTAACTTTTTTTTTCCAAGAGTGAAATAACAACATGATCAGCCAACTATTGAAAGGCTTAGCTGAATACATTATTTGCACTGCCAGAGCATGATCACTATAAAAAATGTGTGCTAGTGTGTATATTAAAGACTCCAGACAAACAGTACATACTGACTATATATAAAATATGCCACAAACAGGATGTTCCCGTGACTTTCCTACTCTGTTCCTTGCCAAATAAATCTGTTCCTTATCGTCCAGTTTTACACATGCTTTCTACATGAGTCAGGGTACTGTTTTTTATTGAGATGTGTTGGAACTCCTGGTACAATTAAAGTCTATATTATTTGAAAGGTGCCTGCATTCCTGGTTCTTCCAGATGTCAAATATACAAAACTTAAATATATATTGCCTTAAAGTCTAACTTCTCACAGCAGAGGGTATTCTGAGTTTAAGAGCCCTTGGATCCCACATACATCCTCAAGTGAGGCAGGGAAGCTGGGGTGGCAGCTGTTTTCTTATGTTCTTAATTCCTTCTATTTAGCCTTGTCTCAGAATGAAGGAGGAATATACTATGACACTTGTGTTCAGATTATATTCTAACAGATTTTGAAAGCATTACCTGAATGAATTTCAACACAAAATATGTTGAATAATGAGATAATGCTCATCTTTTTTTTTCCGTATACACTGTATTTAATCATGTAAGAATGAGACCTTGCACTGAATTTCTTTTGGAAAGCATATAGTCATCTACTAGACAGACAACCTTCTAAGTTCCACAGTAGCCTGGAAATATACTAGGTATTTCCTATATAAGATGGTTGTTGCTGTACCGTTAGGCTTACATAGTATTAAAGGACTATTGCTAAAATCTATAATAAAAAATCTGGAAAAACCAATATATGTTATTTTCCTTCTGTACTATACTACATTACTACAACTATTCATTTTTCCTGATATTCAGGCATGTTTTCTTGTTCCGTCAGGCTAAGCAGGACATAAACCCATAAAAGACAACATTGCCTTTATAATGAAATTGTGAATTTAAGCTGGACTCAACTTTTGTATTTAAGTAGTTATATATTCCTTTTTAAGAAACTGGGAAGGAGGGGACATCGGAAGAAATTCAAATGTTGAATGGTGAATGGTCTTAAAAGCTGTCAAAGGGAAATGGGTCTGGAATCTGAGTTAACACGCTATTGTGACAGGCCAAAAGATTTGATGAGGTGATGCACTCTGTGGTGCTGAATGATAGTACAAGTCCATTTGGAAAGCTTACTCAATGAGATCGCTTATTGTAGATATGTGAACCAATAGCTGTTTATCACTTTAACAGATATTCTCCCCAATCTCTTCAGATTCAGACATCTGTACTACAAGCTGTACTAAGAGACATTTTACAGATGATGTAATATAAGAATGTGAATCAAAAACGCTGAGATCACTCCTTTATTGATTTAACTTTTCATGCTGAAATTATTTGGTTGATGGATGATGTTAGGTATATAAAGTAATGAAAATATTGGACTAGACTATCTTCATCTTTTTGTTAACAGTTTATCAAGATATATGGGATAGCTTAGTTCTAGGCAGGGGGAAGAATTACTTCATTTGTTTTCAGCATTTGCAAATATCTTAGCTATTTCAATATCCATGAGACTTGATGTATAAGGCCATGATACAAAGGTATTTTCTCATTTATAAGCATCATCAATTAGCTTGCTCCCTTAATGCTTCACATTCTGTATTTCTAGACTCAGTATTTGATTTCTCATCTCTTATTTCTCATCTCTCTCATCTTCTAGGTTATTCTGTACTTGTCCTTTTTTCATATTTATTCATATTTTCTTCTAACTGCAATTCTACTGCCTTTTTTATCAACACTTCCATCTTACCAGCTTATCAACACTGCGTGTCAGACACTCCAAGGTGTCCCCGGTGTGAGCCTCAGTATTTAAAGCCCTCCTGTTACAAAGTTGCTGGGATTCTGCCCTGATGAAGACCTGAGCCAGTAGACTGTGTAGTTTAGGGGAAAACAAATGAAAGTATGCAGCCAGACATGCTGCTTCCCTAAGCTCTGCTTTTCAGAACCCTGTTCAGAGCTTGGTTGGGGCTTAAATAGACAGCTCTTGCTAACTTATTGTCTGTATACATCCACTCTGAGTCCTTAACCCGGCTGCCTTGGCCCGAGGTCTGAACTAAGCTGCACGCAGAGGCTTCACTGCCTTCAGGGTGAGGTCCTGTTCTGCTGGCTTTACCTATACATGAAACCTTGTTTGCATCTGAATCAAATTCAGATGCAAAATATTATGATGAATATTTTTATTCATCACATTGCAACTCACAGATGGGCAAGGCTCAACCTCTCACATACGGCCTACAAGTAGCTTAAAAGAGATGAAAAAAACTAAATGCTTTGTGCTCAAGCAGAAAAGCACAAGGCCATCTTTGCAGATGGAATAACTCTTGGGAGTTATTCTCTTCCTGTTCATTTATCACTAGATGATTTGGTAGTAAGTAAAGATAAATTAGATTAAGGCCTTTAATACATGTTTCAAGATCAAACATCTTTTTAATTTCTTCTGTTCAGAAATTTCCAGACATTGAGCTTGATTCTTCTTTTTATCCTTTAGATTCAGGAGAAAGTTAAGAGTATCCATAGTATCCTCTTACTATTCTGGGGGCAAGAAACTACTTCCTATTTGGGTTTCCTCGTTTGTAAAATGGAAATACAATATATACCCATTATGGCAATGGAAAGTAAATATGAGCCAGCTGTTTATAGCATGTAAGTGTGAGTAAATCTTACTTTTTTATTAATTTTATGTTTTAAATATATGTGATATATGAAACATAATGTAAATTACGAATGAAAAATCTTTAAAAAATTGAAAACTACAAATTAAGTCTGCAAATGCAAAAAAACTATACAATCCTTATCTAAAGATCTTGTCCAAAGTGTTAAAGCAATTCATGCATACAGTATAGGCTATAGTATTTTGAAATATTATTGCAAATTTGGACAGATACTGACATCTGTACGGCTGTGTGAAATGACGTCATCAAATACATCCTTCCCCTTACAGAAAGGAAGACAAACAGAAGTGAAAATAATTGAAAAGAAAAAGGTCACTGGGAATTGGCAGCCAAAAATGAGACAGAATATTAAAAGAAAAGCACATTGCACAGACATGCATCATGACATAGGTAAGATATAGATAGGTAGGTAGGTAGGTAGGTAGGTAAGTAGGTAGGTAGGTAGGTAGGTAGATAGATAGATAGATAGATAGATAGATAGATAGATAGATAGATAGATAGATAGATAGATAAAAAACATGAAGCATCCACTTCTACCATAATTTTTTCAGGTTAAAGATCTTCTGCCACACTTGGGGTTTTTTTTTTGGTAATAGTTTTATTCAGTTTTCTAATAAAACTTTTGACAACATAGGGTTTTGCATCCCATGCTCCAAGAATAATTCATTAAATATATGTTTCCCTATAGCACCTTCTTAGATTTTTTTTATTTGACTGTTTCAATTAAATTACTATTTTTTTTTACTCAGGAATAAAGTTTTGGGTTTTTTTTATCTACTTAAAAATATCAGTGAAATGTGACATGACTATATTTCACACATGAAATGCTATATTTCTGAAAATTAGAAGTATAGGACACATTTCAATAACATTGGCCATAACTAGGATTGGAGGAAAATATGCTCTTTATGAAAATTCATAAAATACTGTCAAAGTAATCAGGATATAGGTATTTTATGTAGTCATATGTATTACCACTTCACCATAACAGATTTATTAATTGGTTGGTCTTCTTCAAAATGACTGAAGCAGGATCCTAAGACCATGGTAATGATGAAAAATAAATAATAAGTCTCTCCAGAATGAGTGGATACTCCCCAAAATGTTTACATGAATCAAAATATTTGTCTAAAATCTAAATAGCGTCTCATTATTTTATCAGGTACAGAAAGGAATAACAGTAGATAGTTGAACCCCTACATAGATATAAGGGACTGAGATTTATGTTTCCGTTCCACCTTTTTTTGACCTTGGGCTAGTGACTTAGGACCAGATTTTAAAATTTATGCATTTAAGCATACAGATTTTTAGTAGTCTAGTGTCTGTATTATAAGGGGGTGAAGGACAAATCTCTACACAGCATGCATAATTTGCCTAAGCCCACTCTAGAATCAGAAGTGCTGGAGATGCAGAGAAATCTCTTAGCTGCACCTATGTACATCAGGTCAAGTTACAAAGCTGTACTCATGAAATGCTCCACTCTAGGTAATAAACCATGGTTCTCAACAATATTTGCTCAGACTCAACAAGAATATGGTTCCAGATGAAACTTTCCATGTGAAAAGAGGACACTGCCCTGTTCCTTGAAATTATCACTTTAGGTCTAAACTAATTTAAGATCTCTGCCCTGTGTTAGATAGATATGCCCCAGGTGTTCTTTTAAAATCTAGTAATTATCCTCCCTTCACCTGACTCTCTGTCTTATGAAGTTTTATTACATTTCACAGTTTAATTTATTAAATGAGAGCCAGAGAAGTAACAAACATAGATTGACACACCTATGACATTTTATAACAAAGTCAAAGAATTTAGACACACCTCTGATATCTTATTATAAGGTTGAAAATTTTCCAAGGACAAAAGCACCTGTTTCTGTGGCAAATCTGTCACCTCTGCTCCGGATGAGTATTTTTTCTGCAAGTGGGGGTTTTCAACAATTCTACAGTGTTATTCAAGTTATAGGCCCCTAACCCATGCCATTAGAGATAGCAGAAGTTAGCACTAAACAAAGCAGACAGTCAAAAAATTGCCTAGCAAAAAAACCCTCTCACATCTGCAGCCTGCCAGCTTTTTAGAGCCAATATTTACCACCATGACTACTGACCCCAGGAGATACGTGAAGCCAAATGTAAGCACAGGCTGGTGATATGGCCATTTAAAAGTGCAAACATTCTGAAAGAAGGTCTGTACTTCAAAGAATTCTTCACAGTAAAGTCACCAACAGAACCACTAACAATACAATTTTTATAAATGAGTGCCCAGTAAGCTAATATACTTTTAAAATACATGTCTTTTGTGCCAAATGATAAAATACATTCACTATCAATCCGGTAAAATGAATGAGCTTTCAACGAGAATCTACCGTGCACACTGTGTACTCACTTCGTCACTTCTACACATCGTACAAAGGGCAGTTATCTGAAACAAATCCCTCCTGTAGCAGAGGAATAGGAATCAGTAAATATACAAAGCATTTATTGCACAGGCTGATAACATTTATGATGTAGCGATTGTATTATGTGCAATATACAGGACAAATGAGTTTCATACATGTAAGAGCATACTGTCCACGTGTGCACTGGCAGTCAGAGGTAGCTTAAAAGGGCTTCATGCAGAGGCTGAGGTGTGAGCCTCTCCATCTGACACCTGTACCCTTGATGACTTGTATTTTTAAACATAACATCTTTCTCGCTCTTTCTTCTGGATCTGAGGTTTGAGCATTGCTTCAGTTGCTTGATTTTAAACCAACTCTCATGCTCAAGATTCAGAAGGAAGCTCTGTCACTTTTTCATTGAAATGAGTGGCAAACTTAGGTTAGCTTTGTTGTCACAGGATTGTTTATAATGAAAACAAAAGAGCAATAAAGACAGATATATATGATCACATTCTCTTACATCCTCTACTCAAAACCAAATTAGTGCATCACATATTTCGAAACTACCATGTTACGCACAAACAACAGCTACACATTTTCTTAAAATCATATGATGAAGTTCATTTAACAAACTGTCCTGTGTTCTTTTTCACTACATTTGGAAGAGTACAAAAATCTGAAGTCTTACTGTGTCTGTAGTTTGAATTCTACAAATGCAGTATCAGACCACTTGTGCCTCCTTCCCATCAGATTAAATATTGTGTTTATGTAAACGTGGCCAAGCACATGAGAGTCAGTGTATGCTGTAACTGATAATTGCATAATTAACACAGTTAAAACACTATTTCCAGATAAAAGAGGATGTTGATCTTAAAATATCTTTGCAAATTAGAAGACTTCTGTTTATTCAGGAACTCTAGATGAAGAATCAAGGAGAGATTAAATCCAGGGAGATAAATGGGTGTATATATAGTAAAAAGGTGACATTGTGATAAGCACCTCAGAAATATGATTGATAGTATATTTTAATACACTGTTTTCCTGATAATCTTTCTATATGCATACTCATTCTTTCCTCTTCAGTACAATATTTAGCTGCTGATCTCTTTATGCTTCTACTTGTTCTTTGCCCCTTTGGTCTCATTCATAGCCACACGAATCACTCCTCTTCCAGTTCACATAGCATTCTATGAGCATTGCTGATGGTTCAGCTAACACACAAATCACAAGCAATAAATATGTAAATTGCCCATTTTCACGTAAACACAGAGCCTTCAACAGACATACATAAAAGCACTTGTTGAAAGTTGGAAGCCCTCTGACAAATGGAGCTTGTCACAAAAGTTTCATCATGGATTTTGATAAAATCAAAATATAACTCAATAAACACACAGCTGCAATTTGTAGGTGCCAGCTTGTGAAAAATATTGAGAGAGTAGGGCTTTAAAAAAATTAATTTTGGATATGTTGCATAAAAACAACCTGAATATGAACATTTTTCATAGCCTAGTTATAGTTTAAATATTCTTTTGGTTAGTCCTCTGTTGTTTCGGTATCTTCATTTTCCTTACCTGAAGGCAGTGTGCAACCATTATGAATTTGTCCTGTTTTTAAAGAAGTAATTGACTTTGGTGTTGATATGGAATGTGCTAAGACATAATCCATGTCTTTAGTTAGAGATATTTACATAATAAAAAATGAATTTGCCTCAAACAATCAATCCCCAAATCACAAGCCAATTAAATCTGGGGGGTTTGTGTACAATTCCTTCCTTCCTTCCTCCCTCCCTCCCTCTTTCTCTATCTCTCCAGGATAGAGTCATATTTTACAACATGCATCATTTTATATTGGATTTTACAGTATTGCAATTTTTAGAGTACTATACATGTTTTAATTGCCTGTCTTATTGATCAGCACAACGTGCAAACTTGCAACACTTTCTTTTCAGAAATGCTTTTTGATTTTATTTAAACTGCTTTTGTTCTCTGAGCTGTGAATATCTCTCCATACTGAAGCATTAAAAACTTTGTCAGATGCCTGGCAGTCAGCACTTCAACAGCCTTGTCCATTTGCTATGTCCTATTTCATTTTCTGTCTTCCAGACCTTGTCTCAGTCAGGCTGCCTTGTTCAGTGTTAAGTTAAAGTTTTGTTGTTTTGGTGCAGCCTTTCTTGCTCTGTGCTCTGCAGCCCTGTTTTTGCTGTAAAGCCATGCTCATGCTTCAATAATTCCACTTTTAAGGCTAAACTAATAAATTTGCAACTGGTAACTCTAGATATGTCTAATTTCTGCTTCTGCAATATTGTTTGACATACAGTTTGATAAATACCAAAAATATTTGGGCATTTCTATGTTTTGTGAACATGCCATAATGTTGAGATCATAGCAGGAATTCAGAATTACCACTGCAGATGTCAGCTTAATAATGTAATGTTGTATCTTCAATATTGGTTTGTAGTGGATGCTTCAAAGATATTTTGAAGAAATCCTTTGCACAGGAACAGGAATCCCTACAGGATTGTAGGGAAGAAGGGGCTACACTGTTTTCTGTGGGTGTATTGAGGAGTAGACGTCTCTGAGGTGGTGAAACAAAGCCACATTATTGCAGCCACACCACAGCTTATACACCCTCCTACAAACGAGCCTGTCCCCTCCCCATGAGGCGCTCACAAAGGACCCCACGACCTCTCCACAAGGTGCTCACATGGTAGCCACGAGCTCCTCGAGCAACGGAGCTTCTTTCCCGTGAGGGTGACAGAGCCCTGGAACAGGCTGTCCAGAGAGGCTGTGGAGTCTCCTTCTCTGGAGATCTTCCAAACCCACCTGGATGCCACCCTGTGCCACATGCTCTGGGGGTCCCTGCTGGAGCAGGGGGGTTGGACTAGATGATCTCTAGAGGTCCCTTCCAACCCTAAAGATTCTGTGATTCTGTGAACAGCAGTGTTACTACGCTTATAAATTGTTTCTTGAAGTTGATATGAAATGGTATTGTATCGTCAGTGATAAAATCAATATTCGTGCTGTTTGTTTTTTTTTTTTTTTGTCTGACATGCTTCTAGAATGGGGCAGCTTGGAGGATTAGTTTATGCAGTTGTTTGGAAGGATTCTGTTTTGGTTGAAAGTTAAGTTTTTAATTAAATTTCACAGAATGACTCCTTTTACAGTTCATGTTCTAATTTCCTTCTTTTTCATTTTACTTATCTCTTAAGCATCTCATATTCTCTTATCTAAGCTAAATCATTTTGTTTCTGCTAATATCTCACAGAGAAAGAAAATGTTGTATGTGATTGTTTTATAAAATGGTTAAGTTCATGTTCTGTTATCCCACATTTTGATTAATATTATATATTAACTTTTTGCCAGCGCATAGTTCCTTCTTTGACATTTATCTTGCCTTTGCCTTTGGTACTAGTTCTTTAACCTCTACCATGAGTCTGGCTGGACTGATACAACTTGCACACTAGTTAGCAATTCTGGTTATTTTCAAATTTTACTTCTATTCCCACAAGCAGTGTGAACATAGCAGAGATTAAATGCAAACCTAAAAGTGAGTGAAACTATTAAAATCAATGAACAATGAGCATTTTGTGACATTTTTGTGATATTTTATTTTCCAAAGGAACAAACAGCTTACAATTCCATTTATTTCTCCTTTCTTTTCTGAGTTTGAGTTCAAAATGCTCTCAAAAAATGCTACATCCCATGAAGCTATGAAGGAATGACACATGACAACAATGCACATTTTATAAATACCTCATAATGGTTCTACCGATCACAAATGGCAGCAGGTATCAAAAGTTCATGGCTAGTATTATGGAAAGAAGCCAAAAATAAATTTTGGTTGTCACAATGACAACAGTAAATATAAGCTGCTGGTGCCTGGTTGATGGTGAGAAGAACTGGGGTATTGTGCCTGGTAGTAGATCATGGTCCAGGGGATATGAGTTCTGACATTTGGTAGGAGACAGAGAATACTCCAGAGAGTCTTTGTGTAGCTTATTGAGCAGAGTCAGCTCTCGGCTAATTAGCCTGTCAGGGAAGCAAGCTCTGGCTATACTTGTCTTTTATTAACTGAGATGTCCTTCAATTTACTTGCAGATCATTTTCAGCTTGGTTGGTGACACTGGACACATTCCTTGGTTCCACACCTTTCCGTGTTACGTCTGGATGCATTAGCATTTTGCAACTGCTTGTAATGTTCAAGTCCATTTTACTTGATGATGCAGAGAGAAACACTGTCCTTTATTGGGAAATGGGAATCTTGAAAAGACTTTGGCTTCATTCCCAGCCTGCCTGGATGCTGCATTCATGAACACAGAAAAGCTACTTATAACTCAGTTTTTGGAGGTGCCAAGAACCTTTAGCAGCCATTGAAAGACTGCCATGAGTCTCTCTATGTGACAGTTGATTTTATGAGAAGTAAGAATAAGTCTGAACTTATGCAATCATTTGGGCTTATGGACCTGTCTTCAGAGAATTCAGCACCTACTACAGTATCAGACTATGTGTAAGATGTGGATCAGAGAGGAACAGAGACACATTTCAGAGTAGAGACACATTTCAGAGCATGTGAGGGAGAAGGAGGTGATAGGGAACTGTTATCAAGAATTTACCTTTGGTAAATGCCCGACTGGCTTGACTACTTTCTGTGATAAAATGATGAGACTTCAGGAGAGTGGTGAATGTCATTTACCTTGATATTAACTAGGTTTTCAACATGTCCTCAAGACTGCACCCAGGTTGGGATGTTTAGATCTGCAAGGACAATCAGGCAGATGAAATTCTGGCTGGGGAATTGCCTCAGAGAGTAGTGGTTAATGAGTCATACGGTACTGGGAAACCTGTAACAGGTAGAGTAACCACAGAGGACTACACCGTGACTTGTCCTGTTGCACATGTTTATCAATTGCCTAGAGGAGGTAAGGGAGGGTTCACCCATCCGGTTTGTGGGTGACACCAAACTGAGAGCAAGGACCAGATTATCTGCTCTAAAGCAGGGCTGCTGTGAAGGGGACTAATAACAGGCTGCAGGAATAGGCCTTGTGTGGCTTGTCCCAGACAACTGTCAAACCCCAGGAAGGCCGAGGCCCTGGCAGCTGTCCAGCCTGGGCAGGGATTGCCTGGGAGAAGCTCTGTGGAAAAGCCTCTGGGGCCATAGGGGCCAGCAAGCTGTGCGGGAGCCGGTCAAGGACCTTGAGAGCCACAAAGGCCAACAGCATCCCTGGGCTGCATGAGCAGCAACTGCCGAACCCTTGCAGTTGTTCTCTGGTTGAGAGCAGTTTGTTTACATTTAGAAAAAAAAATTCTTGTTTCTTTACACTTATATGCATTTATACCTGTTTCGTAATTCCTGACTTGAGCTTGGAAGGGAAGAAACCACTTTCCTGATATACTCAGTGGAATAAAGTTTCTATCTATGTGAAATAAACTATATAAATGTGAAATAAACTATTTCACATAATTGTCTATCTTTTAAGAATGAATGCACTAAGATCAAAGTCATTTGCCTTGATCCCATCAGGCAAACCAAGTTTCAGGAACAGAAACCTACAAGCAGAACTTGTTATACATTTGAATAGAGAAGAAGGAAAAAAAAGTCATGCAGGTGGAATGACAGTTAACAAGAGGAGTCTCAAGGGGATCTAAAAACCCATAACTTTCTTCTGAGAGTTCTTCTTTCCCCTCCCCAAGTATTTTCCTATCCTCTTATCCTGTCTCTTATTGATCACTAGTATTTTGAGAAATTTGTTCACTTTTTTATGGTTCTCTTAGCTACTCAACGTATTTTATAAGATTATAAGCCTATGCAGTTGATGCCTACAGTGTTGACATTTAGAATGGCAGTAAAACTAATCTGTGAACTTTAATGATATAATAAACAATGTATCGAATACACATTATTTGTAACAAACCATGAATATTTGAATGCAGATTCAGCTTTGGCAAATATCTGAAGCATGATGAATGAAAGAATGAAAGAAATGTAAGAATGAAATTCCTTTTCTTGACAATCTGTATACACTAAGAATTAGTAGTATTAGTGGCTCTTTTATTTAGTGGCTCTTTCCTAGCTTATTCTCATACACAAACATAAAATAAGCTCTATGAATACACAAGTCTTGAACTTGTGTTGACTTGCTTTCTCTAGCTGACGAGTGTTTACATATGATTTCACAAATGGAGACATTTAATTTGGGAAAATACTTAATTTTAGTTTACTTATTGAAATATAAAATATCCAAGCAGTGTACAGATTTTCTTTCTAAAATATAGTTGTCTATATTCTATAAAGATATTATCTCTGGGGACTTTGTATGGATTAGAACGGAGATGTGAGTGTTGCCAGAAGGCCATTTAGGTGTCTGGACAATGGCAAACATGCTGTTGAGACACAGCAAACTGACAGTCAGGAAAGAAGGGTGGTAATACAATATTTTCCACAGTAGCCAGAATTCATTTCCAGAGGAGCAAGTTTAAATTGATTCCTACATTTTCATTTTTCATATAGATTTGTTATTCTTTTAGGTGCTGGCATTTTGGAATTAGCATAGGAGAAGGAGACAGTGAAAGTCTGACTTGAGAGAGAAATTGTAGCTGGAATACAGGCAGAAGTAATAAAGAACTTTGAAGATCTGAAATTTCCAAGTTTTTAAATGAGTTTCAGCACAAGGAAATGTAAATCTAAGTACCTTGGAGGTTGTACTGACAAAGAAGGTTATATTTGCCTCTGTTTTACTAAAAGTCAGCTAAAGCAGGTTTGATTAACAAAGGCTGTGAAGTGTCACAGAGCTAATGGCATCCCAAGAAGCAAGGCGTATCAGTTAGATTTAACTCCTCTGTGGAAAGTAGTTCATAAATAAATTCGCAGGCTCTCCTGACAAAACATTTTCTGAGAAATGTGAAATTATAGGTGTGTGCTTGACAGTAAAATTTATACAAGAAGCAGTAAAAAGAATTTTATTAACATAAACAAGTCAAGTATTCTAATCCCTTTCAGAACTCATAGGCTCCTCAATACGATGAACTCTGGACAAGGAAGTTATCTTGCATATAATTTAGTCTCAGGGGAGACATTTGTCAGCGTCTTTTTGATCAATAGTTTCTCTAAAAGGACATTACACTTATTTGTATGACTTCTCCTGGCATAATGCAGTCACTACAAAGGTTAAAATGCATTACAGTTTTGGACAAAAGAGACAAAGTAAATCTGTAAGGAAAGGGTTAACTTTTTAGGCTAACGCTGATCCTCAATTATTTATCACATTTCATGAAATTTGAAGGACGCTAAATGAAGGCAGCTGTAGTGGCTCCTGTGTCAGGTTACTGTCTGACACCCAAATAACACAGAAAGACCATTTCTCCATGTCTTTGCCACCAGGCTCTCCAGCACACGTTGCATGGCTGGTGAAAGCTGTCAATAATTGTTTTTTCCTGCCTGAATGCTCGTAGGTGACTTCAAACAGTTCTGGTAGTACAGAATCAATACCTCAGTGCCAGCAGCCGTAGCAAAACTGTTATCATTATTGTGTTTACTGTGGATCAGGTTACACTCCTTCCTTCCAAAGCCACTAAAATTCCCAGCAAGCAAATGCAGCCTCTTCTTGGCAAGTTCTGTCCTTCATCTACAGGCATCAAACGTTTTCTTCTTCTTTCTTTTTTTTTTTTCCTCTCCTCATGTTATGGGGAAATAAAAAGAGGCAGATGGCAAAACAAGACAGTTCAGTCTTTAATTAAATGACATGAGGACACTGTATCAAAACACGGGTGATAATTGAATTGGCATTATAAGCTACTAAAAACAGGCACAAAGAAGCCAATAGGAGAAATGGACCATAAAAACTCTGAGTTACTCTGACAGTAAACAGTATACCTTTCTTATTATTTCCTTTTTTTTCACACAAAGCATGCACATGCAAGCCCATGCTCAGAGTACAGAAGACAGAACCATAAAAAGGTGTGATTTTATATAGACACATTTAGCCTACCCTTTAATTAATCAACTGAATGCCTCATTTTTACTTCAACTCATTCAGCATTTCTGGCTTTGTTGTGTCATTAAATATGACATTTTCACATTTGGAAAAAAATGTCAGGCTATAATGATATACCTACTGCAGTGTACTGCCTCTACTAAACAGAAATCATGACTGACTGACAGCTTGGATCTCAGAAGGAATAATTTTCAGTAAATAGGAAATACATAACTTTCATCAGTGGCTTTAAAATATTTGGAAAAAAGGTAAAATGAAACTTTTTTTCTGTTTTGTGAATCACTAATCCTTTCTGTTACTTGCCTTTTGTCATTTGTTTTCTCATATATGCCAATCTATGGTCACCACTGATATAGTATTAAAACAACCTATTTACCACAGTTTGGTTCAAGTCAAAGAGCCATGTCACTCGCTAGGCAAAGTGACATGTACTAATCATGGGTCTTTTCTTAAAGAGATTTATTCATATTATTCCTTTTGAGTGCCTACAGTCAGTAGGAAAGTGGGAGGCATGAAAAATGAAAGAAATTTTAGAAAAGAGTTTACTACACAGACACTGCACCTAGCTTGGTCTTCACACAATGTCTCCCGTGGAATTTTTACTCCTGAAATCTTTGTGATTGTATTATATTTTTAATACCTAGAAAGAAAGCTTTAAACCTATGAAAGTAATGATTGAAATGGTCAAAATTGCACCTAGGTTTTTCAGGGTCAAGTTAATTGAGAGGACTAAATCAATACTTAAGGTCAGGAATAAGTTACCCATTCGGAAATCTATTATTACTGATAAAGCAAACTGAACTTTGCAGTCCTTCATGCAAATGCTAGTCTTACTATGATCATACTGTATTCACAGAGCTTTAGGCCACCTTCTTTGTTAATGTACACTACTGAATGAGGCTAAATAATACTAACAAAGAAAGTGATTTTGTTTATTAGGTTATAAAATTTATTTAAAAACATGTTAGATTTTCATAGTCTTTTATGAGGAGACAGATATGAGATTATTTTTACTAGAATTGCAATGAGAAAGTAATTTAACCTTGTGAAATCCTCTAGATTTTTGTAAATTAGGAACATTTGTAATTTTTTTAAGGTTGTAAGTAATTATATTTTAAAAAGAATTTTGTAGATATTTAAGAGAGATTAAATGTATTTAAATTACTGTATCATATCTTTAAACACAATTGATTTTGATGTCATAATAATATATCTTATTTAGAAAATGTAATTTTGTAGTTTTTCATTTTATATGCACATGCCTGTCTGTATTTCCTGTTTCCATTCAGCACCATAGAATCATGGAATCATCATCGGTCAATCAGCCCTTTCCAATTAAATATAAATTTCACAGTAATCTCAGGAAATAAGTCCCTGTAAAGATACACATAGAGAAACTCTTTCATATTTATGTTCAGAAAGAAGACAGCAAGTATGCAAGATATCACAAATCTGTTTTTAAACATACTAGGAGACATTATGCAAATTTTACAGATTCTTATGTCTAAGATTTCAATCAACAACATTTTTGGAAACCTGAATTGAAACAGGCAACCTTTTCCATATACCATCCGATAAATTATCTTCTAGCCATCTAGAAAGATTTCTGTGCTAGTATATACTCAACTACAATAAATATCACGTTTATCATAATATCAGAGAGTAATTCCAGTGGCTGTAGACGTGAAGAAAACTGTTCTGTTGAAAGGAGAAATTGTCAGTGCGGTATGAACAGAGTTCAGGAAGAAAATGTATTTCTTTGTAAACACTGCTTTCTGCGATATTATGTATTCTGTGATCTTTTTCAGACATGTGAAAAGACAGGAATAAATGCAACCATTATAATCTACTGAATAACATATCTCTCCTGAAAGTTTTGTATAAATCATCCAGTCCTTAGAAATTCTGATAATAATATTTTTCTATTATGTATATTTTTAAATTAAGTATCATAGACAGACATTGTTTAGCTAGAAACCTAATGTTATTTCTTTGAATTATTTTAGAGAAAAGCAGAAAGCTAGGAATATATAACATGAACTGAAGTCTTTGGTCAATATGAAACTTTTCACTTAGTCTAGACCTTCTAAAGACTAAGAAATGTGATATACATGATGCTCCTAGATTCTAAACAAAAATAAACTTGACCATTTGGAAAAGCAAATATTTAACATAAAATAAATAGTAAATCTTAAGCAGTAAGTAAACAAATGACCTACAATACTCACTTTAATACACCATTACTACCTATTACTACCTACACCATTACTACCTAATACACCAATACTACCTGGGTAGTAGCCCTACATAGGCAGTTGCGTTATTTAACAAGTGTACTACCCTTAGAGATGCTATAGAATTCTGAGCAATAACAAGGCAGTTGCATTGACTGGTAGGATTAGAACTGTAACTTTTCAGATGTTCAGCCATTACTTAAGAAAATACATTTGCTAAGCCTCAGATAGAGAATTAAGCAGGATATTTGTGTTTGAATTCTTCAGGGAGAAAGCAACAACATAATAGAGAGTCATATTAATCCTTCCCTGAAATTCTGTCGGCTGGAACATCACTGCTTACCGGGTACTTACTGTTCATCTTCTAGAAGGCACAGGACTACTGTCATCCATAAATTCTAGACACTGTTGCAAAGGGCAACATTGGAATTATTTGAAAAATGACTCTGTCATCACTCTGTGAACATATGGGTAGATGGGAGTTTTGGAGCATGACATGACATGTCCTTCTCATCC
Source organism: Eudromia elegans (assembly GCA_003342815.1). Lineage (NCBI taxonomy): Eukaryota > Metazoa > Chordata > Aves > Tinamiformes > Tinamidae > Eudromia > Eudromia elegans. The sequence continues at coordinate 5,504,922 of PTEX01000008.1, forward strand.
ACAAGGCAACTAGTTAGGTCTTTGGGCTAGATTGTGCAGTAAATAAAACCTGGATTTTAGCTCTGGAGAATCCTTAGAATTGTGTAAGTCCATTTTTGTTTGTTTGCTTTTACTTTCCTACACTACTGTTTCCACTCAATGTAGATATGAGCAAAAACTCTTTCTGTTCCTTAAAATTCAGTGTAGACATAGCCTCAAATTCAGGATTAGAAACAGTAGATTTCCATCTTTGAATTTTGCATTTAGAATTGTACCTGTTTCCCAAAAGAAACTATATTGTTCCAAATTATACACCTAGTTTGTAAAGTTTTCACCATATTGTTAGTGAAGTCAGTGGGAAAATTTAAGCTTTCTCCTCTCGTGCATGACCAGTCTTAAAGAGAATCATTCTATAGGAACTTCCTGAAGTTGAATAAATGAAATAGCAACCTAATTTTATGTTAAGGCTTACACTCAGGGAAAACAATGTTAATTTCAATTCTATTAAAAAAAAATCCTTGTTTTCAGGACTGGATGATTTTTGCTTTACATTTTAATATAAAAGTCATTTCTATATAAAAATAAATACACTTAATCTTCCAAATGAATGTATTCAGTCTTTACATTCTCCTCATTTTCTCAAGCAAATTTGTTCCTTTATGTAGAAGAGACGATTTGGAAGATCCAGACAGGCTATGAAAGACTTAGATCACAAGTGTGACAAAATTTTGTTGCGCGATTCTTGTTCCTCAGATTATCAGACTAGACTGCCCTTTCTTCAGAGCGAATCGTTCTGAGGGGAGATAAGGTGATTTGCTGCCTTTAATTGCTCATATTGTATCTTTTAAAAATTGAGAAGTGCTGTTGAAGTATGTTGAACAGCCCAGAAATAAACAAAGACCTTCCTTCAATCAATATATCAGTTTCCTTTCTTTCCCAAGGAAGTGTCTATCCACTCTCAATTTTTCTTACACTGTCATTAATGATCTTCCATGGAGAGAGAAAAAAAAAAATTACTGGCTCCCTCTCATGGTCCACTTTGGAATTATGTGATTTCCTGTTCTGATACAATATTCCCCTTATCATTTTTTTTACAAAAGTTATTCTCAGATACACAAATACCGTGGCTCCATTCTTTCACATCCCGCCTTCTTTTTTGTGACAGAGAGACTGTGAGACACTTTTTCACTTTTTCTTTAGTATATGCCTCTCCAGTCAGCCACTAGCAGATCGCTGATACTTTATGGTCTTAAAATTGCAAATTAGTATTCTAGGGCTTTCTCTTTGCAGGTTTCCATAGCAACTCTTGTACAGCTTATTCATTAGAAAGAGTTCTGTTTAATTGATCTCCTAATGTATTGCTTAATAGTAACTGTTAAGCAGTCTTTTGTTTCCAGGTCATATTTAGGGTTCACATATTTGCATAAAAGCATTTCATTAGCTGAAACCAATCATTATTAGTAATTTTCTTTTTTTAGTTTAAAATAACTAAACCCTCATTGAGATTTTCTGAATAGCAAATATTTATATCTTGCTGAATGGGTTTTCTCTGTGAGCCTGGGTGCTTTGTTTCTCTGAGCAGCAAGAAAATTACAGAGCTTCAAAATGTTAATCAGAGAAGACAAAAAGAAAGTGCTTTTTTTTTCAATTGAAATGTAAATGCACAGTGACAATAACTATAGGCCACCGGCAATATTTGGTGACAAAGTTGTAATGGATAAATATCCTTTAAAAATCTAAGCAATGCATTCCCCAAACTGAACATATGGGGATATTTTTCTATTATGCATATAATGATTTTCTGACATCTCAGGTTATGGCAGTTAAAAACCTCAGAGAAACAGTTTTTGCAATATAGTATTGTCCAAAAGTCTTCACACTGAATACTACTGCAGTGAAATATAATTAGCTCACTTGGTTCTGCTTAAGTTGTAAGCTGATTTTCAGCTGCCTGGAGTATGTGAGTGTCAAACAATTCAGCCCGAGTCACATGATAAAATTTAGTCTTGGCAATAGAAAAATTGTGTATCTGTGCTTTGCCAAGAACAATAATTTAAATTCATTTTGGGTAATAACTACTGTGGAAAATAAAGTATATAATTTTAAGCAACTCCTCCTAAAAAACCTTCAAATGAGTAAACTCATCAAACTTTCTGAGGAGCTAATGGAGAGGTTGGAACTCATACCATGTTGTTATATTCATTTTATACATACTTTGAGTCTGGTTCAATAATTCAAGTTAACTGATTTAAAAGATGGGTATTCTGAAATACTGTTTTCTTTTTTGTTTTTAATTGCCTTTCTATTTTTTTCCAATGCTTAGAGTTCATGTCTTTCGTGAGGAGCTCACAGACATGAGAGACCGACTGACGTCTGAGTTTTTACTGAGTTGTTTTCTAAATGCAAGGAAGTATTCTTCAGAACAGAACTTAGAGAAAGGTCATATGAAAAGAGAAAACATTGCATGCTTCTTAAAAAATTCTTCAGATTTGCAAAAGCCATTGGTTTTCTGATTAGTCCACTTTAACTTGTATAGTCTGAAATAAAAAGAAATGAAGTGTTGGAAATAAAACTGAGATAGTCTATAGTGAAAAGGGAAGGAAAGGACTGGTTCGACTGGTTTTATACCAGATATAACATTAACAATTGCTTTTGTTATTAATGTGATTAATTATAATATTAATTAATTATATAAGTATATAATATATTTTCTTCTGCATATTCACTGTAATGCCTACTAAAGGATGAGGATCATCTTTAAAGTCATCTAGGGCAGCAATGAATTAAACTGTGGTGACAGGATTACTATGTTTTTTTTATATAAAGTTTATATAAAAATATAAATTTTCAGATATATGGAAGTTAAAGGCTTTTTGCTAATCATGATAGCAGTTCAACCAATTTTCCTTGTAGTTTAATATCAATTATGATGGTCCAACCAAAAAGCATTCACTTATATTTTAAATTACTTCTGATATTACTTTTCCAATACTTTTTTCTTGCTGTTCAAAAGACTTTGGTAATAGCGATAGGATAACAACTTTACAGTCTTCAGTGATGCCCATCTGTTCCCTGTTTCAGAAATAAGACTTGTGAAACCAGCCTTAGCAGTAATATACTAGTTGCTTCAGGACAATCAAGATACTGAACAAATACAGTGATTTAGACACAGTTACACTTAATATTGTTGTTTTCCTCTACAAAGAGGGAAAGACACAAGAAAGAAAAGAAGCACAAAAGAGGCAAAGATGCAGGCTCATTTAACGCCTTTCTCCCAGTAGTGCTCTTGAACTACTGGTGTTTGTGTGCTCTAGGATGCCTCAGTAATTTCAGGGCTCGACAACTGCCTCTGGGCTACTGCAAAAAGGAAATAAGCTGTTGTTTTGGGCAGTGTTCTTTCTGGGCAATTCCTTTTCTCTGCGAAATTCAGTAAGCTACTTCCATTCCGGTTTTGAAACTGAAAGTGTCTGTATGAGACAGATTGATAGCATCCATGTACTTGGCTGTGTCTACTTGTGACTTCTGGCACCAGGAGGAAGGCTCCTGCTTCATCAGGAGGCGTGCAGCTTTTCGCTCCCTATCAGTATTGGGAATATTCTAAGGCAATTGCTCTAATAAGAAATTTAATTAGAATTCCAAAGTAATTCAGGGCTGGGCTGCCATGTGGATCATAGATTTTGTCCAGAAAGCAATTGAAACGTTTTTGCTACTATCTTCTCTCTCTTCTTTGGCACAAAAAAGATGTGGAAAATATGAAAGGAAGTCAAGAAAACTCTTGTTTCCTATAATGCTGCTGTTTTAAAAAATGTGAAGTTTATCAGCTGCAATTATTTTTCAGAATGTCTTTCTAATGATTACCTTAATTGCACTGCTGGCAGAGTATGCAGTTTTTATTAATCAATAAGACAATGATCCTCGTAATGAGATTATACAAGCAGCAACTAATCATTATCTCATCATCAGTGTCTGAATCTGTTTCCCATTGTTGAAATCCACAATACTCTGTAGGTTCCCCAACAAAGTTTTACATGTACAGTGTATGTCACAGTGTAGCTTTTCCCAGTGTGGGTTGTGATTTAATCTCCTCATTAGCTATACTGCTCTGAACAGGACATATAAGACATAACAACAAGTATTAACAGCATCCACTATTCCTTTTGGCGTGGTTCAGCTTTGATCTAACAAAGGTCATATATATTTAATGTATTTCTTTTTTTTTTCCCTTTTTCTTTTTCTTTTTTTTTGGCTAGCATCGATGAGATGATGGAAGCAAAGAGGTGTAAAATAGAAAAGGAAAAAAGAGAGGATTCCTTGTTTTCATTTAACTTCTGATAAGTTTCTCTTTCCATTTTTATCACAAACCATTAAGAGCTTTGCCACATTTCAAGATACTGTTCTGCATAAAATGCACACTGCTTATGCAGCAGAGACCATGTGAATGGAAGAAGCTCTTCTGGTGTTTTTCTCCCACTCAGACCGCTTTGGAGATACTTAGAATATTCTGAGTGACTTTATTGGCCTCTGTGCTGTTTCGCATAGGGCCAGGACTGGTTAAACTTGTTCAGCCTCAGACTAACCGCTTGGCCTGGTGGGACTGCCGTGCCGACCCTTTCTTTTGCTCCGTGCTGTTGTCACCCTCCCCTGTCAGGGATAGGGAGGGCCACTGCGCAGACATAGGGAAACAGAGCTGCAGCCACTGTGTCTAGGCAAGTCTTCAGCCCTCTCCCTTTTGATCTCCCTGGTCAAACTGGTTCATGCTAGAGATGAATGAACATAATCAGATCTCCCACCATTCTGTACACGACACCATTGTCACCTGTCAAAAGCCTGAATAAATGTAGAAAGAATGAGTAACTGATCCGCTCCCAGGTTCTCGTGGGTGGATATCCCACGCTTTACTACTTGCTCACCATCAGGTAATATTTTATCTGAGATAAACTCTGCACGGATCTCTGCACTCTCAACCCAACAACAATTAATTGTTTTGTCCTGTTGCCGTTCACCTACAATCCTTGCAAAATCATTGCTGTGATAAGTTTACTGCACACATATCAAATATCAGGATCATAGGAGTCTTTCCAGGATTTCTGTCTTCTTCCATAGCCAATTAAATATTTATTGTCCTTATTTATTCTAATCTTTGTTCATTTGGGTTCCTTTCCCAATGTGTTATTCATAAGCTGTACATTTCATTCAGGAAGACAACTAGGATCACCTCCATCCCGCTGAAGGAATCAGTGGCCTTTTCTGCTTGTCTGAAATTAGCATTTACTTTGCCTACAAGGTAAAAAAAAATAAGAGAGAGAGAGAATAATGCTAATTAGCTTTTTTAAAAAATAGTTTGGAAAAGATTTAAATCTTCAGTGTTTAGAAAAGTTAACCTATCAAGTCAATGATGAATCAAGAAATCATAAAAGTCTAAAGTGTCTTAGATAAATAATTGAATTATCTAAATGTTAACAGAAAAGAACAACCCCACTAGAAATACATCTGTTTTAAGCAGCAAACTCTCATATTTAAGAATCAAGTTTTAATGAAATTTAGCACATAAATAAAAAAAACATATTTTGCAAAGTTGGAAGATGTGCACCCAACGTTTTTAATGTGAGAAGCCAGTCCTTCCAAATTCACAGATGTAATACAAGTGATTGAAGTCAAAAGACCAACTTTAAAGGGTAAAAATCATATAGAGAATAAAGTGAGAGAAAAGCATAAAAACGTATCTCTTTGTGTCTAAATAATGTACTGGTCACATTTGATTTCGATTTAAAATTATGTTGTAACTGAAATAAATGGTATCTTACAAGCAGAAAGACATATTTGATTTCTGTTTTTACCATCTGGAACACCACTCCTCTAAACACACACTTTTTGAATTAAAAGTGTCAATCAATTAGAAAGGTAATGGACTGATACTATTCATCCAAGAGAAAGAAAAAAAAAAGTGGCATTAAAGTAAGCATATGGTTTTGCAAGTGCAAGTAGCTTTGAGCTAGAAGATAGCTATTCAGCGTGTAAATAGTGCCAGGGCCCAGTGTTAATGAGCAGGTATTATAACACCTTTGAAAGAAATGTCTACTTTGTTAATTTGTTTCCACTGCAAGTAATTTAACCAAATTTTCTGAGTTTGGACCCTGGTCTGCCCCAGGTAAGAGCATTTCCAGGTGAAAGCATTTCCTTTTCTTTAGTGATGAATTGCTGGCCAGTGGGGTCATGTCATCAGCTTAACTCGACAAAGTCCATGTACTGGGCATCTAAAGAAAGATGAGGGTCCTGTCAGAAAGATATAAACAAAACTCGAAGTTGTTTCAAAGCCAGGGGAAGTCTGATATGGTACTGAGGAAAGACAGAGAAATTGGTGTAATAATTCAGGATTAGGTAGGATGAGACCTTTCTTTCCCAGCAAAACTAGCAATCTTTCAAATGTGATTAAAAAAAATCCTTTTATTTCAAGCTGCAGCCCATAGACTCCATATTTGCCGTCAGGATCCATCAGTTAAATGTTTGATTTCATTGTAGGAGAACAGATTAATGATGGCAAACCATACATACAATTTTACATAAATAAACATTCAATGTATAACTACCAAGTGTTTACAGATTGCAAAATGTATCCCAGAAGATGTCATTCACATGGACTGTTCTCTCTTGTTCTGTCTTTTTTTTTTACAAATTATATCAAGTTTAGTTAACATTCTTTCTCCAATAAGTTCGCAGATCTGTTTTGTGTTGGTCTAACAAAAAAAAAATCTCTTTATTAAAACTAGTAATAATCAGAGGACAGATTCAATAAATTGTTGTCTGGAAATATTTTGGAAAATAGTACAATATCAATGATCAGCAAAAACAAAAGTAAAAAGTACAAACTCAATTACAATTGATAGCATCCTGCATAGAATGTGTCATATTTTATATGGTATGATTACTGATGTTTCTATTCAGTTTGAATAGTCTCTGTGTGTAATTTGTATTTTGAATGTTCTTTGAAAGAAAAGGTTTATGCCAACTATATTTGAGGAATGAAAATCGTTCTGAAAAGAAATGGACTTGTGCTTAGATAGCTCTTGAAGATAAAGAAAGGTCTGGAAAATATTGTGAAATATTTGTTCAGATTAGTCCTAACTAACATATTTTTCCGATGTATTAATTTTTTCATATTATATGCAATTTGTTCCCCATCTGCTAATTATTTTATATTCCTAATTGAGAAGCACTTAGTAGCCAAAAATATTGATGTGCACATTGCAAAAGCCTTAGACTTATTCCACAGATGGAGGTATTTAGAAAATAGAGATGTTCGGTACAAAAAGATAAGTATTACTATATAATATATAATATAACAATACTAGATAATACAAAAATAATTAAGTGTAAAGTAAATAGTATAGGTAACCTTGTGGCATTTTGAAGTTTGCCATCAAACTTGTTCCATTCATAGCAGGGTCATGTCATACATCTCAGTAAAGTAAATTTGGGCATTTTTACATTCATAGAACTTTCAGGAGTGAATTCAAATTGCATGAGGGAAAGGAAGACTGTTCCCATACTCATATGAATGCACTGCAAATCTTTAATGAATACCTATATATCATTATGACTCAGGATATCTCACACACAATTTCTTTAAAAAAAAAGTTATTCTTTTCTTCCTTCTTCCTTTCTACCTCCAATGTATTCTGATGATAACTCACAGAAATATATATTCTGATCGGCCACTTGTCTTCTTATACTGTCACCTTAAAGCACTTTAATGTTAACACTGCTATCTACATAATGATGAAAAAGTTAAAGTGAAAAGTTTTAATCTCTTTATCTTTGCGTTCATAATTTATGCTATTGTTCCAAAAATACATATATATTTCATGGCATAATGCATTTAAGAAATAGATTGTTTGTGAAGTTAGTGCTCAAGAGTGATATGATCTGATAAACAGGCCTTAAAAATCTGGTCCTGTAGCAATTTAGTCATGTTACTCCATAAATTGGACTAACATATGAAAAGAATAGTGTAAAAGTCAGCAAGAAAAGTTTGATAGATAGGATAATTGTGTCATTAAACATTAAAATGTTAATAGGAAGGGCAATCAGGAGAGTGCAAATTCTTATATCACAGATCATGAATACAGCTTTCTTCCAAAAAAGTTTCTTTTAAAATAATTCAGAATTTTGGCAGCAACATATTTGTATTGCTATTTTTCATTAAAAAGGTTGAAGATGGGATCACCTAATGACAGCCATGTGCAGAAACATGCAGACATACCTGAACTAAAGAGGGGCCTCCTGAGTCCGCTCCAAGTCATGTCGGGTAGAAAAATGAAGAAACAAGAATAGGAAAAGAGGCAAAAAAAGTCATTCCCTTTCCCTTTTCCCTTCTCCTCTCATTTTCTCTCCAATTATCAACTCAACTACCAACACAGGTTGTTTTTCTATCAAAATATTTTACAGCTTTATATGAAGCTTTCCTCCATTCTAACTACTTTTTAAAGCCTATTTATAATTCTGACATACAATCTGTATTGTGTCAGTAGGTTTCACAATATATTTTTTTCAGTTTATGTAAAAAGTGTTTATTTTTGTTTGCTTTAAAATATATGCATAGCAATTTCAATAGGTATCTCCTACAAAATCTAATTAAATAAACAAAATACAAGTAATTATTTTCTGTCCAATTTTCTTGAATTTATAGTCTCTGTCATACTATATCTCAGTCCTAATTTTTCCAAACTTGCAGAACTTTATATTTAACCTTTCCAAGTCTAGAAGCTACCACATAACTCTGATCATTTAAGACATTCTTCTTGTGGGCTCTTTCCAGATTTAACATGTTATTTTGAGGCTGTGAGGCAAAACTATATGAAAGAGCCAATATGTAGACAGAAAATGGAGTAAAATTATACAGTTCTTATTTAGTTTATTATCAGACTTCAAAGAATTACAGCAGATTTGCAAAGCGTATTTTTTCCCCTGTAAAAGCTTTGCTTTCTCTTTGCCATTATAGCACTTTTCAGTATGCATTTACTAACCTTATTTGCAGAGAAATTTCTACTATTTTCCACTCTATAGAACTTAAATTTCTAGTTTGTAGCATCTTAAATTCTGCCTTAATTCTTTATTGAAAATCCATATCACACTGAACTATCTGTTTGATACCAGGAAATTATAAGAAATAGCTCATATCTGTATTATTTTATAAAAACTCATAATTGAGTATTCATCATTTTTCATTCCATGGATTTGTTCTCAATATGACACTTCAACTTTTGACAGTTGTATTCATAGGACTTCCTAAGAGGGCAGGTCCTTAAACTAATTAGTGATGAACTCATTTAGATTCTTTGAAAAATTTTTCTGTATGCACATACACGTACATATTCACCACCCTTATAGGGCTGTGTGCCCCATACAAGACACAAAACAGAGTAGAGTTTTGGAATGTGTTATAAATAATCTCATGTGTAGATGACATAATTAATAGGACCCCTGACAAGAAGGCAAAAATAATCAGGTTCACATAAGACTTTTGTAACAGTGAGAAAGAAGATGCAGCAGGAAACTAATGATATAAAGGAAAGAAAGGAAGTTGGGGATTACAACTCTTTTTAAGAAAATGATACAATGAGTAAATTCTGGCACGCAATTCTTTTCCATATGTGTGATATTAATGGAAAATATTCATCTTAGCAATGTTGAGAATGGTTCAAATTCGTGTAAAATTTTTCCCACTTAGTTCTGTCAAAATTGATATCTGTGAAGATTATCTGATATTAATGCTAAGAATCATAAAAATATTTCTGAATAGCTATGTAGCAGAAAAAGCCTAAGAATATGGTTTATAAAATAAATAATGTTATTATATTGTCTCTAGCGCTCTTTGATTCTTCAGCTTTTGAGAATCTGAGGTTAATTTTTTATAAAAGAAAATACTGGCGTATGAGTATCACTCTCATTTTCAAGTGCCATGCCAATAAATTAGTTGGTCCAATGACACTCAGCAGGTAAGTAACAGAGTTGAACATAAAACCTCCTCATAATTCCCTAAACAAATGAAAAAAGCAAAAAGATAATTTGCAAGAGGAAGTAAAACACCTGCATTAAAACACAGCTTACAGTGGATCTCTTTTTTCACGTCAGTAGACATGAAATAAGATTTCATGATCTTTTCTGTATATGCAGTCTAACAATTGGTTTTTGTTATAATATTCAAACTAAACAATAATCCATTCCACTGTGATTTCAGTTGCCCACCAAACTGATAGGGTACAATACTGTTCAACAGAAAAAGGACTGTCATATTTTGACCCTAGATATTAAACAATATATTCATTACATGAAGCAGTACACAGAAATATATTCATGAAGTTTTCTGTGTGTACGATGCGGAATGAGTCTCTGCTACCTCTTTAAGTTCAATGTGATAGGAAGTTGCTCCACTAACTTAAAGCTCATCATACATATATTCTTTTAATGAGAATGTAAACTCTCTCAGTGACATATAAATATATAAAACCCAGATGCTTAGCTTAAAGTCAAAAAGTTGCCTCTACAGGTCCTGGAAAACCTCTGTATTGGATACTGTAATGGGCTGGGAAACTTGTATTAGCCAAGCAGCAAGCTATTTCCTCCCAGGGTTTAATTCTTTTTTGACCTCAGCACCTGAAGGAGTCCTCACAGCAATGTGAAATCTCACAGTTAGTCCTATTTTGCTTGATTTTATCTGCATGATAAAGGTAACTCAGCTGCTTTAAAGGTCTTTTACATATTTATAAATTATGGCAGAAGAGGAACATTGTGCTTTTTGTGTTTTATTGACATACTATTGATTTAATACAAAGAATAATAGTTGCTGCTTGTTTCTCAGTACAAATACTAAGATACTGTAGAACTTACTGTCTGATGACTCCTACAAATTTTGTATAGGATATAATACTTAACGTTATTTTTTATTTGAGATAGATATATTTTTTTTTTTTGTTTACAGTAGTTTTTCTTGCCTAGCTTTTATATCCTTTTCCTTAGGCCAGACAATCAAAGTGAAGACCTTTTCATTTAAATACACTATCCTTATAATTTGCCTGTTTTTGTCAAAGCTGTTACATAGCAAGGATGATCTTTATGTGACTTGGAAGGATTCTGTGTATGGATTTGTGGGCATGGCAATTAATGGAAAAGGAGCCTTACATGGTAGATGATGGGCTCTCCCAACTCCAGTAGTACCACTTCATCCTGCAGCCCAACTCACATTTTCCCTATCTTGCTTTGTCCTATTCAGAATTCTAAACAAGCCAGTTAAGCTCTTTCTGGCCATTTTATTGAGAGAGATTTTCAATAACAAGCTGAAACTGTGCAATCTCTGTCTTCCTTTTACTTCTATTTCCCTGAACCTAGGATTAACCAAGCTGTAAGAAACATCTGTCTCTTTGGTTAGCTTTTGCATAAAAGTCAATTCTTGATATAATATTTTTGGACGGACTACTGATCCCAAAGCAACATTAAGCAGTATTAATAAAGGGACAGTAGGCCTTACACCCTACCAAGAGTATCTCCCTAAAGATGATGAAACTGGAGATTACAGTGACTACTGTAATAAGTATTATGCCATATATAAAATAATTTCTACATTCACAGCTTATTCATCTGGCAATCCAAAGCCTGCTACTTTCATAGAAAAATTTCTACTTGTTTTTACTTGAGGTGGTGGAGTTCCTGGCATACAGTGAAGCTGGTTGGGAGAAATGTCGCCTATTCTGTTGTTTTCTTGCTCTTACAAAATTTTGTCTGAACTCTTCAGTGTGCTCTGTGTACTTCCTTGTAACTGATGGGAAAGATTTCTCCTCCTGCCTTGTGCTTTACAGCACTATTGCAGACACCTTTTCTTTGCAAAAGGTGTGAAGTAAGTGATAACTATGAAAGTTCCCAGATTAAGAGAAGACATATGCAGAAAGGAGTCAAGGAATTCTTCATCAGGTAAATGTCTCGAACTTCTGCTTCTATTCTCAATATCTTTCTCTTATTCTTTCACTTTTGCAGGCAGCAGCTGGTACCTCTCATTCTACAGCTAAGTTACCATCTATTTAATGATTTTGCAGTCTATCAATTGTGGAGTGATTCCTTCTGCCTGCTGATTTCCCTTAATGTTCCAGACCTCCCAGGGCTACCCTGTTACCATGGAACCATAAGAAATCTGTCTGTCAACAGGTATAGAACTAGCACAAAAGTATATTTTAAAAATCTAAAGATGTAATGATTTAAGGGTCAAATTCAATTCAAGTATAGGCAAGCATATTTACCACTGACTTCACTAGGACCTTCATCCATTTCTGATAGGTATTTTAACCACAGATATATTTGGAAACCAAAAAGCAGAATGTCTCTTGCTTTAATATCTTTAACTACATTGAAAATAATAGTTGGTGAAAGGTCTAAGTGAGGGGAAAATTTAGCCAATTTAGTCAGTTACCACTGTTTAACTACCAAATCTAATAATTATGACTCCTTCTTTCATATAAGAATATGGACACATGACATGATAGTTCATTACCTCCAGCCTGAATTATGTAGGGTACGTATGCTGAGCAATAAAATCTATTAATTCCCAAATAAGATGGTAGCACTTCACTGTCAGGTTTTAATAATCATTTCTGGTTCTAGCCAGTAGTCTAGGTCACTGAGAATTTCTAGGATGCACAACTCAGCTATACAAGATTGCATATCCATCCCTGGCCAATGAATATATCTGTATTCCCAGCAGAAAATAAAGTTCATTGAGCCCAGGATTGTGTAAGAGCTGAAAATAAAGTTTTCATTTAAAGAAGATTCCTAGAACTAGAAAAGTGAAGAACAGTAAAACCAAGGTCAGTGAACATTTTTGTCTATTTTGAAAAATGATTCTATTTCTCTAATCTGTTCACATATGATCTCACTGTAACAAGCTGTCTAGGCATGGCATCAGATCTGAATATCTCTTAAACAAATAATTAGGTCAGGACCAGAAATGTCTCTCATCTATTTTTAGAAAAAAAATGTAGTTCCTTAGACCACAAATTATTGAGAGAAGAAAATTAGGATTTCAGTTGCCATTGTTTAAAGACTCATGCTTAAGAACTCTTTTTTTGTATGTCTCTCTTTTTCCTTTTTCCAAAGTTCCTTCCTGTTCAAACACCTTCCTAGTTACAACAAGTAGCTACACCGGGTACGGTTCCGCTCTTTTGCATAGGATAGTATCCTTCTGCCTTTGCTATCTGGACAGTCACAGGGACACCAGCTTGTGTCTGAATTAGCCTATTTAACTCTGATAGTAGCAACTCTTTTTGGAAAGGGCATCTCCAAGCACAGTACAGTTTTATGGGCAAAACTTATTATTTATTTATTTTCTGTTGGATCTATTTGCACATTTCTTGAAACAGAAATTAAATTTTAAGAAAGTTAAAATGCAATTTTATTTACATTGCTACATGGATTTATCTTTAACATCAGAGATCTAAAGAGAAGAGTTTTCATGAGTGTGCAGTAAATACCCATTAATTAAATTTTTATCTGTAAAAAGGGACTATGGTGATACAACACAACACGCAGAACCTTTGCAGGTTTATTTATTGCTGTATTGTTGTCAGGAGAACAGTAGGTCCATGTGTGAGCGAGGCAGAACTCCCTCTGCTTAGAGAATGCTCTGTGCTTCAGCATGTGGGCACCAGCAGCCTCATCTCTGCTACAACTCCTTCTCTCTGTGAGAGGCGAGTCTAGAACATGACATACTAAAAGCAGATGAATGCAGATGTCTCGTGTCTGTTTGGCTCGTTATTCATTTGGTGCCTTCTCCACCAAGAAGGAAATAGACTGGAAAGGGGTCAGAAATGGAAGGGGAAGTCATGGACTGTTGCAGGGAACTGAAAGAAAAGAGAGAAGGAAAGAATCTGGAGATATCATACAGGGAAGGATTAATTCAGACAATTTTATTTCTAACTTTTAAGTGTCTGAAGATTTTCCACCTCTATTATTATTTATTTGTCATAGTGTTTCCTCGGTGGCATGCACAGACTAGCAAGAAACATTGCTAGTGCTCTTAATTTACTAATAGCAAAGTGCTTCATGATAGTTTCATGAAGAAAATCTTTACTATAAAAACATATGAGCTCATATAATTGGGCGCAATCTACTCTTTGGGAATTTTATATGCATGATGCTTTAAGTCTGCTAGAGACCACTAGAAGATTTCGTATACTAAATATAGGTGTGTCTGAATGTGTATACACAAATATCCAAACAATTAAAGAAATCTGCTTATATTTATGTGAACATACAAGCACAGATGCATGCCTTGTCCATCTATGCATTTGTTACACAGTGTAATTCACACACAGAGAGTCCTTTAATTCTAAAAGAAAAATACCTTGTTGAAAGCCAATGTAAAGTTAAGCAAACAAGCTATGGTCTAAAAGCAATAAAAATAGAAATAAAAACAAGCAGTAAGCAGAGTATCCATATCAGCCTTCATCAGAGTCTGGCTCCTATTTCTTCTTCTATTTTGTTGTGCTACATAATAACAGACCCTCAGGAAACAACAATTCTACTTACCATGGTCCTTATTCAGAGAAATTCAATCTGTACTTTTTCTTTGAATGCTGTAATAGGTACACTGGGATGAACTGTGGTCTTCTGTTCACCTTCTTTCAGTACTTCAGCATTTTAACCTTTCATTTTCCACAGCCAATTTCTCAAATGCATGAGGTGATTAATAGGGCAGCTTTCTCCTGCGTCCAAAAGTCACGTGTTCATCTTGCCCATCTGTCCTTGCATAATTATCGTAGTGCTGCTCATGCCAATATTTAGGACCATGTCGGCACTTCCATCACAAACCCCAATTCTCAGGAGTTTATAATAAGGCTGGTGCGCTTGGCATTTGGCCGGAATTAAAGAGAGCAGCAAATCACACTAGTCAGGGCACTGAATCCAAAACATGAGCAGTGATTTGTTTTGGGCTAGGCTCCATATTCGGCAAGAAAGAGTGGCCGACAGCAAGTGCAAGTGAAATAAAAGAGATCCAAGAGTCTGATAGTAGTGCTGAGCTTTGCATAATGTCAGAGAACAGTGCAAGAGCAGGTCCAGCTAAGCAAGAAAAGCTTTCATAAGGCAGCCAAATAATGTTCCATTTTTGGAAGGAGGCCAATATGGAGAAAAAAGAAGAGAACCAACAGAAAGGCTGAGTCTGTAGCCCTCTCAGTGCTCTCTCAATGCCAGCTCATTTATTCATGAAGAAATCCCTTACACAGAGCCATGAATACCTTTGTACAGTTCTGCAAAGGAGGACAAATTAGTAAGGTATTTGGAGAAAAATGAGTGCGTGTTCAAAAGTGACTGGTGATTCTGCGAGCAGAGCCACAGACAGTGGAATAGCCTTGATTTTGTATCGTGATGTTTAGAATTTTCTAAACTCTAAGCACCTTTGCACAGCTAGAGCTCGTCACTCAAACAGCACTTTTTGACTCTTGAATGATAGAAACCCCCAAAACCCTAAGACACATGTGATTATCCAGGATAACAATGAGTGGAACAATGTAATAAGGATAGCTACAGCACAGCAAATAAGGCTGTGTGAGCATAACATATTTAGTAATTTTTACCTTCAGAGGAAGTTATGGCCTGTAATGAGGGAAGAGAAAAATTAAAAAGAAAGGATCTTTAATAAAGAAAAAACTATCTACATGCTGGATTAAGTGCTTCTGGATAACCCAGAGCTGATTGTGTAATAACCAAAAATAAAAGAATTTCTAATCCCAAGTGTTCACAGAGACAGTTGTATGAATTTTCACGGGTACAGATAGTCACAGGTTTGGCTTTGACTGATTAGTTGACTTCTTCACTTCTTCGCCAACTTTTGATGTCTTCATAGGGCTGAGGACTGATTAAACTCCACGATACCTCTCACTATATACCATTATTCTTTTTTTTCCTTTCTTTCTCTGTAGCAGTAACATTAGTAGGAAATGTGACAATTTCACAGACTCACATCCATAGAAAGCAGATCTCTGAATATGAACAAACTAAGACACAGCCTGAGGTTACTATGTGTCTGCTGTTCCTTCCAACTGTGATGACTAATGTTCATTAATTGGTCTTGTCCTTATTTCTAAGATATTTTTACTTTGGAAAAAAAACCCTTATTTTTAATCCATATTTTTTCCTTGCCCAGTGCTTATTGCCTGTACAAGTGAACAGTTACTGTGATCATCTGACATTGTGTAATCTCTCTGATTTTATACTGTCATTCATTTTCATGCAGCATCAGATAGATCACTGACCATATTTTCATGTATTTTAGCAAGTAAATCAAGTCCTGCTACAATGTGTATTTACTTGCATCAAACAAAACAATTATACTCTAAATTTTCAAATATAAATTAGGTTGATAGTCAAGTCTTATTCATTCCCTGGTGTAATAAAAGCACCAAATATAATAAATCCAGCAATTTATGCTAATTCTTTTTTAAACAGTGAGGCATCCTTTAAGACCAGAAGTAGCGTATATCAAAGGAAAGTAGCCTTAACAGTTGCCAGAACTGTTGGTCAGAAACTTGCCAGAAATAACCTTGTCTTGTTCAAACCACTAATTTTCCCAAAGTCCTTGTTCAGAAGTATGTGCCACCATTTTAGTGCACAACAGTTGAACACTTTGAAAGAATTGGATTACTGTCATTTGTTCACAAAACACATCAAAACAAAACACAACAAGCCTCTAATGAAAAGATGAAAGAAAGAAGGGGCTATTTACTGATATAACCTGGGCTAGCATTTGTTTATTGACTGTATTAAGTGCTACTACAGCATGTGGGCGCTTTCATAGCGACAGGAAAACAAGTTGTGCTGCTAGGACATATTACTTCACCGCAGAAATGAAAATTTTCTCACAGAGTGTACATGGGGAGCAGGTAGGAACTTTGAATCTACCCTGTCTCTGCAACATAATGTTCTATTGCTTTGGGATCAGGGGCGCAGTGAATATTATGAAATTACAGTTTGGCCTTTGTTTTTCTCATCTTATAAACTGGCAAAAGTAGTCCACGCAGGGATGACCTTACTTTTCCTTTTGGAGAATTTCAGCTACAGTTCAGCTTCAGCTGCAGTCTGATTAACAGTTTCCAATCAGTCCCCTCCTTTATTATTCACCTGGATCAGAGGAGAAGAACAAAAATTTTCTATTGAGTATACCTGAGCAAAACCCATTCTAACCGTATTTTGTAAAGTGAGTGTGAGAAAGAAGACAGATGAAGAAAAAACAGGAGCACTTGTTGCAGTAGGAGTTAAAGTGAAATGAAGAAAATGTAGAAAAACAGTGGTGAAAAATACAACTAGCTTTTCTCCTTTATAAATCTGCATGGTATTAGAGAATAGAATAGATTTTACTATAAATCAGTTGACTTTGTCATGTTGCTGTATATTTTAATCCATTACTGTGTAGTTGGTACCATGTAAAACGTTCTTTATTAAACCACTGAATGGAAGAAATAGAATTGGAAATGTCAATATGCTCTTCCAGTGTACTGGTGAATTACAACTATGACAAAAGTCTTGTGATTTCTTTATTTATTTAATCTTTTTTTTTTTTTCTTTTTTTCCTCAGCTGCCTTATGTTGGCATATATACATATGCTGAGAAACACTGTTTAACAAAACCACAAGGCTGAGACCAGGCCTTGAAAATGTAAAATTCAAAATTCAACAAAACGGAGAAGTCATTAACAACTGACTTCAGAGTTTTACTGTCCTATGTTAAAAATTAAAAGATACCCTCTCATGGAAATTATTATTGTGGTTATGAATGATTATCGTTACATTGGTCAAGAAAAAGTGCCATTTACTAAAATAAAAACATAAAACACCCACTCTTTCCACAGTAACTTTATTTTTGCTGTTATTTTAATTATTATACAAAATGCTTCAGAATAAAGGCAATGTATCTATGTAAACTCTTGTTACCATACCCCCTAAAAAAACTCTCACTACCCCCTCACTACCCTCACAAACCCTACTGTACCTCACTGCTCATCTAACTATCACTAGAGTTTTTTTTTTTTTCCAGTTCCATTTACTCCAGTGGTCCTCAAATGGTTCAGTGGGGAGCACTGGGCCATAGTCTTTCACCTGCATGCAGAGTAGCACATCTGTAAAGAACCTATAGTATGAGTAGGAAGCTTTTCTGATTCTCATTTCATAAAGTGAACTATTCACAGCTGGTCAAGGGCTCAACGGTTACAACAAAGATTAGTTGTAAAGTCCAGTCAAAAGAGTTATAGAGAGATACTTGCATTTATGTGATTTTTGTCCACAAGAATATTTAACAAAACTTGTGCAGGGATCACAGAATAATAAGGATTTTATTTTGGCACCAGTAATCTCAAAGTGAGGTCATTAAATTGAATTGGAGAAGCTAAACACATCCACGAAGTATTCTGACAAAATAATATGTGTGCATGTGTGTCTGTGCATGCATGTGTGCGTTCTTAGGATCCATATAGCAAGACACTGTCTAGCAATGTAAAACGTCCATGAATAAAAAAGAAGAAAAAGTGAAGATGAAGATGAAGAAACATTCCTTTTCATTCCTTTTTGGGTTCATAGTACCTGTAGAAAGCATTTCTTTTTGGTATAATTTTTTTTTAGATACTGGTACCTTTTCGTCATTAATGTGAAAAAAAAAAAAAAGATTAAAAATAGTCAATCAATTAGAAATCATGAGCAAGTTTTTTCACTAGGTCTGTATTTTGGCATTGAAACAGTGGCAGGAGACAGCAAAGTGTCACTGACGGCAAAGTGTCACTGCGTTTGCCTGCTGGCTTCTAAATCAGCCAGAAAACCTGAGCCACTGCAAATGAAGTTGTGAAAGCTTCTGGTAATCCTACCTTAGAAAATTCAATTTTAATAGCTACAGGTTACTGCCAGGAATCAGTAGCCTGCCTTCAGCAACTCACATTGAATGGAACTCTCCGACACTAAAGAGGGCTTTGCTTTGACGGCAAGAATATAGCTGCTCCAAAATAAATGATCGTTATAGACCATTAGTGAAAATAACCTAATTTTATTTTACTAGCTGCTGTAAATATTTACTTTGACAACCCGCTTTATCGAACTGTGAGGATACAGTTCTGTGTATGATAAGACTGAAGGTCAATGCTTGTTTAATAAACTCCAAATAAAGAATTATGTGATACATTGTACACATTTCACATCCAGTGATGTATTAATGCATCCTTGCACTCTGTATAATCAGCTCAAGTGACTTCCTTTAAGGAGATAGAGATTGTTTCACTTGCATCATTTTTTTAACAATTTAAATGCACTATTGGTCAAATGCCAGCAATACAGCTAACATTTAAGGTGAATATTTTATTAGATCTATTGAATTTTGTAATTTTCAATGTCTTAACGATAAAGGAGAGATAAACAACTTCAGCTTAAATTGCAACATAGCTTTTAAATAATTACCTGTTGATACTACAGTTAAGTCCAGTGCCAGGATTGTCAAAGTCTCATACTTGGAATGCTGTGTTCAGCCCAAGCATACGTTTCATTATGACTACCCTGTTGTATTTCTCTGCTTGCCTATTCATCCTGCAAAATATCACTGAATGGAGACCATGCTACTAGAAGGTGCAAAATATATAAATATAAAGATCCCCAGATCTGTGTCTGTCCCATAATTTGCCCCTCCTGATGTAAAGAATTCTGTTTTTTTTCACTTCTTGAAATCTTACTTTTTATGTTTTTCTTTTTATTTTCATAAATAATTGTTCCAAATTATTGGTCGTAAACATGACTGCAAGAAGCCAGCAAAGAATGTCCTTGATTTACTGTGAACATACTGGGCTTTAACGCATAGAGCAAAACATGAACCCTTGGCAATTGTTCTTGGCATACAATTTCTTTCTATTTTAACAAAGCTTATATTCTCTGTATATTTCTACAAATCCAGTTTGGTTTTGACATTAGTAATAAACTACTATCCTTCAGCCTACCTAGTCGTGTAGAAAGACTGCTGAGGAGAGAGTTTTGCAATACTCAGGATTGTAACTTGACACTGATTCCCTTTCCTAGAAAATCTTTTCCTTTTCTAAAGAAATTTAGCTATGTTTACATTGCGGTCAGGAGGTGCTAATGTGGAAATATTTGAGCTATCTGTAAATTAGGCAGTTTGGATACTGACATGAAGTAGTCAGTTCAGCATGGAGTTAGGAAAGGCCGGTCACCTGAGAGTATGGCTGCGTTTGCAGGCTGAGTTATGGCACGTAATGCTGTAACCCGTGTTGTGCTCAGCTCCCCAAAGAGGCAGTTTGGTTAAACCTGATTTAAAATGATGACATTACTGAACTTCCTCAGTGAGTGCTCATTTGTTTATTCAAACCACGGTTAAGCTCAGTCTTGTCTAGTTTTTCAATTATCTGGTCTTCCTTCAATTATTAGTTCTCAAAAGGCAGTTAGATTTTAAGGTGATGCCTTTTGCTTTAGAATCTGGGAGGGCTACAGCCAAATACATATACAGCTACCACAGTTTAACTTGCTAATTAGCCATTTGCAAAACTGCAGTAAAACAATCACTCTGTAGTATGGGTATGTACTTCCATACCCAACTCCATACACACAATTTGCATTTGTAACAGTCTATGCATATCCAAATATACCTTTTTCTAAAGCTTCAAACCTTTTTTCTTACATGTTGCTTACAGGCATTCCCTATTTCCAATTGTCTATCTTTCCATGCTAAAAATAAAATCTCGGAATTTGATTCTGCTGCTGCAGAGTCAATTTTCAAGTCTCCCATGGAATTCAGAGGGCTCAGGACCAATATTTAGAGATGGATAGATATATCATAAGCTCTTTATCCTGATTTTACTAATCCCTATGTACTAGTACAACTCTCAGGTACCTGCCTAACATTAAACTCAGGCCAAGAAAACTGCATCAAATCATGTCATGTAAGGATTAGCCAGCTGTACTCACCCTGTAGTGTAGTGTATCAAGATGAAAACTCTAATTCTTAAATTCTTGTAATCTCTAAAGTAATAGAAAGCAATAGAGTACAAACATATGTATTTTATGTCATTGACAAAATGCCCTGCTAATGTATTATTAATGAAAATTGTTCAGAGTATCAGCTGAGGGTTTTCATACTGACCACTAACTAGGGAAGAAATGCATGTATTTAGAAGTGCTATCATTGTCTTGTGTCTAAGACAAGTTTCTGAAACTTGTCCGAAACTGTCCTGAAACAGAGGGGGCAGGAGGAAAATAACTGAAATTAGCAATAACGTTGGAGTTTTTTCAAAGATCATTAAGAGTCTACTTCTCTGTCTTTGAAGAAATGGTGAGACTGAGTCCCTTTCTCTATAGATTGAAAAAATGAACAAATGCAACTTCTTTTGCAAGAAGTCTGAATCACTTAAAGCTGACCTGGTTGTTGTTCATGGGTTTACAATGGAACAAGTACAGTAGATGCTGAATACTTTGTGGTGCTGCATGAAGGAAGGGCCTCTTCAGAGTCTATTCACCTCTGCCTCTGTAGCTATTCTCTGGCCTTGAGGTCTCTAGAATCTATGTATACCTTTACCTTTTTTTTTTTTTTTTTTTTTTTTTTTTTTTTGTGTGTGGATCATGGACTGTTTACTATAGTGCTGATGCAGGCTGAAGAGATGCAGGGCCTGAGATGTTTTATCTCTTGTCAGAGCTCGCTTCAATTAAATTAATGGATCCATTCAACTCCCTCTTTCCTCTTTCAGCTGCATCACTGCCGAATACATTAAAAAGATCTTAAGTCTCAAGATGGTACATCATGGCATTAGCCAGGGCACTCATTTCCCTCTGTCTTCTTTTTCTGTAAATCAAATAATTAATGAGATCTCTACCTCAATAGAGCACTTCATCAATATTTTGTAGCAATAGAAAAAAAAGATGCACATTTTGCTCTTGGAGGAGCTTTTATCTCCATCTGTGTAGGACTTGGTGGGGAAATGTTGTAATTCTAAAATGACAAAATATTGACTGTTTTTTTTCAGTTTGCTCTTAATTTCTGAAAAAAATAAATAAATCAAAAGGCTTAGGTACTGACCAGTAGATAAGCAAAATATCTTGCCTGCTTCTGTTCTAAAGAAAGGTGTTCTTTGAAGTTTAAGCTCAGAATAAAATTTAAGATGAAATTCATCTTAAAATACAAAATTGCAAAGGATCACAAAATGAGATGCCATATTTTAATGTTGATTTTTCCTATTAATAAGAATATTTTTACACAAATAATGTCAGCTATTCTCTTTCATGAGAAAATACTTGTCTTTGCAATGTTAACCTTTTCATGACAGAAAGGAAGAAGAAAACATTAAAAAGTATCTAATCGTTTCATACTTAGAATACAACAGACAATAGAGACCAGAGATTCAGGAAAATTAATGACTTGTCCAATGCTAAATAGCAGGTTTGCAACATGCACAGGAGTTAGTTTACCTTTTTTTTTCTGTTCTAGTCTTAATCATATTGTTCTTTTCTTAAAGTAATTTTAGTTCAAAGACATTAAACAGTCTTTATGATTCTGCTGTTGAACTGACACTGATTATTTAGCTGAATACCATGCCTCTTACTGAGAATCATGCACTGATTAGTAATTACTTTTTGCCTTAGGTTATGAAAGAGGAATATAGTAATTTTAATTTAATGATTTGGCTGCAAACTGCATGTGGGTGAATAGGGAACATTTGACCACAATGAAAGGGGAAGAGTCAAATGTAGTCCAACTGAGTTGTTAAAATATAGTAGCAATTTTTACTGGAATGAAAATTTCATTACATTATAATTAGAACAATACCTTTTAATGAAAAGTACAAACATGGAGTACTGGCCTTCAAAAGAATTCCATTAACTGTCACTACATTGCTGTGATAAAAATAGTCCGTTCCTGCAGGATAGGCATAATTGAAAACCCTAAGACTGTAAATGTGCATAAATGCAAACAATATCACGTCCGCATGGGGTTCCCTGCAGGAGCAGAGATCCTGCAGGCAAGAAGCTAGGAGCTACACAGCAATTGATTTTTACAGAGTGTAGGTAGCGCCACGTCTCCAATCTTTCATTTTTTGTTATATGATAACTTTGGCTGTGTAAGCATCGAGGGGAATGCTAGCTGGCCTGCAAGACAAGCATGCAGGGTGCCTTGTGCCCTGTTCAGCGTTAGCCAGCACTCTGGTGTGCACAGGGCAGATCCATAGCGAGCAGCATCTGACTTGGGTCTGCCATGGTGCTCTGCACATGCTGCCTCTGCAACTTCAGGGCTTGAATGTGCATGATCATGCACATCAGGTTTTTCGGATTCAGCTGACAGAAACAACACAGCAAGACGTGGCATGGCCTGTTACAATGGTGCATTTGCCACGGAGCAAGCGGTGAAGTCATGTGTTGCATATTTTGCAGCATGGCCTGAAGAAGATTCAAGACATTTGAGGTTAGGAACTGTGATTTCGGATGTGGCCAAACCTGATGCAGCGTTGTATTTAATACTTGCAGTGAGAAGTCCCAACACTGAACCCTTTCAGCCTTTCACTAGGGGTTTTCCTTAGGGAGATGAAAAGAGAACCCAGGGATAAAATAGGGTTTGTGGAGCCTGGCCAGCTGGGCAGTAGCACTAGGGAAGAAACAGAGGAGATAATTTATATGACAGTGGAGACACATGGAGTCTTTAAATGCAGCTTGCTCACTTGGACAATGATGTAAGTTTGGGTTTTATTTCAGCTCTTTTACCATTTCATGCTTAGAGCTCTAAATGCTCAGGTTTTTCCTCAATTCTGAATCCAAACTGAAGTCACATTATTTTAATCTATATGTGGGTAGGATTTGTGTTTTGTTCTTTTTTTTTCCTTCTGATTAGCTTCTGCCTTTAGCTGTATCTCCAAGATACTTAAAATCTCTGCTTTGCACATCCCAACTTTACACTTAAAAAGGAAAGCATTATATTATGGGTCTAATGATATAGTATCATGTTCACGGAGGCAGTGACTAGATGATAGTACGAACACAGCTGATTTTGTGAAAAAGGTATACTATTCAGTGCCAAGGAAAGAATGAATTCTTGGCACAAAATTTTGCTGCAGGTTTTTTTATCCTTGAAGGAAAACCTATTGACTTTGGGATAAGTTTCTTCTGGTTCCGGTTGTTTTAGTGAAATCTGGAGTACTGAGGTTTTGCTTTTGCATAACAAAATCAAAATCACCTGTGGCTTTGGCCTGTAGAGATAGCTTTGGGGTTTTTCTAATATTGATCAGTTTACTGGATGCTGTGTGCAAGGTAACAGCAGCTCCGTGGGTTACAGGGATACTCAAAACTCTCATTTTTTTTCTTTCTTTGGATAAATTTGTAGCTGGTGTCCTTGTGGTGAGAAGCTTGAAAAATGTGACCCAACTCTCTCTTTTGCAATGATTTAAAAATACAGACAGCACTTAAAGAAAACACAGAGTGCATTATATTTTAAATATCTCAGTTTGGGAGCCAGGTTTGCAATCTTTAGGGCATGACTTTTTTTTCCTCTGTGTGTGTGTGCGTGCTTGTATAAGCAACGGTTTTCTTTTTACTCCTCTGCATGCAAAAATGATGTTTTTATAGTTCTATTGAAAAATAAATTTTTCAAGTTAAATATCTACTGAAAGAAGGAAGGACTTGACTACAAATTCTTTGTTGCTGTGGAAACAGCAGCACAGAACAAAACTGTAAAAAACCAGATTTTTTCAGGCCAATATAAGACCTGTACTTGCAGAAATGGCTTCTGTATTAGTGCAACAAATCCTGTTACTACTTACATCTCAGATCCTCATTTAGAAAGCTGGCCAGTATCTGTTCCTCTATTGAATTGGTGCCAATATGCTGAATATTCAAAAACCCAAATGACTTTAATGTCATTGCTGGTACTTGGCACCTTTGAAAAAGCCTTCCAGATCTGTTACACCAACAGGAAGTAGACTGTTTACTGCTTTATGCAACATCTCACTGTGTTTCAAAGCAAGGGAAGCCCAAACTTGTTTGATCTTAATACTCTAAAACTGTCAAAAGCCATGGATACTACACAAAGCTTCTTAATTCCTGTTCCCCACAAGGAATAAAAGAGATTTTTTTAAAAAATTGTTGAGAATTTTTTCAATTAATGAACTGCTTTTTAATTGAAATGTTAAGAAATAATATTTTCTATATTAATAAAATAAAATAACATAATATGAAGTAACAATAGATAAATTCATTATTTATTCTGTTAAAAAATAAGTCTTTGTAATAAATCTGCCAAGAGGGTGGAAACTGTAACATCTTTCCATCTGTATGTTTTAGAATGTCTGGATTTTTCCAGCTTTCTCAAAATGTAGCTGTTCTCCTGCTTTCAGGACCAAGTTTTGTCACACAGCAGGTCATCGACCAGTGACTTTAAATAGCATGACTAATGAACTCATTGTTTATGGGGACTGTGTTAGTATCTTTAACTAGAATAGCAAATCCCAGACTGTGAGGCTGGGGCTAAACCATAATTTAAGCGCAGTTCCTGAAAAAGATTGAGCCCAGTGTGGCCTGTCTCAGAACTTTTACTCCGTGCCGCTGTGCGTTTCCCGATGCTATTTGGCTTGGAGTGGTGTGTGGCAGCGCTGGCAGGCTGGAAAGCTGCCCGGTGTTTTTATTCCTAGCCCGTGCAAATGCGTGATTCACCATGTACTTGCTTGCCTTGGCAGCCATTTCAAGAAGTGCCACTCGTCTTCGGCCAGACACTCGCATGCGTGTTACTGAAGGCTCTCGTGCTTCTCTTGCACATTAAATAATTTCTTAACCTTGCTAATGCTAATAAATAAAATCAGGGAGGTAAAAATATTGAAGGAATAACTTGGATTGAGAAACAAGTCTTATTTTGCCTCCTCCTTTGTCCACCCAAGTTGTTCATTTTCACATATTCATCCTTTGCCCTACTTCCCAAAGTAAGTAGCCCGCTTTCTAGCAAATGAATTCAGTAAAACATCCTTATTCTCAGTTTATTTAATGAAATTCTTACCACTGTACCATACAAATAATGCCACGTCTATAAGATTTAGTGAATGTGTAAAGAAAGGGAAAATATACTCTGCTGTTGATTTCTTAATATTCACTTCCTGTATCTAATGACTGGTTAACTGCCTAAGCCAGACTAACATTCTATAAACATTTTCATGATGGCTTGGGAGGGTTGGTTTGTTATTCTTGGATTACTTCTGTCATCTAAGAACACTGATACAGACTCCCAAGCAGAGACATTCCTTAAGAATTCTTTGCTCAATAAACTATGTCTTTCTAGATTTCTGGTGCTTTCTACTATTCCATTTATTAAAAAAAAAAAATCACTACTTTGACATCAGAAAATCTATCAGCCACCTGTAGACAGGTAGCATTGTAAACTGAAATCTCTTATACCTTTTTATGAATTTGATTTCAAATATGTTTCTGGAAGTAGTTAAAAAGCTGACAGATGGAATTGGAGGTGGGATTCATTTTGCTTATTTATTTTTCTGCCTGGTCTAAAGGTAGCGCTTTGTGAACTTGAATGAAAATGCTTTTTGCCTCAGGGTGCAGCTCTGTGTCAAGCAAAAGAGAAATATGACTGGTGAATCAACTTATTAAGTTACTGTGCGTGGTGCTGAGGTCCTTATGGGATCTAATCCTAAGTGCAGTAGGAATCACGAAGAGGGATTTTAAACCACATGAGTCCCTAAGGCATAACCTCCAAACAGTACTATGCATTGCAATCTTGCACTCAGTCTAAGTTGTTTACTTATTTCTATAGCTCTTCTTCACATTTGTTTTTAAAGACCACAGAAATGCAGAAAGCTTGTATTGTATACAAATTTATAGAGGCAGTTTTATATATATATATATGCATGTGTGTACATAAATATATATTTTTGCCCATTCATATGTGTTTACTAGTTGTATTTCATATTTTATTAAGTATTAATACCTTATTTTTTACATTCTATCAAACTTTCTAAAATATGGATTATGTTTTCATTTGGCCTGTAATTTTCATATAACTTCTATGGCTATATATATAATCTCTCATACACATGAACTACACAAATGACACATAATATGAATAAATTATATACACACACAAAATTACTCATGATTTACTATGCAGATAGTGTAAGATAATGTCCACCTTTTCAGCTGGTGCAAATACTTATACAAATTGTCAGTATGGCAGCCACTTGAAATAACTGAGTATCTGGCTAGGTTTCTGCAGTGAACAGCTCATGCTTACTATACAAAACAGTACCCAGGATTGTGCTGTTATTCGAGAGATAACACTCTGCTTGAAATTGTTTTGCCCAAACTTAGATGCAAGTCCATTGACATTGCTACAGAGTACCCAAAATGTCTGGTAGAGACTGCTGTGGCACTGGCCCTCCAGGTTACCTACACGATCACCTGGGCACATAAGCTTTATCAGACAAGGTCCCCTCTGCTATTTTGTGAACTGAGCAATTACTCAGCTGGTGTTTAGACTTCAGTTATAGATCTGAATCATTAAAAATGTACCTAAATCCTAAATCTCTCTTTGAATCTGGTGTTGAGCTAATCTGGCCATTAGTTGAACCACAAACATCTTTATGTTAATACACAACACTTTTTGTTCCTCAGTACATGAACTGTAGTCAGTAGTATGTGTGTAACATAGGGTTAACTGACTCTTCTTGCCCAATATAATTTTGCAGCATTATTTTGCCACCACCTCATAACTTCCTGCAACTCCAAATCCAAATAGCCACAACCTTTCAGCTCCCTTTTCAGCCTTCGTCCTTAGCACAAAAGCAACTTCTTTGGTTTTTGTGTTAGAAAATAAAATATGCTTTTCTCTGACATGGTTAAAGGACAGCTTCACCTTGCACCGTAGGGTAAGAAAGATCTCTGTTTTCTTTCTGACAAGAGCAAAAGCCTGGGTAGGTTCAAGTAAAAGTGGCTGTAGGGACAAAAGGCTTGATCAAGCCTCAGTCACAGCTCTGTCTGCAGTACAAGGTCTAATGTCATCATGTGCTGCAGAGTCACAGTGGTGATTGACCTAGTGTGAACACATATATTTTTAGGCCAGGTAGATCCTTTTTCATTCCTGTTACAAAGAATTTGCACTCACAGGGCTCTACTGCTTCACCTCAATACAAATAATAGATAGTAGGGACCTAGACAGCTTGAACTGTGCTTTAACCGTAAGAGGTCATCTGGGTTGTAATGAGATCCCCTGCAATAGCTCTGTTTGTGGTGTAGAAAGGATCAGGATAGGAAAATGCAATGGATCTGGAGTAAGACACCTACAGCTGCACATTTCTGGCACACAGGTGTTTGCATTTTTATTTGACTCCTTGCCAATATCAAAGCTAGATTTATTGGAGGATCCACAGAGTTGTTTCAGAGAAAAATGATTTATCTTCTGGCACTAATAATAATAATCCTTTCTCCCATATCAGGCTCTGTGTTTGGGCTAGGGCCGCTATTCCTTCTTTCCTGCAGACTGAGACAGTATCAAGTTATCCACCCTTTCAACAACTCAGTGGTAGAGGTATTGAATTAGAATGAGGTAGGTACAGGTGGCAGCAGCTGCTAAAGTGTATGGGGGGTTAATTTTGTTCTGGATCTACTCTAGCTTTTTGTTCATGTGTTTTATTCAAGTAGTTTCCTGATGATAAAGTTTCATAGAATTGCAGAAGAGTCTTCTGGGTTCTTTTGTCCCCAATAACAGCTGAGGAGTTTACCAGTGTCAGTGAATTTTTAACTGGTTTTGCAGAACCTGTTGGTGTCTGTAAAAAATCAAAACACATAATATTCTGGTAAAAAAAAAAAAAAAGGCAATATTTAAAAGTGAATCAGGTCCTTTCAAAGGGAAGGGCTTAAAGAAATATCAAGCGTGATGAAAAGAGAAGTCTATTGTGCATGAAATACGAGCAAGATAAAAAGAACTGGGAGGAGGCCATTCAGATCCTGACAATCCTGCTGTGGAAGTGCTTTTAAAAAGAACTGTAGGAAAATAAGGTGATATATAAACATACATCACCAGTAGGAACAGGTTGCTCAGGGAATTGCCAAAAGAACTTACTGGGTTGGTAGTAGTCAGCTAGAAATCTCAAGATGTACAAAAATTAATAGTAAAAGCAGCTCTGTTCCCATCTTTTTTTAGTGTGTGCAGTAAAAACTGTCTTTTTCTTTGCACACATAACACAGTCCAACCAAAGTAGTCTGACATTGGCTTTGGCAATGAAAGACTAGGCAAGAGAAATGACTAAATATCTGTTGACTGGAAATTTAACCATACCAGCAAAATTAGCTCTACATAATGACTATCACTTTTAAATCTTTTTAAGCCAATATGCTTATAGATGATACTTCTAGCAGATAAGCTCCATGCAAAAAAAACCCTCTCTTTTTTTTTTTGTCATGTTAATAAAGATTTCGAGAACGGATATCTTCCTTGCCCATCTTTGTTTGGAGTTACAGCTGTCACATTAAAGGCTAATGAAATTGTTCAGCACACATGAGGGATAATTTCTCGAGGTGCTTTGAACGCTTGACCTGCCAGGTTGTTTAACCGAAATACCTGTAGCTTTTTTAAGTTACACCTATGATTATCCTGCAAAGGAAGACAGCACATGTGTAATTGTGTAGTAATTATATACAATTTAACTGTAGCTGACAGGGAGAAGAGACAAGATTCATCCTCTCTCAAGAAAGTACAGCATTACATGGAAAATATTAGGAACTGAAATAGTTAAAGCTGCTATTCATAAAGTAATGTATTTCAGCACTATTAAGAGTCATTTTGTTGTTTCACAGATCCTAGGCCCAAAGAATGAAAAGCCTGACAGTCATACTTATGTGAGGTTTGATGCTGGATCCTGTTACAAAATTCCTTTTAGAGGCCTAGAAAACCTGGAAGAAAATGAACATCTTGTGCTGCTGTATCTTAATGGGTCAAAAGGAAAGCCACTTTGTGTAAAACATGTGTATATGTAGCAAAGTAAAAGGGACTGCCATGTAAAAATCCTCCTTAGGAGGGAAAGTATAAAGGATTAAATCCAATGGCAAAATATGACAACAGAAACCTTATTTTTTATAAACAGAGTATATATTGAGTATGTCTGGTGTGAAACTGCGTCCTACACAGGCCTGTTTTCACATATGAAGTAACTAATCTCAGTTCAGTGGTGACAGGTGCAAACCTTATGATTTTCACTGCCCATTCGATCTGAAATGGTGAGAGAGTGTTCCTTCATTTGCCATTAAGAAGTGATTATTCTGAGGCTCCGCTTTATTTTCCTTCCTCATCAGTTGTTACTTACTAAAAGTATTATCTGAGTGAAAAGAAATGGGCATATACCTTCAGTATCTAATTGTTTCTTTCTTCTAAAAACTAACATTACAAATATTTTGACTTTAAACTCATCAGGAATTTACTTATATATAATAAATCAGGAGCTGAAAAACAAAAATACATTGAAATGTATTATTTGTATGCTATTAATACATTTATTTTGGAAAGCAATCTATTAGCTACTGAAGTTAGATGAAATTCCATTAGACTTCAATGGAAAAATATTAAAGTGAGAAAAGAGGAAAATTTCAGCACTCTTGTGCCTTTTCCAATCTCTTGAGAATTTTTTTTTCATTGCTTTATTTCTACTTTACTTCCAGCTACTGCTTCTTATTCTACTTATATCAGCTAGCTAGCTTAAGAAATCTTAAATTTTTGGATTATACTCTGATCAAGTTCCCTGATTCAATGTTCCTTTTGATAAACTAAACAAACCAATATTTTAAATCCTTCTCTTATATAGAATTCTCTTTTGATATCTTTTTTTCTTTGTATCCTCTCTGATATTTCAAGATCTTTTAAAAATGTGACATCAGCCTAGACAGAATATTCAAATAAAGTCTCATAAATGCCATATACAGTGCTAACATCCTCTTCCTACTCTTATTCACAACTCTTTCCATATAGATATCTAAATAGTAAGTCATATTCAGGTCTCACATTTATTCCAATAGAATCTATATTTTTTTCCATTGCCACAGTTTTTCAGAACTTAAGTGTTTCTTCCCCATATGCAGTCTGTACTCTTTATTTGTTGGCGTAATATTTTGTATTTGGTTGTATTAAAATGCATTATGGTTGAGTTACCCAAGTTTGCCTAGATGACTCATTGAGGCTGACTGTTCTCATCAATATTAAATGTTTATCATTTTCGTGTCAATTGTAAATCTTATCAGCAATGATTTTACATTTACTTCCAGATCATTGGTTAAAATGTTGAGTACCATCGGGCCTTTGTGAAATCCCAGTGCAAAAATCTTCATTTGACAATGATTCTCCACTGACATTTACTCTTCAAAAACCATCTATTAACCAACATTTAACCTATTTAATATGCATTCTATTGATACTGTATATTGTTACTTTTTCAGACAGAATGTCATGTGATATTAACATTAACACTGTTAAAAGTCTAGGCCTGTTATATCTCCGTGGTTATCTTTATCATCCGAATTGGAATCTATGAAAAAAAAGGTATCATATTTGTTTGACAGGTCTTATTTAAAGGGGAAAAAAAATCCTCTCTCATGTTAGCTAGCACTAATTGTATGACAGTTCTTCAATTCTTCATTAATTGAATCCCTCTTCAACTTTTCATGTCACTAAATCTAACATACTGATACCCTGTCAACTCTGAGATGTCACTGCAAGGAGGTTCACTGAGATGCATCAGCCCCCTATCAAGCAATGAACACAGAAAATTTAGATCTCTACTCCTAGGAAGAGCCAAGTAGCATTTTCTGGCAAATAGGCATTTTAATAATTTTATATTCTCTAGATATATACTATATCCTTTATTATTTTCTAAATCATCTTTTCTCTGAATATTTCTTTTCATCCTAGAGTGCCAACTGGAATTTCAAGTAGTGACAAAGTCAGTGACCAGTCTAAGAACATTACTTTCACTTGCTTGGGATGTTTCTTAAATAAGATTCACTAGGATTCTGCAAAAAGAAATCTCAAATAGGAATGTGCCAGTGATAAATATGTAGTGTGTTGTATTACTACAATTCAAAGTTAATTTGTTTCTGATAGTAGTAATAGAAACAGTTACAACAAATGAGAAGTGAAACATAGTTTTCACTTGTTATGACATATTGTCTTAGATAAGATGTGCTAAACAGCATTTTGCAGTCTGCATACAGCTCCCATAATAGTTAATCTTACCCTTAATGTATTTACTGCTAATACAGTCCTTCTGCAGTTGTCCTGAACAATTCCCACCAACCTTCACCTTCCTTTCAGAGATCTGGAAAGAGGGAATGGGATGGATAAATTTCAAGGATAATTTCTAGTGAGACCCTCTGGTGAAAGAAGCGTAAATAGGGAATGCAAGCCACCACAGAGGGTATGAAGAGGAAGCTAAGGCTGGATTTGCCTCCAGAAAGAAGCCTTGTGTATACACTGCAGAGCTGGGCAGGATGTGGAGAGAATGGGGAGCACAAGAAGCAGCAATAGGAATGAAAGTAATTTCCCGCAAGAGGACAAAAATATGGTGGATTTTCTTTTGTAAGAAGGGAATGGGGAATTGAGGGAATGGTGAGGTTGTACTGTGCAACTTCTGGATCCTGTGTCAGAAACATAAGGAAATAAGAAGCTCCCCAGGCGGTGGCTGCTCTTCTCACATATCTCTGGAGTTGCCTGGACAATTTTCAAGCATTTCAGTCTTTTCCCTCAGCATGAACTAAAGACCAAAATATTATAGTAAATGAGACTGAAAATGTCATTCATTTTGTGTGTGAAGGAAAACTCCAGTCACAGATCAGGAAGCAGAGCTTTCCTACCTGCCACAGTAACAATGCTTAGAATTACTAGCTGAAAGGATCTATAAATATCTATATTACTATTCATCCCATTTCTTTTCTTTATCTTCCTTATTGCATTTTTCTTGAGCAAGTTTCCACTTGTCTGCCTCCTCAAAAATCACTCTGACTATCATAGTAAATTAAACTGCTGTAAAGTAAGATTTCATTTGATATAATATATATAATAATAATATTAAATTTGAAGTCTTTCTGCTGAATATTTTGAAATGAGTGCGACAGACCAATGGCACAATTTTGCCAGTCTCCAGAATATAATCAAGTTTTTAGCTTCCAAGGATAAAAACTACAATTAAAGAAAAGCAAAATGAGAATTTCAAAGGTGGTTTTTTTGTCTTAATATTACGCTGGTAATAGTGAATGTTTGTGTGGACAGATAATCTGAAATCAATTAATCAATCAAGTAAATGGACTGAAATGATGCCCTGGGTGTCCTTATATTGGAACTGGTGTTAGAACCAGTGTTGCTACATCCACATGCTCTAGGCCATTTTGTGGGAGTGCTTTAAGCTGTAGAGTCAGAGAACTGTTCATTTCTTAGCTCAGAATTATGGTGCAATGAGAACATGCCCATAGGTTTATTTCAGAGGTAGAGCCTCATACAATTTGTTTGTCTCTGTAGGTGGGTAGGAACGCCTAGACTTTTGACCGTCTCAACTTGACTGCTGCCTAATTTGACTGTTCACAACATAAATTAACATTTTAAGAAGAAGCTATAACAACTGGGTGGAAAAACAGTATTCCCATGCTGCAAAAATTAACAAGATTTCTAAAATAATCATGACATATCCAAACCTTTAAAAATATTTTGTGCAAAACCAGAGAGAAGCCCATGGACTGGGCATGTGCCCCAGTGTCAAGGCACTGCACAACAGAACACTATTTTGAAACTGAGAAAGAAGTCTTGTTTGATTTTGAAATGTGAAAGCCATTCAAAAATTGTTTTAAGTGAATAGGCAAAAAAAAGGCCTCATCACCATGAACTGTTTCAGTTTCGTGAATTAGCATTTTCACAAGAAATGTGGTAACTGCCAGATGATTTTCAACCCACTGCAGTTAATATATGTGATTCTTATCTATTTTTGGTAAATTAAAGAACTTTAGGAAAGTGCTACAATTCATTTTGGTCTTTGAAAGAGTAAGACACTTTTATATCATTGAGGATGTGGAATTATTTAAGAATTCATTTTCCACTGAGGAAAGGAAAAGACTATGATGTATGTGAGAAAAGACCAAGTTTCTTTTGAGAGTTTACATTAAGTGCCTTCAAATATATATTTTATTGCAAAAACTTTTTAAGACTCACTGTGAATTTAATAGAGCAGAACACTATAAAAATACGACTGAAAAAAAAAACCCTCCAAAACCTGACAATAGAAAGAAATCATAGTAGGAGAAAATAGTTGCAAATTAAAACTGTATTATTTGAAAAGAATGTCTGTCTTAAGAGGCCTAATCTTCTGACTGATCTGAATAGTTAAACATAAGGTGCTTTCCAGGGCTTAAATGATGCATTTCATGTTATTTCACAAAGTAATTGAAACTTCTGTATAATATGATAGAAAACAAAAGTGGTTTGTACAAAAAAAAAAAGAAAAAGCAACCCTGCTTAATGTTTTTGTCATCAGTTAAATTAAATGTGACAGGATCAGTAAGTCTGGAGATCTTCAGTATTCATGAGGTTGTCTTGAAATATGTTGTCTCTTTATGATCTCTTTGGCTCCATTACCTAAGGACACTGACTCCATGTTAATCCAGTTTGCTCTTTAAGAACAGTTTTGATATAAGCATTATTCAACTGATATATTTTACCTTCCTACAGGAACGGTGACGCTTCTGTGTCATGGTCTGCTTCTTATCCTTTCTCTTCAGGAAAAAAAATGCCAATTAGGACATAGTAACATCATGATCTTAGTTGGCTGGAGTAAATGACCTGCTTGGGGAATTGCATGTTAGATTAAAGATCATGCTTTTCTGAAGGATTTTGAGTTGGGAAGTGCCTTACACACTACGTGTCTATAAAAAAGACAGGAAGGGCAATATAACTTTTTAGTATAAAAGAAAAATTAGATCATAACCTCCCCAAAATGTAATGTTTATGACCGCAAAATATTTTTGAGATGACAAGCCAGTTTATATTGACTGTGGTAAAACAAATCACAACCCATACTAACTCCAATCAAAATGAAAGCATTCTAGGCACTTGATTTCATTACTGTAAACAAATTTATATTATTATAAATATTTATCACAGATTAAGATCAATATACTTTTTATTGTTGCTTGCTGTTGTTATGTCAGTAGTGTCATTGCGCTGGGCCGTGAGGAAATGTGGAGGAAGTCACCTGTCCTTCCCTCTCCAGGGAAAACTAGTTTCAGCAGTGATGACAAGACAGACACCAAAATTGGAAAAAGACAAGCCCAAAAGCACCGAGACCCAAACAGAAGGCACAGACACTGATACATTGCTCATAGAGGAACTCTAGGGCAGCAAATTCCGGGAACAGAACCTAGATTCTGGGATTAGGCTCTATAATTGTCATAAACCATCCCTTTTCTGCCTAATCCCTGTTAATATAAGACCAAACGTCGAATAAATATTGGAAAACCATGCGAAATATAAGAATATGTCAATCAATAGAGTGTGTATACTTCATAACCTTATCTTAAAAATAGGAACACAGTAAAATATAGGCAAATGTATTAAAATAATTCACTCTTCAAGTTGCCCAAGTGCATTAGAAAATTGAACCAAATTCACTGCTGTTGCAAGTACCTTTGAAACACAAAACAATTTTATCTTTGTAGATGTCTAAATCCTCCACCTTCTCTCTAACACATACATTAAAACGATGAAATATCACACATGCGTCTTTCAGTTAAATGGCCCATTAATCCTCCCAGAAAAAAAATACGCTATATAACTTTTTATTTCAAGGAAAGTCAAATAATACATCATTTTCTGAATGGCACCATATGAAAGACCATCTGAAATGACCTATGATTCTACAACCATTTATTTCATAGCAGTGAAGCTAAAATTAGGTAGTTTTAAATACTTTACAATAAAACTTCAATACTAAAGTTTTCAGGCAAATATAGTAGCACTTAATTTATATCTTCCTAATGTGTTTGCAATCCATTTAAGAAGAAAGTATGAAATTTATGGGCATATATCTAATAATCAGATTAAACTCTGAGTATGGAAGAACTGTCATATATAATAGCTATAAAACTACAGTTATGCAGCAAATGCATCATATGTAATAAACTTGGCTGAGCCTTAACTGTGGGATCTTGAAGTAGATTTGTGTTGAAGATCTTCCTGACCAGATCTTCTTCGCTTTCCAGAGCCCCGCTATGATTGTTTCTTGAAAAAGAGCTCCAGTCAAAATCCAGCCAGGTGCCTGCTTTGGAGAATCACTGGACCGGAGCTCCTAGATGGACTGAAGTTCACAGTACTGCATAGCACATGTATACTGCTATTCAGGGAATACGACTAAGAATCTGCCTTTGCAACCAGACCTTTGCCTTGTACCTGAAAGTGGACCTGCTCTTAGGACTTAATACTTTATCTTAATACAAGAAATGTAGCCCATGTAGTTCCAGCTCCTCTCTTTGTTGGCTTAGATACAATCCACAGAATCCTATGAGCACTTGTCTCTTCTCAGATACTATTACATGTCTTCCTGATGAACAATGTACCTGTTGCAACAGAGTCCAAAGGGTCCCCTCTGCCTAAACTCCACCACAGCAGGGTGATTGCAGCACTCTCATGGCAGATCAGGGTTTGAATATGTTCAGACCTCTTCAGTAAATTCAAGTGTAATTGTGGGATTAAGTCCCTGTGTTGCATTCCTGGGTGCCTGCTCTGTCTTCTGTACCAAGAAACAAAAGTGGAGACTTCCTCCTTTCACTGTGTTTCAAAGAGAGCCCTAGGAAGTTAGAGATTCGCCCTTGGGCAGGACATTATTGTGATCAAGGACTGGCAGTCTCAGGGTCCTGAGTGTTTGGGGATTCATGTTCCATCCCTGCAGAGAATTTGGGAAGCTCCTTGTGACACTGCAGGCTCCTTTTAAAGCATTTCAGGCTCTGCCCTAGCACTCTGCTTATAAACCATGCCAGACAGTTCCAGTGAAGGTTATCCCTGAGCTAGATATGTTCCAGATTTTACCGTTTCTTAGAAGAAAAATGTAGGGATTATTTAAGGCAAACTAATGTATGAGAGACCTTAGTCACTGATCAGTGACAACATCTCTGTATTCACATTGGCAGAGATGCTTCCACTATGTATTAATCTTTCATCAGAAATTATCCCCCTTTCATGGCTAATTGTAGTATTCCCTATTAAGAAGCACTCGTAGAAGGTATCAATATAAGGGCTTCTTGAAAGAGCATGCTCAGAAAGGAGCAGTTCATAAGTTAGACTAAACTGTTTGTTGAATAACATATAAGATGATATCACCAACTCCTAAACAAAAGAGCAATTTGAGACACCACTAGTGAATTCCACAATTCCCTTTGGCCTTAATTAGAACAACTGAAAGAAACTGTTAATTTCGGTCAGCTGGTGAAAGGTACTGCTGTTACAGCCAGGCAGACTTTGGAGTTCACGTTCCCATTTTTTATATAATAAATGGATTAAATATATCAAAATAAGTACAGATATATGTGCATTTTGCTTTTTTATTAGATAATGTTTGAAGTGTTGTGAGCTCAGAGTGTATGATGAAACTTGTTTGTTTCTACATGAAGTTTATTCATTTTGGCAAGTGTAAATGGAATTTAATGACAAAAATGTAGGAAATAATTGTATATTTTTGTATATTTTCTAAGGAAATCTACTAAAACTTGACTAATAATAAGCCATATTAGGCATCTGTTTCCTGTATGTCTGATTACTGTAAAACAAGAACCTAAAATTCTTCAAAAATCTTTTATGCACATTTTGACACCCCAAGAACTTCTTCCTGAGAAATTGAAACGTGGGGTTTGAACTGGTGGGGTTTGTTTGTTTCTATTGTTTTTCTTTTTCTCCCCTTTTCTCCTCCATCAGTTAAAGTATTTGATTTTTCATTTATTCATTTAACTGCCTTTTTTTTTTTCCCAGATATGTGCTGCTACATCAAGGAAAATGCGCTGTGTTTTAACGATGAATAATACAGTCAGTTGAATAAGATGGGTTCAGTGGAATGACCTCTGCTTGGAATGACTAGAAAGGTTAAATCAGTACGAATGTAATGTGCATCATATTCCCACAATTCCTTTGCTAAAACAGCTAAGTACTTATGTGATAGATAGACACTTAAAAAAATAAGCATTTCAGAAAAATAATCAGTTTTAAGCAACATACAACTATTAATAATTTCAGTTGAAATTCAGAGGAGCCAGGGTGCTTATCTAGAAAATGGGGGAGCCCAGGCCCTAATTTCTCCCTTTCTTAATTCATGATTCAGAGCAGAAATTGAAAACAAAAGCTGCCCGTCTAGAGTCAAGATACTTTTCCCCTTTTAGAAATAGCTGTGTCCGGGAGGGTCAGAACA
The DNA here is from genome assembly GCA_003342815.1 of Eudromia elegans. NCBI lineage: Eukaryota > Metazoa > Chordata > Aves > Tinamiformes > Tinamidae > Eudromia > Eudromia elegans. The sequence goes on from PTEX01000008.1 coordinate 5,543,374, forward strand.
GCAGCTAAGGAACAGGGGAGCAGATACTGTGCCCTGGGTGCTCTGAGTAGCTTTGGAAATGGTGGCTAAGCCACAGGCAGGGCACACTAGTTTAAGGCAGGCAGTCTATACGCGAAAGCTTGCACTGGTGTAATCAGCCTTGTGACTGAATTCCCTGCATCTGGCAAACCTAGTCATAAACAGCAGAAAGAATGCTGTTCTTCAGTTTTGTACATTGTCATCTTGGGAGTTTCGGTGGCTATTTTTCTGTACTGTTTTAATTCTAAAATAAAGTGAGTAGAGAAATATATTCCTCATCTGTTATGGTTTTCCTGCCCTTTACTAGATAGACATTAACACATGTTTAAAAAAATCTGTGCTTCCTTACCATCATTTTCCTTCGGATCTAGTCAATTTTAAGTATCAAATTGGAGATTTTTTTTTTTAATCTTATTTTGAAATGTCACATTCATTCTATACATATTCGGGGATCAAACATTAGCTACTCACTCAAATCCGATACAACTCAACTCAATACAGCCCCGAGTTGAATAATTTGGAGCAGAAAGCATTCTGAAATGTTTTTGACAGAATTTCTACTGAATAAATATTCAGATAAATAAAGCATGATAGAACAGAAAATTTAATCTTCAGTACTACACACACCTTCATCAGATGATGAAAAGATGATATATGAGATTTATGCTGTACCTCTTTCGAATATCTTGTATTCGCTTGGCACAAGAAAAATGTACAATACAAAGGTCAATACAGTATGAGAAATTTCTAGGCATCCTTCAGTGAATCAAGACCAATAGCCAATCTTTAACAGAATTTCCTTCTGCCTTGACTGTTTCAACACTTCACATATACATCTCCAGGTCATATGCACACAGTTTGCACTATACCCTTATTTCTCGGCAGGGATAAATAAGTGACTGGAACCGCAAGAGGAACATGATTTTTTACCTATGATCCAGTGGGATCTAGATGATAAAAAGAGCTGTAAAAAATAATAACAGGGGAAAGGATAATGAAACGGAACTAGTAGAATTGCCTAACTCAGATATGACCCTACTTGAATTGTTTTTACAAGGACATCCTTGTTATTGGAGGGAAAAAGTCCTAAATGCTAACTAGAAATCGCTTTCCTTCATCCCACATCTTTCCTCTCAGTAAATGAAGACAGGATGAACAGCTAAAATTACTAATTGGTTTACTGATCAGTTGTACTTTGTTCGATTGATTTGCAATTAATTCTGGTTTGTGGCACATAGAAGAGGAAAGTTGGCGCCAAGCATTGAGGCAGCTGACACTCAATATCTACCAAGAGAGCTGTGGGTCAGAATATCAATAATCTGTTTTGAAGCAGCTCCTGAAGGTATTGAGACTGTGTCTCATGCATTTGTAAGAGCTCCAGGGAATAGAAAGAAATCCAGATCTTTTATGAAATATATCTTTCTGCAAAGGAGGAGATCAGACTTTTTTTAACCTTAGAGCTAGCATTTAATACCATTCTAATTTCATGAAAGTGTAAATATTATTTATTATGATACTGTTAGCTAGTAATTATATTTGTTTCTATTGCGCTTCAATGTTTCAGACCTTTTGTATGCAAAGGGTGACTTTAAATTTAAACCCTAAAGATGGTTCTCTACAAAACAAATAATGCAAAGGAAATGTGTATATATATATATATATATATATGCTTAGTTTTACCCTGAAGACAATTCCCATTGACTTGAGACAAAAATGTATGTGAATATGTGGAGAGATTACAGAATCAGGCAGTATTTCCTATGATCCGTGAAGCTGGCTCTTGAGAGGATAGTCATGATTTTTCCCATGTGCTGACTGGCAAGACAATAGATAAACTTCCATAAACAAAACCAAGTTTGCTCCACTAAAAGCACACAAGAGAAAAACTTGATCGGAATACAAGTAGCTGACCAATGACCTGGAGGGATCTCATTTAATTTGAGACATACAGGGCCAAATTTAAAGCTGGTACAGTTGAGTGGCTTCAGATATATAATAATTTTTTTTTTTTTATTTAGAAGAAAGAGAACTATATCGGAAAACAAAGAGAAATAGAATCCAAGACAGTTTGGGAAGTGAAGATAGGAATCAACTCATATTCTGAATTAATGTCCTCTTCTCATTTATATTCGTTAGGATTTTTAATGTGACATCAAGTATTTTCTTCCAGGAACGAGACTGAAATGTCACTTTCACATTAACCTAGTGAAAGTGTTCCTTTCTGGCTGCATTAACATTGTTGTATCACTTCCCCCTTGGAATGGCTTGTCCACTAGCAAATTGTCATTTCTTTGGTTTGGCACCATATATGACTTGTGTCCTATTGTTAGTCCATGTGATCTATTCCTTGGTTCATCATGTAAATTTTTCTTTTTGTCCTGAAGTTTACTTTTTCTTTTTCTTTAATAATGGGTCGTTTTTCTGCCTTTCTGAATTTTTAGGTACATACTTATACTCCCTCAAAACGGAGTAATAGTTTTTAAGAAAAAAGAAACAAAAAGCTTTCTAATGTATAAAAAGCTTATTTTTATGTTCTCACAACTTTGAAATTGTGTAGTTTCTTGTAATTCTTATATTTATATCACGAAAGTACTTTTTTTTTTTTTACTCAGAGAAGTTCTGTTTTTTAACTCCGGTTTGATGACATGTTGTGGATACAAGTCTATAGCATAAAAAGTAACAAAATGGTCAGAGATGACAGAAATGAATGGCCATTCATCGAGACTGTGTTTGGGCCTCTAATAAATAAAACACCTGATTAAAGCTATAGAAGAGAAGTGATAAGGAAAACTGAACTCAGTTTCCATGCTACTTAAGACTGGCTTTTCACTGTAAATGTGATCTTGTTTCAGACTGTGAATGAGTCTAAAACTACATGTTAGTAGCTGCATTAGAGATACTGTAACAGTGGTGGATCATTCCCGTGAGAAAGGCAAGCAAGGCTTAGTGACTCCGGTGTAAGAGAGCTATCTGTCACAGATGTCCGTTTATCTGATTGAGACTCCTTAGCTGCTGCTATACTTGCACTCTTCTCTATATCAAGCATTTTTGCATCTACAAGCTGCCATGGGGGGAGAAAAAATAAACCCTTTCTCTGATGAGATAGCAGAGGGATCTTTGTGGCTTTTTGTCTCAACAGCTAAACAATGGGTTTAATTGGTTGACATTTGAACTTTGAAAGAATCTGAATTCTTGTGGGATGTGCTTTTTTGTTTTTTTTTTTAACTGTATTTCATAAGCTGCCCACCATTTCACATTTCTTGTACTATCTGCTCTGTATGCTGCCAGACTAAGCAATCTATAGATCTTTTATCTTGATACTCTGGCAGAACACTTGTGTATTTTTATTTGTCATAGTCAAAGCTCTGGTAATCGTCTTGATGAGAAAAACAGTAGTGGCCTACAGGACATCATCCAAATCATTAAAATGCAAAATTAATACACCAAAGCCTGTTCAGACTTTCAGCCCACTTCTTTATCTGAATGTTTGCTTTTGATCTCAAAAGACATATAATTATAAAATGAAGTTTATTTCTTTTCTATTTCTTTCTTTTCTTTTTTTTTTCAGTTTTTACCTTGAAAGCAATTCAAGATGAAGAACACACAATTCATTACTGAATTAAATGACCTTCAGTACAGAGAGTTTGTGGGCCACATATATACTTAGAAAAATACAAAATGTACTAGTACTTGCAAAGCAGATTGCAAATGGGTTTTGCTCTACGTCTCCAACACATATATGTGCAAATGCCACCCAAGATCACAATTACTCAGTCCAGACAGCTGTCTAAAAGGATTTTTTTAAAACTTGATTCCAAAATCAGGCTAAATGGAAGCAGTTTCATTGCCTGCACTGATTTATAGGAGAAATGGGCATTTGTTTTCACTCATGTATCTCTTACCAGTTCACAGATTCAGAAAGTAATGAAGTTCCTCTCATTTATTGATCTGTGTGAATGTGCATGGTTTTATGGCTACAAGAATGAAATAAGACAAGAAAGCAACTCAAAGAAAAAAGAAGAAATTGGGATTGTTACAGACACCAGCTGCATTGTTTATGATTGTGTGTGCAAAATTATAGATTTACCACTTCTTTGTAATGTATTTACTCAAGGAAGCTCTGTTGTAAATCATTTGTTTTCTAATAGAAACCTACATTTTTCACCTAATCTCCAGTTGAGTTCATTGAGGCAAGAAAGGGTCAAATGACGAGCCCAGTGTTGCCTGATGAGTCATTGAATGAACCAACAGCACTAGGATCCTCCTTGCCCCTAGCCCTTTATATCAACAGGCCACAAGGGCTTTGTGTTGCTCCTTTCAGCTGCCTTTAAATCCAAAGTGTTTGTAAGAATCATCTTCCATTAAATTTTAGCCTGGATCAGATAGTGCAAGCAAATACAGTCCCCGAGACACCCTGTTCGTGTATAGGATATGTTTCTCTGTTTTTTCTGTGACACCCTTTGTACTAGGGAGATTTGTTTACTGATCTCCATAAATCAGCATTCTCATCAGATGTGGTAATGAAGTCCTGCGAGAGCCAGCCGATATTTCCACAGTCATTAAGTAGTTATCTAAAGATTTCTTTCTTTTTGGGCTTGATTCACCACTGGGCTTCTTCAGGTTTATGCTGGCGTAAGTCTAATGGGTTCAAATTGCTTGCAGTAAATCAACCCCCAGGACTAGTCCCTAAGCTGGTGTAAATCAGCATAGCTCCACTGCTTTCACATGCAGCAATCCTTATTTATGCCAGCTGGAGGTCTATCCCATAGAATTCAGACAAGTCTACTGCACATGATGCCAGGACAGGTTCAGCTTTGATAACCAGGTATTCCCTGGTGGAGTGTTAGGGTTACCCTTTCAGAAATTAAAATCAGGTGTGATTAGAATGATAAAGAAGAGCCATTTTTGTGTATGCCATTTTTGTTGTCATCCTTTTTTTTCCCTTGGCAAAAACAACACTCTCTTTCAGAGCTGCACTTCTGAGGTTTCATCTGCGATAGGAGCAAATCCTCTGATTGTAGAATAGCAAGAGCAGATGTAAAGAAAATCTTTTACAACATATTTATGCATGTGAAAAGGAGAAACCAAATCTACACAAATTAAACACAGTGGGAAAGTCCTGTTTTCTTTCTACATATTATCAATTAGCCTATAAGCAGACAAAAGCTTAGAGCCAAGCTCTTGACTGTGTAGGTCCACTAAAGTCTGATTAATACATCATATATTAAACTTTCTTCCTCAAAGTTATTGACAGAGATAGCCATCTTTGGCTTGAGATATCCATCTCTTTGGCTTGAAATAAATATTCTATTTAATATTCCATTTTCACTTCTTTTTTTTTAGATAAAGTTGATACGAACTTTGAAATGAATAGTAGAAAAGTACATTTTGAAATTTAAAAATTAAAGAGAAAATATTCATTTTTCATTTATATATATTATATTTTATATATATATTTCTTTTTTATATATAAGAAGAGATCTAGAGAATTAATATGCATTCACAAACACAGTATTCCTTTAGCCACCTTTCGCTATGAAAACTTTCATCAAAATAGTATGTTTTCTGAATTTTGTTCTAAGTAAGCTTTTGAATACATATATTTATTGAAGAAGATATTGCAGTTGGAATCCAGTCTTCCAGTCCAGATCTTCTGAAATTCCTGATGTCACCAAGTGACAAGAAAAGAGCATAGTTATTACAATAATAAAGCCTCTGCTTATCACAATGGCATCAGACCATACTAATGAAAAAATGACGATTGCCTACTCATAGACATTTCCTAGAATGTAAAATTTTGAATATTTTACAGATATCTTAAGACAATTATAAGACTACACATGCAGTCTCTTTGCTTACTGTGCATACAGTATATCAATTATACTTTGTAACTTTGTGTATCTTAACCCTTCTGAAAACCTGTAATTAGCTAGACTATTTTAAAGGTGAGGACACATATATATAAATTCTCTTTTTCTAAGGACTATTTTGTAGTTTCTTTAAAGGATTTTTTCCACTGTCTCTGTGTATCACTTCATTTCTGCATTTATTATGTATTTAAGTGGAAAATATGAGTTTCAATTTAATTTTCATGGAGAAAATTAAGCAGCACAAGAAATACTAAGTGTTCTGTATCTATCAGAGGAAAGCCAAATATTTGTTTTGCTGTGTAAATGACTGCAAACATAGTGGGAAAAAAATGCAATTTACTTATATAACCAAAAGTGAAACACAAAGATATGTTTCCAGTGATAGTCATGAGCTTAAGTAATGGCAATTCTTTGGTACCCTTCTCTTTTAACTTTTGTGTTTACTTTATGGTGCGGTATAAATCCTTTTGTGCACTATGACAAAAACTTTCATGAGTCAGATTTTCTGATTTATGGCTTATATTTATTTGATAGCCATTTGTTCAGATATGAATGTGAAATATAGAACTTTAAGCACTGTGTATTCCTCTAAAAACAGGCAAGATGATAATGCTGTTTCATGTTTGAGTCAATTTTGGAGGACGGCACATAAATGAAAAGCGAAATAAAACAGGTTTAAAAGTGAGTCAAGTCCCTCTTCAGTAAAAGGATTTCAGCATGTGCTTGCAGTCGGTTCATTACTAGTACCTACTTTCATGCCTTTCTGAATAAACAAACAAGTCCACATACTTCAGTTTATTTACAATGCCCCCTAGTTTCTGTGTAAAATCCTTTACAAAAGAATTCTGAAATAACATAAAGACTTGATTAAAACTTGCATCGCTCAAATATTGCTTTATATGAAGCTTTAAAACTTAAATGTCAATGCTTTTTCATTTTTTAATTTTATCTTACTTTTGGAGAAAATACCCATTTTTAAATGGGAAAGCATAAACAAAAGTAATTGTCTCAATGAAATGAAGCATAACAGGAATAAATTTTGAATTTCATGTAAAATTCAATTATATACTCACATATACATGTAGAAATAAACAAAATGACATAACAAAGCATTTTATTCCATCTGAATATTTCGATGAAGAGGATTTTCTCTTGTGATAGCTATACAAACAGAAAATCTATGTTTAAGAGCAGCAGACATACAGGAAGTGGAATCACATGGAAAGACAAAAACAATTACCTCTAATGCCTAATGCACACACACATGCAAACACACACAAACTTCATTAATTCTAATTTCCAATTTCTAATATGTAAACTCAGCATTGTCTTTTCTTTCTTTGAAATGCTGAGATGGTTCAAGTTTTATATAATCAGTAAAAGTACAAAGCAAGCATTAGAAACACATAATTACAAAAAAAAAAGACAAACATTGTAATATTTGTTATATTTTTAAAAATGCCATTGTTACAAAAAGATTCTTTTTCATGAACATGAATCATTTATATATTCCTAACTCTATATCATTTGCAGGATTTAACTATTGTACATAAACATATTTAATACTTTCTAAAAACACAGAATTTTTTCCAATTTAATACTATACTTTTGCACAACATCAGTGCACAGATCCACAGAGATAATATTCTCATCATTTAACCTTAATTCACAAAGAACATGTATTTTCATGTGGATTTTTTGAATGAAAAGATGGACTTCATATTTAGCATTTTAAAAGTAAGAAAGCAAAGGTATGGAACAGAAAAAATAAATCAGGGTCTGAAGATTACTTTAGAGATGATATAGGTTCTTTGAGGCTACATATTTTATAAAATGAAATTTATAATGCTTAGTAAACAAATTGCCTGATTGAAGTCATCAGCTGAAGCTGTCCTGAACAGATTTACTGTTCAAAGCTCCAATGACCTGTTTAATGACCCTAAACCTTAGTGTCAGAAGTTCTTTCTAATCCTTAACTAGCCACGTCTAATAAATCCACCAGGCTAATAAAAGGACTTTATTTTTTGTATTGATATAAGTATGGATTTATTTATTCTAAATTGCTCACTAGAGAGAGACATTTCATTGAAAAATACCCCTGGAAAGTGATTCATTAAAACCAAGGTGTCATCTTTAAACAAATTGCTGGAAATTGTATCATCAGAGGTAATTGACAATATATCTTTTTAATTTCATTTCTGATCTCTTTCTTTCTTTTGAGGTCATTTTTAAACTCAAAATGGTTTCTGATTTTTCTTTTTTATGTTGGTTATACCATATACAATTCCCTTTTACTACAAGAACATATTCCTTGCATTCTGACAGGATAAAATATATGAAAAATAATATACTGGGAATATAGCTGAGTTAGAGAGCTAAAGCTGAAAATATGTATTAGAAATATGTATGGTTTTAAGCTGGGAAATTATTCAGTGTTATTTGTTGAAAATAAATGTCAAAACATAGGTCATTCTGATGAAAATGGTACTTTAAAAAACAAACAAACAAACATTAAGATATGGAAATGAATACTTAAAATGTATTATCAGCCCTAATTATGAGCAGCTGCAAAATCATGCGGTAGCTAAAATGATTGTGAATTCACAACATTCAACATTTTTTCTCTTGCTTTCCCTATTCTGATTGCAGAATTATAGTTCTTTAGATTACAAGGTATGCTTGCAGAAGAATGTTATTAATGCAAAGAGTCAACTTTAAAGGATATGTGCCTTGATGTCTAAAAGTGAATTTAAAAAATCTTCATCAGTGGAGTTATATCTCCACTGATAAAAGTAATTTCCTTCTCAGTAGCTAGGAATAGCAGCAGCACAAAGTCCTAAGCCCCGCAGTCAGATCAAGACTGGTAGAAATCTGTGGCTAAGAGCTCCCAGTCATAGGACCCGGAAAACTCTCCCCACCCAGACCAAAATCAGGATCCATGTTTTTCAAACAGGTTAGCTTCTTCTGTTTAAACACTAATGGCTACAACATCAAATAGCAAGCACAGTTTATCAGTTTCTCAACATTACCTTTTCGTTAGGTATAATTCCTGTTTCAAATGCATCTGAGCCCCCATGTCTTTGAGCGTACATGCAGTCCTCTGAAATCAGGTAGCGAACAAGTTATCCCGTAGCATTAAGATGGGAATTGTTTGACAAATGCTATGTTTTTGAGCAGGAGATTTTATAGGGAATTCTCAGCAGGAGTGTTCTTGCTTTATCACCTACTAATTGTATACAGAAAATGAGACTAGTCCTATGCATTTTCCCCCATGAAAAGCTAGGAAGTAGCAGGCTAAATATGAACCCTCCCCTCACATGTCACTAGTTCAGTGCTTTAGGTGTAACCATTTTGTCATTAAATATCCCAAATAATATTTAATTATTTTTTCAGTCCCATATAATGTCACCTCTCAATAACAGTTGCAGGGACCACAGCTGTAGTTTTGGCCTTCCATAATGGAGGAGATAATATTAGCAATACTCTTTACAAAGTTGCTCAGGAGAACCCAAACATCAGAGGGTAAATTTTCTAGTCTAGTCTCTTTTTTTGTTTGTTTGTTTGTTTGGGCTTTTTAAAAACTAAATATAAGATAGGACAGCAATTACTACAGAAAATGTCCTTTTGTAGAAGTCAATTCACCTGCTTGGGCTAGTCCTCTGTACCCAGGTTTAAACAGTGCTGTAGAAATGGGTTAACAGCACAGCTGGAAAACACTATGTTTTCCAATACTCTGGTATTTGGAAAGTTTGGAAATTTTTGGAATTCGAATTTTTGATAAATAATTTTAAGCTATTAATACATGACATAACCTTCTCCAAATCTTTATTTTATATCCACAAAATATATTGCTGGATAATCTCTACAGGCAAAGCCTAACCTAGAGAATAAAAATCCTTTTTTAACATAAAAACATTAATAAAATACCATTACCTGTGCAAAGAAGGTATACCACATGTATCTTTTAAAAAAATATTTCAGAAATATTCTGTAACCAACAATATAGACAAATAGAGCTGAATCACATTTAGGAATGGACTCTTTGATAGCAAACCTAAAATAATTTACTTTTCCATTGAAGGTAGCACCAGTTTTGTTGTTGATTTCTGGGGATGGAAATGTCTGGCTCAGCTTCAGCTTTCCCTTTCCTCAGTCAGCTGTGTCAACACAGGAAGATGAAGGCCATTGAGTTCCTACCTCTCCATCATCTACAATGTCTACCCAGATGGTGAGCCCTATAATATATTGTACTAGGACTCTCTCTGGCAATGAGTTTGAGAATGGGAAAGCAAAATAGGACCTAGGCCAGCAAAAGCTTCAGGTACCCTCTGCTCAGAGATGTCTTTCCATGCCAAGAGATGTTTTAATTAAGCAAGCACCACAAATGAGATGACTGTTTTTGCAATTATTTTGCTTGTGTTTTCTCATTCTTAATAATCCTATTTTTTTATTCCAGAATCCATAATATTTAAGCATTAATTTGTGCCTTTCTTTATCCGATTAAATAAAATTCAAACGGTACATTGCCAGATCTCATATACTGTCTTTAATCACTTTTGAATCTTTTTCTACTCAGAATGACACCAAATAGAGGTGTGAGGTCTTTCTTTGCAGTGGATCTTCTGACTGACAAGTTACCAAAGTGCAGGAGGCAGGAGAAAGTTAGTGTTATTTGTCTGATTGATGGCTAATAAGGCCCTTTTGCAAAGACACTTGGAGTGTTGTTGCAGCCTGCTGTCCAATTAGCAGATCCCTTTTAGCACAGCTCTCCTGGCTCATCCACCTCTGTGCTATAGCCTACTGTGAAAAAACATAGACAAGCTTTTATACTAGTCTTTTAAAAGGCTATATGGCAAAAATATACAATTCATTACCTATCAATACATATGTTGACATAATCTCACAGAGAGGCACATATATGTCTGCATAAAAATGCTTACAGACTTATTATAATCTTAATCTAAATGCTTATTATAATCTGCCTGTGAAATAGTTAACAGGCAAATAGACCTACATTCCTTTCTATGTGTGTTACAAACATTATTATCTCCAAGTCACATTTTAATTTCATACTTGATGCTTCAGCTCATGCCATGTTTTTAGTTAGCGATGGCCTATTAAGCTGCTAATTTATATACTGTTGTGAAGGCCTCTGTAAATGCTGCTCTATAAATAATAGAGCAGTGATCCATAACCACCTTCCATGTAACAGCACAGAGTCCACTGCAGCTAATATGAAAGAACTGCTGGTTGCTAGGTGCCAAAATGCTGCCTGCCTATTTAGGAACTGCTATAGTATTGTCTCCCTGCTAAGATGACAAAAGTGTAATTAGAGATTAATCAAGAGCTACATTAGTGCCACAGTTTCCTGCAGACTGACTTTTGTTGCTCACCAGCAGTTAAGTGCATCTGCCTATATTTACCAGTTCTCTGGAGATGTAAAAATTTATTGTCATATTTACAGGGACAGCTACGGTGAGAGTTATCAAATCATGGAGGAAACTTGGCAAAATGCATATAATTTGCAATTGCAGATATGACCCTCTGTATTTATTTTTCAAACATTCTCCATATGAAAAAGGTTTTAAATTTCCTGCTATTATATATTTATCTCATTGGGATAAGGGGAAGAGAGCTTTGACTCAGAATATATTTTTCATGGAAGCCCCATTAATAAAACTTTACCTCACTTTCAATATTCTCATTTAAGTCTAAGACTCTATATGCTTTAATTTAATATCATATTTAATATCATATAGATTCTTTGTTATTTTCATACAGTAAGCAACTCCTAAAGCTATTGAAATCTTTAAATACTTTAATATAATTTCACCTATTACTTAACTATAAATTTAGAGCCTTGAGATATGACCTTGAATATATGAAGTGCATATTTCTCAATGGAAATTTAGTACCCACTAAGAAATACATGTATAGGGTTGTCTAGGTCAGATCACTGTATCATGTAGTAGAAGTCAATAAAAGGACTTTTTAAAAAATATATTATAAATAAAAGAAATTCTGTTTTTAATATATTGTTGCAAATTTGGACTTTTAAAAATAATCTAGATTTTTTCATAGTGGGTAGATATATACTCTCTTTAAATGGAAGACTGAAGACAATATTATTTGGTGTCTCCTCCAGAATCTGACTAAGAGTTTGAGCAAGCAGTCAGGCAGTGTGGAGTTTTGTGTTACCGGGCATTCAAGCCCAAGTATAGATGGGTTTGGTTAAGTCTGGACAGGATGATAGCATGATGATGCCAGCCACACTCCTCACTGCCAGGCAGGAGAATAGGTCCAGTACTGCAGTAAAAATCTGTTTTCAATAGATAGGTAGCAAGCTTAACAGAGAAGGCAAGAATAATCCATTTCCAACAATACGATCAATCCTTATAATCTAATATATTAATAAGGAAAAAAAAAAAAAAAAAAAANGAGTTTACTTCCAAAAAAGAACCTACAGCACAGAAAATATCCTTTGGTGAAGCTCTCCAAATTCAGAAAAGCATTCAAAAATGTTAAATGTTAATATTAATAAGGAAAAAAAAAAAAAAAAAGACAATAAAAATATACAAGTTGGACCGAATAGCTTCTTTTAAACTAAGTGGTCATACATGGGATGCAAGAAATAATATGAAATTCTAGATAAAGGATTAAAAATTTTAAAACTGTTGTCCTGCTGTCATCCCGTAACAATCTGCTTTAAAAGCAGAAAACTCAGCTGTCTATGTGTGTTAGGTGTTATGTGGTTAGTAACTGAGGATTCGGATATAAATAAACCTTCTTACTTGCATACATATTTATATATATGTGTATGAATATACATTCATATGGTTTCTGTAGAGGCACAGACAGGATTATGGTACGGGGGCAACAGAACAAGAATTCTGTGATAGAATCTTCCTAGGAGTTGCTTTATTTCAACATAAACTGGACGCAGAGTCAAAAACTGCACACTGTGGTACGTGGCTCCCTTGATTTACTCGTGGTTCATTTCTTTAGGGAAAGCAGAAACTCTAGTGTTTTCAAAGGGAAAGGAGTATCACACAATCTCCCCTAGTTTTCACAGAATTTTCTGGGGTTTATATCTCCTTTGACTTCTACAAGAACAAAAGATTGTGGATAACAGTCTTAACAATGAACTTCTTTTTCGGTACTTCCTAATCTTTTCATTTCTTCCTCCTTTTACAAAGATCTTAACTTTGTTTACAAAGATAACATTTTGATAAATTGAACTCTTTCTTCCCCAGGATCCGAAGCTGAAATCCAGCATTTTTGAAGGTAATGCTTTTACTTTCTTAATAACTGCCATTAATAACAGAATAAAATCTTTATTGACTCTGCACAAAGTTTATGAACCTCTAAAACAAATGGTGAACCTCCAAAAATCTGAGAAAATACATATATTGATCCGGTTTTATGTGACTTGTGTCAAAGAACATGACAACTGAGTTCAGTCTCAATATATGTTATATGTGCCAAATGCTAATTTTTCCTCTATTTCTCCGTTTTACATTTCATGAAAGAAAAATTGTTCACAATTGCAAGACAGATCTGTATTTTTGTTGTTAAAGAGTCTAACTCCTTTTTTCCTTCACAAGAGAAGTCGAAGAGAAGGTTTCTTTTAAAAGCAGTTGGAAATGTCCTCTTGTCTCCATAAAATATGCAAATTTTAATCTTACAAAAATAGGATAGTCATATTATAATATAGGGAAAACTACAGTTTTGTAAGGTTGAGTTGATTTGTCAAGCCAGAACCATACTTTACACAGTATAACAAACCAGATTCAGATCATTCAGATCAGATAGCTTATCAGAGGGCATACATAATTTTTAGTGATGCTTGCTAGAAAATAGACACGATAGAAGGTCCATATGGCCTTACATTAATAAAATCTAAAATTTAGGCATTTAACTTTTGGGCAAACCCAAATTCACATGTTATTATTTCATATTATTTCATACTAACTAATACTGGATTAATAAAAATGATTGTCCAAGAAGTGAGTAAAAGCAAAAAGAGGAGAGTAGGACTTGTCTTTCCTGTCTCGTGACCATTGACTTCCCGGATTAGCAGTGATGAGTTTCCAAACACTGAGGGGTAACATCTGCGAGAGCTCAGATCTTACCACGACGCTGTAGTTCAGATACATTGTGGACCATGGAGTTTGCTCTTTGAAAGAACTTCAAGCTGGGAAAGCCGGACAAACTGTGCCTTCCATTTTCAGGAAAGTGCCCAGACTCTTCAGATATTTGCAAAACTACGTGACAGCTCTAAAATTGGCTGTGTTCTTCAAACAGTTCAGTGCTATTGGGATTTTTTTAATTTTTTTTTTCTCTATATACAAGTTGATTGTATTTAGGAGATGATGTAAAGTCATGCCTCCTTCTTACATCCACAAGCAGTAAGAAACAGGAAAGATGCCTACTTTCTCACTGTGTGCTATTTAGTGTGAACAGAGCCTAACTCTAACTGCTGAAAGGTTATTAAGATGGAACAAGGAAGTAGCTGTTAATGTGTTGCCCAGGTGCTACCCTCCATTAAAAAACTATGAATCATACCAAAGAAAATATGAATTAAGCTATATGCAAGACTGTATATGTTGTACTCACAGACCAGAATTTTAAAGCAGTGTTCATTTACTAAAATAAAACCTTAGTTATTCAGGATTAGAGAAGAACATATGTATAACTAAGTCACTTGGGATCAAACGCTAGATCCAAAAGGCAGCTGCAAAGCACAGATGAACAATTTTGTCCAACACAATTACCTTGATTGCAGCTAATCTGATTTGGGCTGCTCTACTGCGGTATGTGTATGTGTGTGTATCTAATCTTACATAAGGGCTGATGCCTTTGCTGGCTGAATTAGGTCAAAATACAAAAGACAAAATAGCTAATAAGTAAGGAACATTATCAAAATTTTAAATCCACAATTGTACTCTATTTCCACAAACCCAGTGCTTTGATGAAAATTGTTTATTACATGGCTAAGTTCTTAGCTAGAAGACATCTTCTGGGCTTTGAAGATTTTACTATAGTCTCAGAAATAAAAAAATTGAACAAATTGCTGTGCTTTTCTGTAATTTTGTAAAACAGGGTGTTTCAAGATAAATTATACTAGCGGACGGTATCTGTCTTGTACCACAAAACACATGTAAAATACCTGTAATTTAGTCATTTCAAGGCATGCATGGAAAAAGGTAATAAACACAAACACAGCCATACTAGTTTGTAGACATGCAGACTTCACAAGTTAGAAGGATCTCAGGCTTGCTAAATATCAAAGATGGGATCTGTACCGCACAACAAACTACCTAAAATTGCCTTCAAATTTAAGGTGCAATTTATTTCAAATGGCATAAAGTTGCAGATAGCAGCACTAACATACACAGACACACTGGTTGTCTGTGTGTGTCAGTGACTGAGTTGAAACAGAACTCATTTCTGGGCTATACATACAGCTGTATTTAGATAGAATGCACAAAATTCATAGTAGATAAAAAATGCATAACATACAATATTCTTATAATTCCCATTTTCAGTTCCAGTTTTGCTTTCTCACAATATAGTAAAGTGTTTGATTATGTAAAATAGTTTTCCTCCCAAACACTAAACTTTCTAAATTCAGATGCTGTGTTTCAGACTGTTATTTTATATTCAGTATGGTTTGCTTTCCCCATTTAGGACGTGCTTTCTGGACTTTTATATATTTTCCTTTCCAGTGTCTGAAGTAGTAAAAACTAACATGCTGGTGTTGTCTCTTGTATTGCACCAAAATCTGTGGCAGGAAGGAGAAGATGGCTTGAGCGGAGAGCGGTGAACTTTAAATTGGACATTAATGCATTGACTTTTATGAGGCAGCATTTATTCTCTTGAACTCGTGCTACCCCGAAACATGAACATGTTTCCAGGAAAGACCTTTTCATAGTGGATGAAGATACTTAACATTTTACTACCATTTTTCTGTTTTACGGATTGTTAAGACTACTATTACTGTCCACATGATAGTTGATTATTTTTTAACATAGGATAGAACACAATGAGTTTTGTGAAGGTTGTTGAAATTTCTTAGAGCCTGTTACTCTTTTTATCTCAAAACAACTTTCCGCACTGGGAGTCATGCCCATCGTGCCTTTTGAAAATCCCAGGAAGCTCCCGTCTGCGTGGCAGGACTCTTGCACATCATACAGTGGTAGGTGCCTTAGAGTCAAACACAGAAGAGCAGTTACTCCATCCACTTGAATTACACTTCCAAAATTTTAATACATGACAGAAAATTTAATATGCTTGCAGAAACAATTCCAAAGGTTTCTTTGAAAGCCAGAATTGCAGTTGATGCTTCTCAGAGTTAAGCAGTTTCAGATAACTGTGTATTTATAAGCTGAAATGATTGTGGTAAATGAAACAGGGTGAATCATTAGATTATGTCTCTGAGATGGATGTGCAAAACCTACCTTTTGGGCCCAGAGGAAAACAGGAAGCTTTCCAAAGAGCTCAAATTTTGCAAAATCTATACATACCTTTTGTAAGCACTGAGTCTTCTTCCAAACTGCTAAGTTAAATACGAGCCAGAACTAATGACGCTCCATTTTCTACAGATTTGTCGCTCATGACTGATTGAAGTCTGTGATTGAGGCCTTCCCCCTAATTAGAGCATCTGCAGGATCTCTTTGGCCTGTATATTCAGCTGCCTATGAACACACGTTTACAAGTAAGTTCTTTTATCATTTTGGCCTTTCTTTGCCTTTTTTTTTTTTTTTCCTCTGCCAACGCTGCATATAAGGCAAATTGTATGAATGTATTTAAAAATCCTTATTCCACTGTTAAATTAAAGAGTTGGCAGCTCATGCTTCAGAAATGAGGAAGGAAAGGATAAACACATAGGATGATCACAGAAGCTTCACTTTCTTCACATAGAAGACGAGAGGTGGTAGCACTGAAAATGATCTCAGTATGGTCAAGAAGCACAAAAGGCAGGACTGAATATATACATAGGAAATAAACATCACAGTAACCCCTGCAAAGACTGAACAACATCTCCTGAGCAGAGGTCATGATCAAGGAGTAGGAACAGACTTGAAGCAGACACAAAGTTGTAGCGTGCCCAATTATCTTGTCACAGGGGAGGCTAGTAACGGTCTTTTTAAGCAGATAAATCCCATGGCACCTGTAAATTTTCCTGTATACACGTTAACCTATGGGTTTAGCAGCTTCCCCTCCTCACCATCAGCTACTTCTTGGAACCAACACCTCACTACAGCTCTCAGGGAATGCTGCTCTTTCAGGAGCAGGATTCCAGAAAGGACATGTCAGTGTTGGCTGGCGGCTTCCCAGGCTCTGACGTGTCGTTTCCAGAAGCACTTCCTCTCACAGACATACGGGCACGGCAGAGCAGTGGGTCGGAGGGTAAAAGCAAGCTACCCAATGGGTGGAAACAGATAATGGGCATTTTATTACAAATACATCTCTTCTTTAAAGCTGTTATGCTCAAGGATTATTCAGGTGACCTTGTTCATGATTTTGATTTCATAAAATTAAATTGGAGCACTGTTCATTCCCACTACTGATTATGTATATAGTCAGATTTAACAGATTTAATAGATTAACCCCTTAACTGCTGCACTTCTCTGTGTAAAAGGGTAATCTCCATTATGATGTTCAATCTGCCTACAGAAATTAGCTATTAAACACATATGAAATGTGGTTTGTATTTCTGACACATTGAAATTGGTTGAAAGACAGGAAAAAAATTAAACAATAAGTTCTTATTTAAATATCTATTAATTGTATTCTGAAGGGCAATAGAGATAACAAAGAATAACTTAGACATGTCATGTTTTCTTCCAGCATACAAATTCTATGCCCAGAGCAAATATCAAGTTCTAGTTCTTTGATTAAAAATTATAAAGAAAAAGAAAAGCCAAAAGATTAATTTTTCAAGGCGTTCTTATGTATGGAGATTTTTTCTTCATGTTCAGTAAAATAACTTGTCATGCTCCATTCTTCCTTAAGAGATATCACTGTGGTAGAACGTGGGGTGACTGCCAGCTGCATGGCCATGTCACAGGACTCTGGGCAAGTACTTTGATTTTTACCTCATGTTCCCCTTGCTTCTCACAGCAATTAACTTTGCTTTGTAAAATTGCAGTAGGGACTTGCAAGTCCTTCCATCTTCCTCTTCACCTCTACAATTGTCTCCATAACTGATTAAAGAAAGGACAAGGTACTTGGAAATAGTTGAATATATCACCATTTCTAGTAGACTTTTCCATTATGGATTTGTTCTGGAAGTGAAATTCTGCCAAATTATGTTATTTTGGCTTTCTTCTTTGAAAAGACATCAACATAAATTATTTACTTTGGAATAGAGAAAAGCCTGGTAGCTTTTCAGTTTAAAATGGTTACCTCTCTCAGATATTTTTGGAAGCAAGGAATAATACTGCTCAGAATAGTCCTGTTGCAGTCTCTTTCAATGTCTGTCACTCTGTGGTTGTTTATGTTCAAGTTTAGTTAATTAAAATAGCTGTAAGAGCTCAAAAAGAGTCAAAAAGAGCTCAAAATAGAGTCTTCAAAATTTCTATGCACTAGGCATCATGTGTTTAGTCTCCTGTCTTACTCCTGACAGATGTGTTAGGTGGGTTGGCAGAAAATAGTTTATCGAACCTCTGTCTCTCTGCATGATTGTGATATAGTTGAGAAGTCAGTTTAATGCAACCATTGCCAATGATCCTAACTGCCTGTAGAAACAGCATTGTTTTAAATATCCTAATTATTCATTAGCTGAATAAATGTCTTTTTCACTTGGGAATGTTTATCACTTTCTGAAGATGAAATATTAGCTTCTTCCTCCTTCTATGATTTCCTTTCATTTGTGTTGATAGTCTCCAACTTACTATCTGTCCTGTCTGCAATCTGTCAATGGATACTTCCCAGATCAGAATAAATATTGCTTCACTTCCATTGCTGTACAATGTTTGGCCAAATAATGGCCATATGGCCATTATGTCCCTAAAATTCCTACACACCCTGGAAGCTAACAGCTCTGCTATAACACTCTGTGGCCCTGATTTTCTCGAGCTTCACGCTGAAACTCTATCTGAGGCTAGAGAGCAAAAACACAACTGTCACCTCCCATGTCACTTACAGCTTTCTTCAAGGACCCATTTCTTACAAGCAAATTCACAAAAAAATTAATTCTATCATATTCCCAGTTATGTTCCACAGTCAAACAGAGGATAAAAGGAGGATAGATCCCAAGGCTCTTGTTTACTAACCAGTGCAAAATTTTTTCACAAACCTTTTTAAAATGGTTTGTGAAAAAAACAACTCCAGTAATAGTACTGCCTCTTCCTACTATGCCACCATAGTAGGAAGTATTTTGAGGAGTATACTAACACACATCCTGTGCTTCATTGGCTTATTTTAGAAAAACCCTAAGACTGTTTTCTGCCTCATAAATAAGTGTGTCGTTAAAAAGCGCTTATCATTATAATGAGTGCAGTTGAGTGATAGCCAATTGCACAGGTAAATGAACAGAAATATATTTTACAACTGTTTATTAACAAGATAGGATGTTCTATTCCATTTTAAATATATGTGCAAGTTTTGCTGCTTTTTTTTCTCTTTCACCTTTCTTGGAATATTCCAGCTAAAGGCTTGTGACCTATTCCCATCTTGGAACAATTCATGAGACCACCTGGATGAATAACTTTCACTGATGGTTACAGTCTGTAAAGTAGTAGTATGATGGTCATCAACAGTGACATATATTTACACTCTCAGGCAATTCATACACAAATTTCACTGTCTATATCCGTGTCCTGTAAAACAGAATGATGAATAATCTTTCCAACAAAACAACAACAAAAATCTGGATTCTATGTTTTTAAAAAAGACATAAAGGCTATACTATACCAGAACATATTGGTATAACTATGATCTCTATCACCCAAGTACATTTTTGTTAGTCATTTACATGTACTTCTTTATTGAGAAAGATTTAATATAAATAATTTCAAAGTCACTTGGTTTTTTTTCCTAGTCACTCCATGTGCAATTCATGATTTCTACAGTTATGCCTGTCTGGGAGTGTGAGGGATTGTGGTATTCTATATTACTTATATTATTTATATTATATTTGCCAGCTAAGATTAAAATAATGGTCTGAAATATCTGATAAATATACCCATGACACTCAAAAATAACTATAGAAATAAATAATTCTAGTGTTTAGGAAACATCTACTAATAAATAACTTTGAAGGGCGAATATCCTACTATATGTTTTTTCCTACCACACAAATTCTATGCCCAGAACAAGGACTTGTTTCTCCTGCAGAACTTGTTCTTACTTCAGAACAATGATCTTCAGATTTTCAGGAGAAAAGAAAGTCTGGTAGATACAGGTATTTTGGCTCAGTGGACCAATACCAACTATAAAGAAAAATGTTTTTGGGTTTTTTCAGAGCAAGAAATTAAATAAGGAAATGTGGTAGTTACTTAGAAACTCGCTTCAAGTTTGGTGTGTTATGTATCTGCCACAGGGAAGTGGATGGATTTCAACTGTGACAATCTACCTTTGAGACTTAAAAATTTAGATGTGTCATTAATAGTTGGTATAATCTCTAAGTCCAAATCCTCTCTGTGTCAAAAGTGAGGAAGCTGGATACTTCTGTTGCCCTGAGAGAACAGGAGGACTATTTCTAGCTCTGGATGAGATTAGATGGAAGAAATGTGACATGGCATTGTGTATTATTTCCCTTCAGGCTTATAATAAACAGGCATACCCTGAAAAGACAACAGCGTAACAGACTGCAGGGAATGTGCACATGTTTGGGATCTCTGTGCTAATGGCGGGAGCCGCCTACCTTCCTTGGTGCTGAGTGCCTAGGCGCTGAGAGCTTCCAGAATATAGTTATGTTTATAGCCAATATGCATGTAACCAGTTCCAAATCCTAGCAAAATAAACACTTTCAGTCTCTAACCTAAGCTGTGTTTTACCAAAGGCTTCTTTGGAGTGTTTTGCAAGGAAGTCAATGAAAAAACTTGAATTCTGGCTGCCCCTTTCTGTGTACTGGAAAAAAAAAGGGTGGGTTGCTTTGCCTTTTCCCTCTTTTGCTGAAATATTAACAAAAATAGTAAAAGGATCTCAGAGGGCAAACAGGAAGCATTAATTTGCTTCTATTTCTCTTGTTAGGTCTTATTATACTAATTTTCCTTTTCTTCTTTGTGGGTGTGCCTTAAATTCATGCTTGGTCCTTTTGAGGTTTATAACAGAGCTTTTCGTAATCAATGCATAAAAATGGCAATTTTAGCAAACAGACCCAATAAAACTGTGTACAGGAAAACTTGAATATTTGCATATATTTGCCTATTTTGGTCAATTATGAGACACACTTTCACAAAAATGGATAGTTGGTTAGAAGGAAAAGACACAAATCAGTCCCTGCTGAGGGAGACCCTGCAGCACGAGTTCAAGCATAGATTAGACACCAGACAATCGATCACGGAGGGAGCCGTGGGGAACCAGCCCTCAGAAGTTTCAGCTGCTCATGGAGTCATTTGTTTAAAGAGGGAATAAAACTGACCCGGTAGCAGCAGTCAATTCCATAGACTGCATAACAGCACCAGTGCTCTTGGGTCTGAGGGGCCCATATGCTGGGTTAGAAAGGTTGAAGGGAAACAAGTCCTTAGCAGTGGTTTGCTGGGAAAAAACAAAAAACAAAAAAAACCCACAAAAAAACCCCTTTATTTTATTCCTCTTATTTTATTCCTTTCATCAGAATCACTCATAGGTGTAACACTAGCTCACAAACAGCAGCCATGAGCTCCATTTTAATCTCTGTAATCATTTATGCCAAGAGAAAAGGGAAGCCTAAGTGAATATCAAAGGCTCCTGTTGTGCTTTACTATCACCAACTGAGAATACATCATTGTTCTAAGTGATAACTTGCCTTCCTGAACTTTTGTGGGAGTATTTAAACTAATCCATGTTTCAAGGGTCAGTTCAACAGCTAATACGAGCTATTACAGACATTCCTGATGTCATTTACAAAATTATTGCAATATTTCTCTTTCTTTTTTTGCCCTTTTTTATTTTTTAAGCAATTATTGGAAATATTTTAACTGGGTTAGGTAAATCTTTCTATTTACATGCTAATAATTCAGAAGTTTTTCAGAAGCTGATTTTTAATATTTTTTCTCTTGCTTATCTTTGGGAATCAGTCTGACAATTTCTGATTTACCACTTGCTATAATTTCCTAATAATTGGCAAGTAGGAATCATCCTTGGTTCTCTTTGCACCGCTGGATTGTTACAGGGCCCTGGTGTGCTGAGCCATCAGCTGAGCTAACCTAGATGTGCTCAATCCATCTGTCCATTCAACCAGTATTTCTGCTTAGGACACAAACTGACACCACAGAATCCTTCATCTGATGGTTAATGTAGATAGTCAGAATCCATCTTTACATGAAGTTTACTACTTGGTAGCTGGGCATGAGCAATATCAGGTATAGGTGGATTTTTCCAGACAAACAAGGTTCTGTCACTATTTAGTCTATATGTAATTCAGAATAAATATTCATCAGATGTTCCTTGCATTTAGCTAGGTGACTGATAGAAAATTAAAATATTTTTAAGCCACCATCCATATTTTTTTAAAAATAAAGCTCTGCATGTTTTACAATTGACATGGCAAAGCCACCTAGAGCCTGGGCTGAAGCTCAAAGCCCATCAGGCTTCCTAATATTTTTTCTGTTTGGCCAGGATGAGTACTGGAGGGACCCTACACAGTCAGAGAGTCAGAATTAGTTAGACCCAGACAGTGTATGTGTTGTCTGGTTAGAAAAAGTTTTCTTAACAGTTGTACCAGTAATATGAAATTCTACTAGTGTCTTTGTCTAGAAATTTCATTTCCCTAAAGGAAACACCACAGGACAGACAGCTACTTAAGAGCTGACAAGACGAACTATTCCTTGAAGTCTCTTCTCCTAGCTCCTCTCTCTTCTGCTACATAATTACGCCGATGGGACATTCCCAGACTGTTTTAGTACAAATTAAAATTGCAAGATGTTCAGACAAATGACCAAGTTTTAAAAACAATTCAGATTACTCATCACCAGTCACAAGTTTCTGTCTTTGAAAGCTGCTTATCCAGAATAGAGGTTCTTCCTCTGTTACTGTTCACATATTTAATTTCTGTGTATGGGCTTACAGCCTTCTGTGTGTGAATTATGCTTTCACCTGAATATATATTGTACACATAGTTGAAAAATGACTGTAAAATACAGCTTAAGCCTATTGCTTTTTAAGCTGGATAGTGTTTTGAATAACTAATCCAGCACATTTCAGTTCAGAGAGGGCTTTACACTTAATTTATAGATATCAGAAACTGAATGGCTGCAATAGCAATGCTAGCAGCCGAATAATTTTTGTGCCATGAGAAGCACTACAATTAATTCAGGCAAATTCACATATGTAAACAACACTAGAGAAACAGGTGTTTAGTAAAGACTCGCCGTGCTCCCACTAAATAACCCCATGCTCATCCTCTAGGAGTCTTCCAAGAAGGGCTAGTAAACATAAAAGCTGCAAAAGAGTTGTTTGATTACATCCCTAGCATCCCACTACAGTTGCAGCAACCCTAGGCAGAGCAGAACTAAAAAGGGCAGCTAGTATTGCTACACAAATTAGATTTTTAATTAGCTCCATAGATGGAAAAATAACATCACTGTGATGGTTTATTGTATTAATCATCTCTCTTTTACCTACAGGAAGCAAATAACCTTGTAGGCTCACGTTGAAAAGCAGCAATCAAACAGAATCTTCTGCTCTTAGCTAGGCTTGCGGGCAAGGAAGCATCATTTGGAAACCAGTACAGAATTAATTCTGCTTTTTTTCCATCTTAAGAAAGCAACCTATTTTGAAAGTCAGAACAAGCAGTTTAAGTTTCAACCTCTATAAACCTCTCCATTAATTTGTAGAACGTACAAAGTTTATAAGACTACTTCCAAGTAAGGAGATTAAGGAAGCAACACTGTATATCTAGTGTAGATGTTGCCTCTGTTTTTCCACTACAATTATTTTCTTTTAGTCAATGATTTTCTCTCATAGTCTTTAGCATTGTATTCATTGCCAATGTCCTTTCTTTTCTATGGTTTCTTTCTTTGCTTTATCTGTATGGTTTTGGGATGGGGGACTTTTTTTGTACACAATATGAATTTAATAATTGCATTTTTTTTTTCATTTGTAATGATTTACAATACATGAATTGTGTAATTGAACTACTACTGTATTAATATATACAATTTTGGTTTTTTCCTAAAAACGACATGTGTTCTTATGTTCCCTGTACTTACTTTCATGTCCTATTGAGATTAAAATCTCCACAGAATCTAGGGTAAAAGAAATATTTTTATGAATCTGCATGTATTGATCACTTTTTCACAGCAGTGCATCCACCTAACTAAATAATAAATTAAATAATTAAATAACTATTAACTAATCAAAATCATATTAAATGATTTATGGGGCCAAATCAGAACTACTCATGTACACTTTAGTTAGGCAGCATGAAGGTTATGCATGCTATTTTGCAATGCACAGGGAAAAGAAAAATACAAACTGAATTGCTTAACATTTTTAATAGAAAATCTAAGAAAATTGCTTTAATTCCTCTCTAGATAGCCAACAAAGAGGAAAAACAAAACAAAACAAAACTGAGGTCTAAATCCTCAGCCAGCATTCAAGTTATGTTGCTCCAGTGACTGCTGTGGAGCTGTGGTGATTTGCATCAGCTAGGAGCTTGGCCCTGCATCTCTTGAATCACAAATTTCCTTTGTATTGGTTACTCAGCTCTGTATAATTCTGTATAATTTTGCCCAACTCAAAATAGAACAGATTTCTGATGGGAGAGGAGGAAGGAGGAAGAAGGCAGAAACAGAACACAGTTAAAAGTATTGGCCAAGTTGAGAATAGATTTACTGAGGGGTGGGAATCTTCAGCAACTCAAACAAGCAAAATAAGAAACCTGAAGCTATTACTGCATAGATTAAAGTATTAATATATAACTGAAAGTTAAATGTCTGGCTTTTATATTTTTAAATGTAAAACATTGAAGACATAAAAGGAATGACATTTTCTTCATAAACAGACTGTTTGTGATTAAGCAACTTGGACTAACTCCTACTTATTTTATTCAGGAGATTAGTCATATTTCTATACTGGACCTAATTCAGCAAATAATTACAGGCATAAATCCTGTTGATTTCAGTGAGATTTACACACATGCTTAAAATTAAGCATATGCTTAGATTTACCACTAAATTACTGCTAAATAAGAGCAATTAAAGAGTATTCCTAGTTCCATACTGTGGTTTAACTAATTCAGTAACATTTTGCCATATTATCATGCCACATCAAGCAATCCATTGGTTTTTATGATGAGCAAAATGAGACCAGCTGAGCCTGAAAAATAGCTACTTTTTGGAGTATAAGCTGTCAATTTTCTTCCAGGCAGCATAGAGCACTTCTTGGATGCTAGAAGAAACAAACCAAGATAGTATTGGTGCCTCTGAAAGCCGTCAGCTATCAAGCCTGCACAGCAAATCTGCATAAATAAATACATTATGAACTGCATGTTTCCCTTCTTTCTAACCATCTTTTTTTGCTAACCACTATTTCTGCAGTTTGCAGTATTTTACTGCATGTATATATTCCTCTAACCAGACTGTCTAGGTGATAAGCACACATTATATAAAATTGTCTGTAGTACTTGCAGTATCAGGAATCTTACATCTCCAAAACATTTTAGTAAAACTTAATTAATTAATCTCTCTGCAATTATGAGTGCTTGCATGAAAAGGTCAGTGATGATATATTGCCAAGTCTCCAAGTGGTTATCAAGGAATTGTAAATGCACCTTTTAAAACTCTCCTTCTCAGACCACTTTGGATGATATTAGGAACACTTAGTTTCACCTCGGGAAAAGAATAAAACCTTTTAAAAACTTGACATTCTTGTGAAGAAAAATCATCATCTGTGCAGGAGACAGAAAAAAATACGAGCAAAGTTTTCTGAGAAATGATGGATATAAAAATGTTGATTTTCTTCATCAGAGGAAGCTTTTGGATCTGAGCCTATTTGTCCACCACTTCTAGATATTTGGCTGTGGTGTATTCTTTTTGAATGGAATGACAAACTAGTCTTTTCCTTTAAACTAGCTATTCTAGCTAGAGTCTAATTAGTAGTTAAAATATCGTGGATCTCCTTTTTCACAGGGTGCTAAACGCATTCTGCTCAGTTGATACACAATACTCTAGTAACTTTCCGTAGTGGAACATGTTTACCCTCTTGCACCTCTATCCCTGTTATTCAAGTCTAGTTGTGGTTATATTTATTTACATGGTAAGTTTTGGGTATGCAATTATTAATGTGTTAATGAGTTGCAGTATGGCATTTTTATTGAATATCCAACCCCAAGGACTGAATTGCTACTTTGGCTAAGAAATATCAGAAGGTTTTTCTCTCTTTTTCACAGACAAGCATCACACATTCTAAAGGCCCTTCCAGCTAAGGCCTTTTATACAAAAGCTCCCAGCAGGCTTCCTGGTCTCAATGGCACAGCACGGCTTCCCTGGCTACCAACAGCTCATCGAAATCTTTATCCACTAGGTTTGTGCAAGAAGAAGGGCTCTGGCTTGACCTTCCTAGGGACATAGAGATTCCCACAAGAACTGTGACTGTGTGGCAGTTTTGGGGGACAGGGCCCCCCACTCCCAAGGTCATAGGGTGACACTGTTGCTGCTGGTACCCAATGCCAGCCATGGGATGCTCCATCATTTTCTCTCCACTCTCACCTGACTCACTTGGATCAGCTGGGCACAAAGAGGGTATTTTAAGTTCCAAATTATGCATCTTTTCTGGTGAGATTATTGTGAAAAACACACAGCACACTTTCAAGAGCAATTTAGCATGAAAAATGGGGTGCTGTGTTGTGATGCTGCAGGATTGGATTCTAAATACCTCTGTGTGCACTTCATGTGTCTTCTGGAAATCAGCTAACCCCACAATGCCGAGCAGGAGAAGAAAAAAACCACATATCAAGTGGCAATAAAATATCTTAGGAATCTCTTTTAATGTAAACAATGTCAGTTCATTTCTTTTCCTAGTTATTTTATTCTTGCAGTGTATCTAAGTTAGGGGTAATCTTTTTGTTCCATTTTAAGCAGCACCGTCCTGCACAAGCTGAGGTAACACCACCCCCTTCTGTTCATAGTGATACTAAGCTCCATCAGCTTTATATCCAGCACAGCAAAACCCTGCTACCTGAGTATCATGAACACAGAAGAGCTGCAAGAATTAATTTTAGTTTTACAGTTTTGTTCATGTTCACTAAGCTACATATTTTCAATAAAATTAATTGTTAACTAAATAAGCTTATTGCAAGAACTTCTGCATTGCAAAATATTAAAATGGCTACAGCAGATTGAAATATTGCTTTAACTCTCTAGCATGAATAAATACAGCATTTAATTACCAAAAAATTGCACTGGCATGTTAGGCAACGATTTTTGTTACTCACATCATTTTTATCTTAGCATGCCTTTCCTGATTGTCTGCCAGGGAAGCATCTCTTCTGGCTTGATACTGGCAGGATTTCTGAATTTATCTCGTATCCCTTTGTGCTTTGCCCTGGCACAGAGAAAATGCCACATAACACATTACTTAGGTAGGTACCTAAGCTTTACTTGATTAGTTCTTCAAGTTGATTAGTAGCCGAGTACATCAGCTGTCTGGAGAAATTACTCACTTTGACACAATTACGTCTGACGCTGAGGTTGTGGCTTCGTGATTTCTTTAGCTGGAAGCAGCAACTGGAGCAGGAGGGCTGCCTCCATGCCTCAGTGTTCATTTTCACGTAACGAGCCGGAGTAGTGAACTGAAACGGGAGCTGAGCCAGGCTAAACATAACTACTAAAACCAGCCCCGTGGCAGTGAGCTTAGGGAAACAGTGCAGCTCATTGCATGGCTGCATGAGCAACAGGACCTGAGGGAGCAGCCTCGGGGCAGATACGAGCAGCAAGAGGAGCGTGGAGGGGATTCGTAGGACTTGCAGTGTCTGCTGAAGGAAATATTCACAAAACTTGGTCTTAAGCAAGTGGGGGTTTTTGTTTGTTTTTTTTTTCCCTTACACAGAATGTAACTATTTTAAATAGTAAAAATAAGGACCATTCTAGAAGGTTTTAGCAAGTCATGCAAAATCACCGCTACAGGTGTTTCAAGTGCTAATAGTTTTGAAGTTTTCTTGTACATGTGCTGCGAAGCCTGGCTACTATGAGCGCCAATACTGTATTTTCTAAATCCCCAAATGAGACATAACAATGAATTGGGACAAGTACTTTTGCTGTGTCTGGACAATTCTCACTTTTCTAAAGAAAGATGTGTTTGGTTGCTCATTTACTCTGCCTAAGTAAAGGAGGCAAGAAAGGCTTGTGAGGCCAAGGAACAACTGTGTTATCCACAGAGAATAGTTCTATCTGTAAGTGAATCAAGGAATTTAATGAAGGAGAAAGTGGTCTGACAGTGTGGAAAAATACACTGGCTATTTTCCAATGCCAAGCTCTTACTTTAGTCCCAAGGCTACAAAAATTGTAGAAGATGATTTTCACCTAGAGAAGAAATTTTTGCAAAAACAGATCGCATTGCAGATACTATATCCCAACAATCTGAAATTAGCATTCTCCAAGTTAGTCCCTAGGCGACCTTGGGCCTTGGGCCATACCAAGAAGTGCTGGGATGTGCAGAGAGCTTGGGAAGGGGAGGACTCTTACAGGGAGTCTCTGCTTCTTGGTTGGACCAATAGAATTTCATGATAAAACATTCAGTTTAGCAACGCATTTCCTTTCTGCCTCTACTCTCCGAAGCCATTTGAACTTCTGAATTATCAAAACGTTAGCATAAAATCTAAACCTTTTGCAAAATCCTGTAGAAAATGTATTGATATTTCACATCTTTTCATCTTTTAGATGTATATCGTGAAACCTAGTGACTGTTACAGACCTGAGTGACAATTGAACAAACCAAGAGGCAGAGAGCAAGCACAAGTCAAGGGTGTATTCAGCCAAAGTTTCAAGCACAACTAAAGAGATAGCCCCAGAGTAAGAAAACTGGATGTTACAGGGACTCTGCTGAATGGGCAAGAAGTGCATTTAGTGGCAGTGACAGAGCAAAAAGTAGGGTAAAATATTAACAAGAGGTAAAGAATGAATGAGAACATAGGGAGGAGGGACCATCCTAGAAAAGGAGAAAGCTAGAAACTTCCAGAGAAGAATTCAGATGAATTATTACTTGTGGGATAATTTTCTGAACAGGCTTCATTCCAATCTTTGGCACTAGCACAAAGAGTTTGTTAGACATTTAGCTCTATGTTTAGCTATACATAATATCATTTATGAATCATTTCTGCTATCAGCAGGCCATCTGTGTCTGTAGGAGACAAGTCCTACCTTGTCCTGTGAAATAGATACAGAGAAAGAGCGAGAAAATTGTAACTAAAAATACATATATGTGGGCTGCTAACAATTCAATATAGTCAACCTCTATGACCAAACCTGAGCTTTTTTTTGTGTTAGTTGAGGGGAAATTGTCTTGAACTTCATGCATATGTTAATCTGTCAGGCATTGGGAACATGATCATCAGGAAAGATTTAGAGTTGTTTCTACATTTCAGCAGTGGCTCAGGAAAAAAAAAAGTAAATTGTTCTTTTTCTTCCCATTGTTTATTCTGCTTTTGTAGGATACATTATGTGGCTAGAACTTTTTATTATTATTATTATTATTATTTACATTTTTTTTAAAATCTGAATCCAAACTTTACAAGTGCTCAGAAACCTCACGTTTCAGTAAATTTCCAGAAATCTCTCTTACCTCTAAAATGAAGGCAGTTTTTTCTTGAATTTTGATGCTTAGCAACTATCTTTTTAAAAAAATTTCAGAAATATATGTCTTTGAACATCTGTGAGTGTATGACAGAGAAATTGTGTCAGAGAGTGTTGCCTCCATCCTATGAACCTCCAGTGTGCCCTTGTAGCCATTTCAGTCATTTTGCTCCACATAGCATGTGCTCTAGGGCCACAAACCTCTGCATTCTGCCCCAGTGTTCTTATACCCTCAAACCCACCTCGCTAGTGGCATAAGTATGTGACAAGCTCTATCATTTGTAATGAATAATAGCACTCCTGTAGGGCCACTCTGTCTCTTCTAACCCAAGATGGCCAAAGGACAGCAACATATTTTCATCAAGTTATAGGTGGGTCGTCCGTATAGTTATAGTCACCAAGTTATAGTCAAAGCAAACAGCAAGGGTCAAAGAAGTTGTGACTGATTAAATAAGACTGATGACTGTGACTGATTTCTTCCCAGGCAATATCAGGAAAAAGGGAGGAACCTCTAGTTTGGACACACAATGATTCAAATCCTTGTCAGAGTGGAACAACTTGAGTGCTTTTTCAAATACCTGAGAAGTAGGAAGCCTATCAGAGAGTCTATCGGGTCAAGCAATGATTAAGATGAAAAAGGAATATAGGCCACTTTCATAGTTGAAAAATGAATTCCAGAAAGCTTTTGAATATCCAAGCAGGTCCCTTGTTAAAGACTCTTAGAAATTATATTTTTACAGTTTCTTACAGATTAAGAATTGAAAACAGCAAAAATATGTGGTCAGTTCTCAAGAAAAGGTTACAGATAAAAATTTATCAGCAGTTCCACAGGATTCTTGTGATATAACTTGTGTTGAATGACAATAATAAGTGTACTAGACAAGTACACAGTTTTGATGTTCTCTACAAACATCACAGCAAATAATGTATTTGCAAATGTCCGACTGCTATGTCAGGAAAAAGTGTGCCATGGGTGTTGTGCCCAGCATCCAGGAGGTTAGTTCCATTCAGTTCTGCACTGGGAACCAGTAAAATAAGTTTTCAAAAGGTGTTGGCATGTTTCCCAGGTTTCCATGTTTCCATGTTTTTTTCCAAACATGTCTTTGAACTGAAAATAATATTACATTAATGATTCTCTGCAAGAATATACAATGTCTACAGTAGTTTCTAGTAACGTGGAAAATATGATGAGTCTAAATATGTAGTTGCAAGGTTCTCAACTGTCTTATGCTGGGCTGCCTCTTGATCACTGCCGGATCATGCACTATTGCTCCTGTGAAAGTAGCTTACTCTCAGATGTCATGAGCATTCCAAAGTACAGGAATTTCAGGTGAGGTTAAAAAAAAATAGTTTAGACTTTTGTTGAGAAAGAAAAAGGAGAGGAGAGGAGAGGAGAGGAGAGGAGAGGAGAGGAGAGGAGAGGAGAGGAGAGGAGAGGAGAGGAGAGGAGAGGAGAGGAGAGGAGAGGAGAGGAGAGGAGAGGAGAGGAGAGGAGAGGAGAGGAGAGGAGAGGAGAGGAGAGGAGAGGAGAGGAGAGAGGAGAGATGAAATGTGAAGATGTGCAACTTCATCTCAAAATTTTGCCCAAAGGGTTAACTAACTATTTTTCAACACTAACTTCCTTATTTTTCACTATGGACAGTTTATTCTCAGACTGAGTCAAGACGGTGAAATGAATGTATACAAAAGAGAATTCTGAAGTTTTAGTGTGCCATTTTGTTGCTTAAAATAAGCAAAGCTCCAATACATTATCGTCAAGTTCAAAAAGAATTGCATTTATTCCTTTGTGACCTTTTGTCAAACTGTGTATAATTCTGCTTCCTGTACATGAACCACCTGTACAGATAAGCCTTTTTGCTTGTCTATAATCATTTGGAACAATATAATTCAAACTGGATTTCAAAGCAATGATCTAGCATTTCTACTTTTTTGGTGCTTTCAGTGTTAAAAAAGAAATCTAAGCATCTGATATAATGTTTCCAGGATTTATCAGTGCTCCTAGACATTAGTTTCTCTTTAAAAAGCATACATATTTACAAATTGCATTACAAATATGATCATCAAAACAGATTATGCTCCCCATAAAAAGAAAAAGAAACAGACAGGCAAGTCTGTGATGTGTGCCTATAGATCATGCTTCCTATTACAGCTACTGTGCTGTATGAGACTATCACCATAGTAGGAGGCACCTATAAGTTCACAGAGGTGTTTATTGAATGGGCTGGCAAAATCTCCTGTGAGGATCTGAGATCTCTACGTATTTCTCTGTGATTCTTAATATTCAAGGTGACCTAAATAGTAAGGATACAAATTCCAAAGATATCTTTTATATTAGCATGATTAAAATCTGCACAAACTTTAGACTTGGAGAATCAACTGAATTTGATGCATTTTTCACTCTGAACTTCATCTACTTCCATAGTAGTCCTAATACTGTTACAATATGGAAAATATCTTCATATAAAACTGATTCTAATGGAAACTTCAAAGCAATTGCTATTGTCATTAATATCTAAAAGCTTACACTCGCTCTTACACTTCAATAATAAAATGTGAGATGATATCAAATCTTTGTCAGATACTCTAATAATTTAAAAGCAAGAAGTCTATGGAAATATTTGGGGAATTAAAATAAGAGCTAAAGAAATTGTCCTTTATTTTAATGGATAATTGCCGCTTTTTGTAAGTTTCTGGATAAACCTATTTCTGCCAAAAAAAAGAAAGAATATAATAAAATATAACTTTTCTATGTAGGATCTTTTTTTCTAGGGCCTTTGCAGTCATTGCTACAGGTTAGTAAGCTTACTAGGTAACTAGAGTTTACAGATAAGGTAAGCACCCAAAGGTTAAAAGCCAATGTAAGCTAGGTATCATAGAATCTCAGTCAGCTATCTGCAAATGATATTCTGGTACTATTTATATTTTCTTATAACTTTATGGATTGTAGGGCAGAATGGGATGGGGAATTATGTTACTAAAACATGAGAAGAAGATCTGGGACCTCAAGAAGCATCAGGATCCTAGACAAAAACATGCATGGACAAATGCTTATCCCAGTAAGTTTCACACAGTACACATTTTACAAAACCTAATCTCAGCTTCTTGCACTTTGGAAAGACATCTTGTCCATTAGAAATAGTTGGAGGAGTCTGAACAACTGTTCTGGTATGACATGTCCAAGAGCACCTAAAATCCACAGTGTATGCTCCTGTTTATGCACATATGAATAAAACTTTTTTTTTTTTTCTGTATTCTAAGAGCAATTTTTAAGAGATGTGAAAAAAAAATGGTAAATGTCAAGGAACAGCAAAATTTGCATCATTTTTTTAACAACTATACACAAGGAACATTCACTTTCCATTGAAGGACGTAAAATTGTAAGAGTGGTTTAAGTGCCAGTTCTACTAGGGGGAAAGAACCTTATGTTTTGCATTTTTTATCTCTGGCTGTCTCTATAGCATAATAATTCTAATGAAAAAAAAAACAGATTTTTTGATTCCCAAGATTTCTGCTCCTCAATTACATACATTTTATATTTATATACACACACACACACACACATATACTTGTTTGGGGAATCTATAGATAAAATTTGCTCTAAAAATTAAGTTCAAATTTGCTTCTACAAGTTTGCTTCTACAAATACATCAGCAGCAAGAGGAAGAGTAGAGAAAATGTTGGTCCGCTGCTGAATGGGGAGGGTGCGTTGGTAACGGAGGATGTGGAGAAGG